>JACYFF010031955.1:19002361-19034845 GCA_017589665.1 Selenicereus undatus
CAAACCCAGAATATTTCTTCTCCAACTTGTAATGGGACAAATTCCTAGAGTCGAAGGCACTTGAGTTCTCTTTGCTCATCTTTTACCCAGACCAAGCCTTGTATAAGTCTAGACAGTCCTTCAAGCATTAGATGTCCTAACTGCCAGCCTTGTAAAAAGGCGTTCGGTTAACTGCGAAGATTAAACAAGACATAGGGAGGTGCCCATGTCCCATTGAGACTCCATGAAGCTTTCTCTCTTACAACCTTCTAAGCAGTAGCCAAGTAATATTTCAGTGCACAAAATACATCGATAAGGACTAAGAGGGTCACCTTGTTGGAGCCCTCATGATGAAGTGAAAAATCTAGATGAAGATCAATTCACCAAGACTGAAAATTTCACAATTAAGATACACTTAGCAACCATATTCACCCACTTCTCACATAATCCAAAATCCCTGAGCACCTTTAGTAAAAAACCCTACTCCACCTTATTGTAGACCTTCATCATATATTCATATCCACCTTGACCCCAATTTTATCCATGCTCATTCTTCATGACGGGAATCATTTCCTTTGCAAGTGATACATTTTCTGCTAATAATCACTCTGGAATAAATGCCCCCTGTAAAGGAATAATGAACTTCTCAATGATAGGTGTCATTCGGTTGGCCATTATCTTAGATATGATCTTGTAACTGATATTACATAAACTAATAGGGTGGAAGTGTTTCACCTTACTAGCCCTTTGAAACTTAGGGATAATCCTTGTGAATGTATGATTCATCTTTCTAATAAGGGACCCTTGTGTAAAAAATCATCAGACATAACCAACCACTTCTGCCTTGATAAGCACTCGACAGTGTTTTGTAAAAGATTGGCAAGAGTTTGTCCGAGCCAGGAGCTTTATAGGAGCCCCTATTAAAAACTGTCATCATAATTTCTATCTCATTGGGCATAACACGTAGAGTAGCATTTTCCTCCGTTGTCACCACTGGCTAAATTAAGTATTCAAGTAAACCCGATGCACTCTGCTCCTCAAATTTAAATAGATGTTTATGATAAGAACATATGCAACGTTTTTCGTCCCCTAATCCACCTGTTCCCATCCTTCGAGAAATGAACATTATCATATCTTCTTCAAATGATAATACACAAGTAAAATTACTTTGTATTCTTGCCATCCTCTGACATTTTCAGTTCTCTAATTTTTGGAACCAGGCAAAAACTCCATGTGCATCTCTTTAGCTAAACACAAGCTAGCTCACATTTTTCTCCAACTCCAAGCTGTCTGCTTGTAATCAGGCTAGTGTCTCCTTAAGCTAGTTAATATTTTGTTGGATATTGCCAAATTGTCCCTAATCCATGCTTTTAGGCAATTTTTTTGTCTCTTTTAGCTTAACAACAAACTTAAATGTTGCAAACCCCTCTTGATAGCTCCCCCAAGCTTCTTTGACCACGTCAGAACTCGAAGGGTCAGTTATTTCAAATTGGAATGGTCTTGACCATGATTCAAACTCTCCATCTAGATCCACCAAGGTAGGCGACTGATATGATTTATGTGTTGTTAAGTGCTTGATTGCAACCTTAGGAAACAGGAATCTCCGATTTTCAATTGCAAATGCTGTGTCAAGTGTACTTGAAATGTTTATCACTCCATGTGTATGAGTTGCCCACAAAACCCAAATGAATTAAGCCGTAAGACTATACCAGCCTAGCTAATGAAGTGGTAGGCATGTCCCCCCGCCAACGTTCGATGCTCCTTCTCATTAAGGATCATAATATCATTACAATCTCCTATGATGAGCAATATGAGTGAATGGATGTAGACTCGATCGTTAATAGAATTCCAATATTCTTTATGAACAATGTCATTGGTAGCACCGTAAAAACACAATAGTAAACAATGCTGATGTGACGGGAGGGAATGAATATAAATTTTAATAATAAATAATTTATTAGTAAAGGTAGTGTCGATTAGAAGGACATTCTGCCAACATACAAATAAACTCCCTTCAGGTGATAACCCTTCTGAATTGACACCCATATGGTCAGGAGCTCTATCTTACGAAAGAAAATTTGTAGATACACTGCAGGTGAATTAGTTTCATAGAGGAAAATGATTTGTGGGGTAGCATTCCTAACAATAAAACACAAGGCCTATTTTGCCGCTTGACCTCTAAGGGCGCAACAATTCCATGCTAGTAGCTTCATGGTGCCATTGGAGCCTTAATAAGGCCCCATCTCCTCGACCATTACAACAACATTTAAAATAGCAACTTCATCTTCAACTAATTTGACAGTGTTCTTTGGCCTACTCCTCTTCTAATATGGTGATCGGTGCTTTGCTTTCAAATAATCCTTTCCCTGAAATTTGGAATTCTGACTCCAGTTAAATGCTATTATGTAAAACCCCAGAAAATTCGTTGTGGAGAATCAAGGTCAGGATGGACCGACCTGGACCTAGTTCATGTCAAGGGAGTTTTGAATAACTATTTCGCTCCAGAGAAAAAAAAACTTTGGATTGACTCTTTTATGTTTTGATTTAGGTTGGTTTCAGTCAACCAACATTTTCTTTTTGGTGCGTTATTTTCTATCGTAAACATCACTATTTTCAGACCAACCTTTCATGATTTTCCATAACTTTTTGAAAAAAATGTATTTTTGGACCGATCACACATTTCTGGACCAACCCCCTCCTTTTTCCCCCTTGGCCATGTATATAAAAAAAAAATAATTAACCTACTCATAGAAGGGGTAGAACTCCCCACTCACCCTACTTCCCTCCCTACCTCTTAAATTCAAAAAAAATTTAACCTGAAGTACCCACACCCACTCTCCCCATCTCACGCCTCACTCTCTCTCACGGCTCCCTTTTCACATCCTCCCTCTCTTTCTTCCTCCAACCTAGAACCACCATCACATACACCAAGCAACCACTAAGCCGCCATCTCTTTTGCTTTCAAAACAAAGGAAAAAGAGGAGAAGATCGCGCATGTTTAAAGAACTTCACCCTTCTCCTCTTCTCTTTTGATTTTTGATCGCTTTAATTGAAATCACAAGGTTTAATTCAAGTCTAATATTTTCTTTCAGCTTTCTCGGCATTAAATTTGAGTGAAGGTGGCGTTCCCATCGAATTGAACTCGAAACCGATCCAAGGTATTTTGCCACAATGTTTTTAATATCGTTTTAATTTTAGTTTTGGTAAAGAAGGGATATTTTTGGAATGATTGGGTCTGGGTAAGGGTTTAATGATGTTGTTGAGAATGGATAAATTTTTGGTGCACCAATACTGGGCAAAAAAAAAAAAAAACCGTGCATAAGAGGAAGGAGAAGAAAAAAAACTCAGATTCAACCCTGTTTTAACCTGACTTTGAAAGTTCGTGGGAATTAATCTAGTTGTTCAAAAATTCTGAAATTTTTATGGTAGATGGAGTGGAATGTGAAAATTACGTGAGTCTTTGAATCAAGTGAGTCGGAGTTAAAATGAGGAACTTATGGCTGAAATACCGAACCCTGTAAAAATCAAGGTTGTTGGTGTAGGTTTCAGTTTTTTTGAAGTTTTGACCTAGTTACTGTTCAATTTGGTAAAAACTCTAAACATGAAAGTTTTGGTACACAAAATTATCTTTCCAATTTGGGAAGAGGTCGATTTTTGGAAGTAGGGAGAAAAAGGTATGGATTTTGGAAGTGAGGTTAAAAACTTGGGTAGAAACTGGGAAGCTGAAATTGGGACTGTTACAACCACGGATTTGGGAAAATTTCCTAGGTCAGAATTGATTGCTAAAAATCATAAAATTTATTAGGTGTGAACTTCTGGATGTAACAAAAATTCCCGTTTTGGAATCGGACCGCTTTGAGTAGCATAGCCCAAGATGCAATAAATTCTTCAATTGACGGTCATTGGAAAACAGTCACTGACAGTTCTGAAATAACTGAGATTATGACCTAGTTCGGGACAGAACTGGGCCAAATCCCGAACACAGAAAATGTAGGGGACGACTTAAGGTTTCGGGATCGACCTAGAATACTGAATTTGAATGCCGGAAACAAAAGTTATGGCTGCTGAAGGTCGCACCCAGAATCTGGCTAATTGACCCTTCACTAGGGTTAAGGATGGGTTGAACTAAAAAGTTAGAGAAATGTTATAAAAAAAATTAGGAGGACCAAAGATGTCCTAAATTAAATGTGGACTGATCGCGGACTATACATGGGCCAGGTGCGGACCAGGGAACCTATTGTTAAGTAACCGAGCCCGTAAACTGTACGATAATCAGGTAACAATTATGCCCTAACCTTTCCCTGTGTGGCTCAACTGCAAATGTTTTGGAACGTGAGTAAGAATTTCTGGATTTACTGTTCAAACTGAAGGAACACTGAATCATGAATTGAAAAATAAAGGCATGATGGAAACAGTGCGTTGTGTATGTTCTGGAAAAAAAAAGATTGAAACTTGCTATGTTAAAAAAGGCGAAACATAATGTGATTTTGAGTGGAGACATAAACTTATATTGCGTTGCTGTGGGAAAGGTGCTTGAAATCGAATGAACTGATTGTGCTATGTTGACTCCAGTAAGGAGTAAGAACTTGTTAACTAAAAAGGACTGAATGGGGCGAGTTTCATGTATTTGAATGAGTTGAAGGCCATAGATTTCTCCGGGTAATAAGTGCATGCATGTGAGCGGCCACGTGCTGGGTTGAGACGTGGGTCAGGTTATCGATAACCACCTGTGTTGGTAGTAGACCAGGAGCAGTTAAGCAGTAACCGCTTGAGCAGCGGTAGGCCAGGAATGAGTTAAGCGGCTGTGCTGTAACAAGCGCAGGCCATGAGACCCACTGGGGTCGCTCCCCCAAAACCGAATCGAAATTGATGCATGTTGAACTGAACTGTGGAAGTGTGATTTTGAAAGATAAGGAAGGAAGTGTGATAACGGCTTGTGTGCTTGAAAGATGTTTTGTTGTCCCTTCCCCTTAAAATGTTTTCAAAAGAAATTTTTATGCGTGTTTGACTGTTAGGGGTGCTTGTTACTGAGTTTATCTCACGTTTATAAAATGTTTTGTTTTCAGGTGATATGAGTAGGCCAGGGGCTGGGGATGTCAAATCAGTGTGAGGCACGAATGCTACAAGACTATAAGTTAGGGTTGGATGGTGATGAACAGTAGTTATTACTAGTTGTTAATTTTTTTTGGATTTGGTTGGATGTAATCTTCTTTGTATCGAAGATTTTCCCTTTCGTTTGTTTTATAAGACTCGGTATCTAGCCTGGTATTTCTAAGAAGGAGATACGGCGGTAACAGTCCGCTGCCTTTAAGGCTGCTTGGCCTTAAACATGGAACTAGAAATTCGGGGGTGTTACATATTACCTCTCTATTCCAGTCAAAGACAAACTTTGCATCCCGAAGATCCACCACTTTCTTTGACTTCTTTATAATTAGCTCCTCGAACTGGTAATCCCCACTACTCTTGAAATTAAACGGTTCTTTTCCTTTTATGGTAGCAACAACCTTAGGTATAATATCCCCCTTAACATGGACAAAAGAACTCATCCCCTGCTCATTGGCATCCTTTGCATTTGTGACAATAATCTGATTCCCTAAATCATTGCACATTAGGGCCACCTTCATGCAACTTCTTGCTGGTAGCCTTTACCTAATAAGATTGATTACATCCTCCATAGGAGAACGGTTATTTTGACTTTTACGATAAGTAACCAACCTCTCTATAACAACCCTAGTCCCCTTAGGGTCAGGAACATTAATGATTTCTAAAATTTTGGAGCAAAATGGACAGAATTCTGCCTAAAAACTGTCCAAAACTTATGGCTGAAAGCCTTACACTAGGTCCTTGCAATCAATAATACATCAAAGACATATTCAACTAGCTTGATGGCTAAACGTCAGAGACCGCTACTCTATAGGCCACATTTTCAGAGTATACTAAGTATAAATTCCAATAAAAGAAAGAAATCAAAGGTATAGCTCAACGGATCACACATCCGGATCATTGTGGTTTACATCCCAAAATAATTAAAACAACTAAACCAAATGATGACTAATCAGATGGTTGACTTATGTTAGGCGATAAATTGTCCTACTTTACATGTCTTTTTCACCTAATCTTAGTTCGTATAATAATGTAATCTTCAGACTTTTCCTTGTTTTATTAAGTATTCTTTGAGATTTTTACTTGTTTTGTCTATTCTTGCAGGTAATAAGTTGAACCAAGCAATTACCGCGAAAACGGGCGAAAAATGATCAAAACAGGCGAAAATACGGAAAAACGGGAGCCGACCAACAATGTGGCATGCCCACACCGTGCCACATGGCACGATGGGGCCGTGCCACATAGGCACCATCGTGCCTCCCCCCTTTGCCGCGCGCTGTTCGTTCCCGTCTCGCGTTCTATTTAAGGGGGTCACTCGGGGGTTCGCCTAGGTCCTCTCTCTGGCGATTTTAGACTAGATTAGTTTAGGTTTTAGAAAATAAAACCTCAATAGGAGGATTAGTTTAGGATTGAAGATTGGAATGTTGGATTCAACTTTTGGATTTCAAGTTCCTTCGCTTCAATTCATGAGTCTTCTTCTTCTCTGTCTCTCTATTTCTTGTTTGGTTCTTGTTTTAGATTTTGTTAATTTAGTTCATATGTTTGGTTTTGATTTGATTTAATCGTTTAGTTTTTATGTTTAATTCATGTTTGATTGCTTGTTAGAATTAGCTTATAGTTTCATGCCTCTTTTCTTTGTTTTGTTCTTCAAGTTTATGTTCTTGTTTGTTAGTTTAGGTTTTGATGTGTTTGTGAGGATTAGTTGTTAGATTTTGTGGGCTTGGATTGTGATTAGCCTCTTGATGGCTAATTAGTCTTGTATGTGGCCTAACCATACCCAATCTATGCATAGAACTTAGAGTTTTCCTTCACGCCCGCCAAGTGTTCGATGAAATGCTTGATAGAGCTTTCATCTATATTTTTGGATAATTGACTTATGCCGAGAGGTTAAGTCAATTAGCTAGTGTGAAAGAGGGAATAACAGAGTTCGGGACATGAAAATAGTATCCGAATCGAGTTAGGTCCGGGGTTGCTAGTTTTGTGGTCTAATTAGGCTAACTCCATGAAAAAAGGTGGTTAGGCTAATTAGACTAGCTCATGACCCTTGAGAGAGAGCTTGGGTGGTCTTTGATGGTGCAACCGATCATCTCTAGTTCGTGATGTAGTTTGGGTAGGTTATGACTCGTCTCAATTAGTTGGTCCGTCCATTGGTCAAATCACAACTCCAAGTCGCTTTTTCTATATTTGTTAGTGTAGTTTAGTTTACCCTTTGTTTTCCTTTGATTTTTCCTAGTTCGAGACGTTTTAGTTAGCCTTGGTAGTTGGAAACACAACTTTCTGCGGACGACACCCCAAGTACTCAATGATACACCTTGCACTTAGGGTTTATAAATATTAAAACTATTATTTTTAACTAAACAACTTACTTGGTCATACAAAGTGACAACTAGTCAATGTGTACTACATGAACTACAGTAACCAACTACATGTATCCAAAAAATTATGAATACATTGCATTATAACATTCAACCCATGATCTACATATATAACTCATTATCCAAAGTAAGGGAGTGGCTTCGACTCGGCTTACATGAACCGACTTCTACTTGTCGCATCAAAAACCTGGAAAAGGGGGAAATAGAGAGAGGATGAACTATCATACGCTCAATGAGTGATTCTCAATCACAAGAAAACAAAACAGTTGCACATAATCCTTTGAGTAGCAATAACAAACGATTGATATTTAATATAACATAATAAGCATATAAGGTCTCCCATGTCCATCAATACTTCTACAATCCTTGGGGTTCAAATAGCATCTTTTCCTTCTTCCATTTCACACATAAGAATTCTCAACTTACCTAACCTGTGACAATTGTAACTAATCACATATCCTATACACTTGTTTCACATCACACAGCATGCAGAAATGACTCAATAGCAACTTGCCTCAAGTTATAATCTAGGCATTGAGAACAATTGGGCTTTTAGTTCATACATAAACACTTAACATCAAGGAGTTAAGTTAAAATTACCCATTGAGGTTCTTTTAGAAAGAAAAAGGGGTTAACGCATAAAAGGCAAGGATCATCACTTAAATCAAAGTAAGCTTTTATAAAACAGTTGTTGTTCATTGGAAGATCATTTGGAATTCAATAAAAGCTCATTTCAAGAGTGCATGCACTTTTTCAAATGTTTTCAATATCATAGTCCTCGATGAGGAGCTTTCATCACATAACAAGTACAAAATCAATTTCTAGGACATCGGATTCTCATATTTGTAATCGTTCAAGTGAGATCGTCAATCACATTTCGTAGTAATGTCGGGGCCTTTCATAGAGTGCTTAGCCAAGATTGCCATCAAACTTTTTATTTTGGTCAAAATGTTATCGAATTAACTTTGCACCTAAGTGTGTTACTAAACTCTATTATTATCGTTAATTTTGCCACTACGACTGGTTGTAGCAGGCAAGGGAGTGTTTTGCTAGTGGAAGGGGAAGGGTTTTGTTTGTGGGCCTTGAAAAATAAACAAAAAATGAACAAAAATCATTAACTACTCCTAAACCCTCGGTCTACCATGGCTCTCAGTTCATCTTCCCCTCCCCATCCCTCTGAACTTGCCCTTTGAAGAAAACCCTAGAAATCTATAAAAGTATCAACCTAAAGCAAAGAAAGTGGTAATTACAACTAAAGATTAACAGGACTGACGACAAACCTTATTGATAATCACCAGGTAAGCACTCCCCTTTCGCATGAGCCAACTTTCTTCTCCCCCTTCTACTTCTTTCTCTCTCCTATTTCACTTTAAATCATAGTAGAAAGTCGCACCCTTTCCTCTGGCTTCTTTGACCCAACTTACTAGCGCAACACCATCATCAGCATCACCCACAATTATGGCCACCATCCGGCATCATCATCTCAACCATCATCTGTGCACTACCCATATTCGAATTCTTCTTACCACGAGGGCCATCTTCACCATCCAAGTCAACTCAAAATTAACGACTGGATTGAGAGGACAAACCAATCTTTGGGTGGGTATAAAGCAAGGGCACTAGCAATTGAAGGTTCAGCAAGGGTTTTAGGGAAGATTTAATTTTAATTTTAGATAATTTTTAAGGTTAATTTAGGGTTTAGCTTCACCATCCATTTCCCTTGTTTCATCTTCAAGTTTTATATCTAATTTTGAGTTTTAGAATTTCATGTAATTTCATTTGAATCCTTCGAGTTTCTGGGTTGAATTCACTAGCTTTGAATCGAATTTGTGATTTCCAGGTTTGAACTCATTCATAGTTGGTTCAATTTTGTTGTTTCCCCCCTTTTTCGCTGGAACTCGAAGTAGTGCAGTGGTGACTCCACCGTTTTTAGAGAGCTTGGAAGCTTGGTTGTAGTTTTAATTTGGTCGGCTTTCTAAATCCCTCTTCCCTTATTCTTGTCCTGTGCTTGATCGTCATTTTTTCTTTCAATTTATTTTCCATTGTATTGGGATCAAATTTACGATGGTAGGGTTGTTATGTTCATTTGATTTTGACGCTGGGTTTTTCTTGTTGTTTCACTCCTCCTATTGATGGAGCTCACAGAACCTGGGTTGATCCTTGAAAAGGTAGGGTACCCTATGACTCCCTTTTACTTATCTAATTCTTGACTTGGTTCAATTCTTTTTCCCTGTTTTTGTGTTGTTCTTGTTTACTCCTTTTATTCGCTTCTGCTGAGGACTAAACATGATAGTATCCATCAACTGGGCTTAGCTATAGGAAGCTAGGAATGTCATGGTTTTTTACTTTCTACCCCTGCATCCATTAACGGGGAAGACGAGGGAGGGAACGCTGAAGATTAGTTTCAGTTTTAAGACACATAAATTTTAAAGGAAAAATAAATAAAAACTGGTTGCAGCCAATTAAAATGAGTCACAATGGCAAAATTGACAATAATAATAGAGTTTAGTGACACGCTTAGGTACAAAGTTAATTCAATCGCATTTTTTACCAAAACCAAAAGTTCGATGACAATTTTGGCTAAGCATTCGCCTTTCATATCCAGTGGACATTTACCCTCGTCATAGTTTTATAGGGTTTCCACTTCTGGGTCTACTCCCTATGAATTAGGGTTCCCATATCATGGGTCCATCCCTAAACTTTTGTCCAAACTATTAGCACCACTTTCATAGCCCAAAACATTTCATATCATATGCATCTCATTTTCAAAATGTTTTGCATCGAAATTTCCGTTGTGTCATAACAATATTTCCATTTTCAAGAAGGCTAAAATGCCTTAATAAACTCAAATCGACTTATAACAAGCATATAACCACTCATTGCGGTAAAGTATGCTTGTAAACGAGTTAAGGACCAAGTAAGCATTCGCTTTTCAAGAAAATGAATATTAAAACTCGTTTTAGAAGCCACTAGTTTGCAACTTACACATATTTAGTTTTACTTAAAAGCACTTAATAGTTTGGTTTTGCAATTAAGCCACAAGCTTTCTAGTTTGCTAAATTCGTTCGAAGTTCATAGGAAATGAAACCCTTGAAGCATGCTCGAAACCTTTACACGATACCTTATCTATTTCAAAGGGTAACGATTTAACATTTGGGCAGCGACTTAACCAACTGAACGATTCAGCTGAATGGTTCAGCAAATCCATTCAAAGTTCTTATTTCAAGTTGCACAAATGATCATGAACCTTAACATGGCAAAGCAAAACATACATGGACAGAGAGCAATGACAACATCAAAATAACTTAAGGCGTTAGCAGTGTCACCAGGAATTGACATTACATATTCTGATCAAATTAGAGATATGATTGCAACAAAGCACACTAGGTTTGTGATTATTTCAGTTTCGCAGTTTATTATTGATTCAACTTACAATTTTTAAACAAATCGGCAACATGCAACAATAGAATTGGGTCATTCGCAAGTGATAAACACAGTATCAAGACTAAGCAATACGCTTTGTAATTTGATAGTTTACCAATCACGTAACCTTGGACTCCCTTCTCACATCACCGTCCACAATCAATCCTCAAACTAAACTAAAATTTTTGCCCCAAATAATCTCAATTAACTCAAACAGCCTGACTATTACCATTATTCTCACTCATTCAAATTCTAACTCCACATGTAACTCAACTTATTGAACAGAATGATAAAAACTTTTCAAATTAGTAATAGTTTAGGAATTAAGAATCACCAACCTCGATTCCAAGCTAAAGGACCCAATCTAGGGTTTGGTTTGGGTTGGCTTTGGCATGGGTTTGTTTTGTTCATTAGCCCCTGATGCATCACCCGCTGCTCCACCTCTAAACTGATGCCATTGAATCACAAGAACAGCTACTGGACGACCACTATTGTGGCCCTAGCCCTTCGCAGCTTCTCTATCTCGCGCGCTACCTGTGCACAAGTTGGGCGCCCAGCTGCGAGCTACTAGTTCTGGGCTGTCCCTGCCCACCTGCCAGTGTCCTCCTTCCCCTTCTCTCTCTGTCTTTCTTCTCTCTCTCTCTCTCTCTTGGTCTCAGTGGGTCGTGGGGCTGGTAAGCAAAGCTCAGCCTCTTCCTCCTTTATGCCTTTCACGAATAGGCTGGGGACTCTCGTCCCTTTTCTCTCTCTGTTTTTTTTTTTTGTGTGTGTGTGGTTATACGAACTCAAAGTCACTCATTACGTAGACCCAAAAAACAAACCCAAATCTTACGCAACTCAATAGTTGATTGTTTACTAATTTTACGCATTCAGAAACCCTTCTAAGTAGCGAAAATTCAAAAACTAAGTTTTATAAAAATTTTCATGTTAATAAACATACAAATATTGGCCTAATTTTAGCTAATAAAATAAAACATAACTCATAAAATTATTAATCTAAGTCGTTAACCAGACATTCAAATTTCTGAGCTATTACACCATTCTTATTGGCTATATACATTGGACCATCATCCTATTCTTTGCTCTCATCCTTGCTACAAAAAAATCTTCTTCCTTATCCTCATCACTACAAAACCGTAATTCATGTATCATTTTACCACAAGTAAAGCAAAAATTGGGTAGTGGTTCATACTTAAAATCTATCCACTTTTCTGGGCCATTTTTTAGTTTAAGTGGGGCTCCAGGATGTAGTGGATCATGGACGTTGAGATCAACTTTCACATGAAAATATGCCCCACCACCATTCCTTAGATTAGCCTCCATGAACTTCCCTAAAATTTTACTGAATCTGGGACAAGTTGCTTTACTCTGCATAGTCGGTGAGACCCAGAGACTTGTACCCAAAACCATGAGTGCAAAAAATCACGTCACTCACCTGGGCTTCTACAAAACCATTTTTGTAGAATGATGTGATTGGCCATAACTATCTAGTCCCCTAGCAAAATCCAGTTCACATCTTTCGTAGTTTTGAATTTGAGTAGGAACACGTTATCTTCTAGATAATTGATGTTCATCTCCAATTTGGGTTTCCACGTCTGTTGCAACGCACTTCTCATTGCATTCTTATGCGCCCCTTTATCTGCCAACATGCTCCCCACCAGAGTAAGGTTGTTAATGAAGTGCATTATTTCTTCTTACTCCTCCAAATCGATTATGATAATGTGATTGCCTCAAATGTGTTCGTCATACACACTAGTTGGTCTACATCAGACTCTTTATTGGGATTAGAGAGCACCATTGCTAATGTATAAGAATGAAACAAGGTCGAGATCACTCTGAAAGTTAGAAGATCATGGATTATGGAGAAATAGGTTTTCAACCCTTAGAAAACCCTAGAAGGGTGGGGAGAGGTCCATCACAAGGAGTGACTTTATTCTTGTACTTATAATTTGGACATTGATATTTTATTTGTAAAATATATATTCAATACTTGTTTAAACTTGAGCATTTTAACCGTTTAAAATTTAAATATATTCCAAATAAAATATATGAAAATCTAAATTATTAAAAAAATCTTAATTCTAAGATTACACCATATTCAAGTAAGATTTGATCAAATCTACCTTGCCCAATGCTTACTGCGGGCTCAATCGGATCAAGCTCAGCTCATGCAGGGTCATGCTTAGAATGCACACACCCCAAGGTCAGCCAAACCCTTCGTTTCATCTTAAGGCCCTGTTTGGTGAGTAAAACTGGAATAAAATGGAATCAGGACTTAAATCCGGAGGGGTTGGGTATAAACATGAATCCTGAACCTAATTGTTTGGTGCAAACTAGAATAGAATCAAGTTCCAATCCTTGCTGTTTGGTGAACAGTTTTGGAATGGAATCAACTTTGTTTTTATTTTAGAAATATTATATGCAAGTATGAATATTATTTTAACTTTTCTTATTTTGTTTTGTTAAAAATGAAGTTCTAAGAAGTTATTTATGAACCATTTCAGAGTATTTGATTTAATTGTAATTTTTTTAAAAATAATTATTTTGTACTTTTTTCCCTCTTTTTTTTTTTGATCAACATGTGCCTAAACATGGAATAGCACAATCTAATATGCTCGTTTTATGCTCAATCTCAATCTCAAAATTTGTTGGGGAAAATTAGAGTGATAACTGAAAGGAGAAAACCGCAAACGTACGACTGACGTCGTAGTACTTGAGGGTCGAATCCTCAGGGACGACGTTGAGATTCAGGTCACCAAAAAAGATGAATTAACTAATTAGCTACATTAAACTAAATGAAATTATTTAAAGAGTACTAATATCCCAAATTAACTAAGCTCATCTAAACTACTAAATCGATTAATTCTACTAAATCGACTTAAACTTCAAAATCAGAACACTACTCAGAACTAAATCAAAATCAGAAACAAAGCTGCATAATCGAACTGAACTTCGAAGCAAACAGAGTAGCAAAATCATGATATTTAACCACCAACTAAACCTAGCTACCATCAACATTCCCAATGGCAAAGCACACGCAACAGAACCACAATTCGAAAAATTGAAACCAAGCCCCAAATTATGAAGGCTCAACCAAAACAACCACTAAAATCAATCCTACACACTGGAAACTGAAATTTATCAGCACCCAGAATAAACCCAGGCAAAGCAAATAAGGCCAATAATTGAAACAGGGGAATCGAACAACCCCTTAAACCATACCATACTTCAACACAATCAAGCCAGCAACAATCGAAATCCAAACTAACTATTTGAACAAGCTAAATCGAAGCAACAGGGGAAGGGAGAAATCAAACCTAGCTTTGGTCCAGCTTTAATAGCCACCAAGAAGATCACCAATACCACCATTAACAAGCCAAAACACGGATCGGGGAGGAGAAGAGCTCGAACAAAATTTGGCAAACTAACATCCAATTTTTTTGCAAAATCGAACCAAAAGCGTGAATTGAAGCACAAATACACAATTTCGAATCTCAAAACCTAACTAACATCAACCCTAGTCCTTAAGATTTGAGAAATAAAGCTGAAATTTGAACCCTAAAATGCGAAAATCAACAACCCTGTTTGTTTAGTGATTTAGCTAGGTAAATTTTAGGGCTAGGTTAGGATTTAAACTCAGTTTTAGGGTTAGTTTAGTTTAATTTTCATTTTTATTTTCGTATTCAAAAGTTAGGGTTCGATTAGGTAATTTAGGGAATGCGAAAATCAACAACCCTAAAAATTGTTGGTGAAAATTTAGGGAATGTGAAATAACTGAAAAGGAAAAGGCGCAAGCGTACGACTGGCGTTTTAGTACTTGAGGGTCGAGTCCACAGAGACGATGGAAGAGTTTTAGGTCATAAAAAGTGAATTAACTAATTAGCTACACTAAACTAAATGAATTTATTCTAAGAAAACTAATATCCTAATTCAACTAAGTATTCAACCAGACTTTCAACTAAACACAGCTAGAATAACAGTCCTAAACAGTCTAGAATTAGAGTTAATCAATCAACCACACACAGCTTGCCTATCACCTAATTCGAACCAACCCAGAGGAAAGAAAAAAAATAGCAGGAGAACATTACATATAAACCTCACAACATTCAATTGACCATAAACGATTCTACCCTACATCAAAATCAACATGAACATCATTCAGCTATCATGTGAATTCAATAAGAGAGTAAAGAGATTGAAGCAAACCAAGTGGAGCTCGACTTCAGCACAGGGGGTCCATCCTCGCTTCTGGCGGAGCTCGAACCAAGGGGAGGGGAAAAAAAACGAAACTAACAGGAAAAAGATCAGGCCTCCTTGCTTTGCAGCTCAACCAACCCCATTAATGGCGGTACCGCCATTGCTAAACCCAGAAAAGGCCAAACAGAACAGAACAGGGGAGGGGGAAATCGAATGAAATTCAACAAAAAATCGCAACCAATTCTCGCAAAATCGAACTGAAATTGTGAACTACTACTAGCATACTCAAAATTGCAGTGCTTTTACATGAAATTCGAACTCAAACTTTGAATTAAAACCAAACCCTAAATCGAAGTTTTCGAATCCTAATCTGAAAATCGAAATAAAACTGGAATTAAAACTAAAATCTAAACCTAAAACAGAATGTAAACCTAACTTAACCCTAAATTACCTAGGTAGTCGCGAGCGCCAAATTTATACTCGAACCCACTCAATCTTGGCCGTAGAATTCGTAGATGGCGTGGACGGTGGATAAAGGGGACATCAGTGGTGGTGTGCCGGCGGTGGCAGCGTGATTCGCGGATGGAAGTTGGGTTAGAGAGATAGACGAGGTAGAGAGAGGAAGGAGCGAGATGGAAGGGAGGACGGAGAAGTAGATGAAGTCGAGGGTTTTGGGTCTAGGTTCAGGGGAAACAGAAAACGAGAGGAGAGAGAGAGAGTGAAGGGGAGGGGGTTTTAAGTCAAATCATGCGAGGCGCGCGCCTGGGGGGTAAGGCTGAACCAGTTTTTTTTTATTTCTTTCAAAATGAGCCGGTTCAGTTCAATGTTGGGTCATGGCAATTTTGGGTCGGTTCATGGCAGTTTAGCCCAGTTCTTCAATTCCCGACATTTTTTGCCATTTTCTCGCATTTTTTGCCATTTTTTGACATTTATTAAAAACCTGCTAAATAAAATAAAATCAAATAAAAACCTTAGAAATACGATTAAAACGAGCATAAAATAGGTGTAAAAGTACCTTTAAAATAGCTTATTTTTTGTACGAACAAATACTCCCACACCAAGATTTTGCTCATTTTTGAGTAAAACAAACTAACTAACTAAAAAAAAATGAAAAATAAGGAAAAGAAAATCCTAACTCACTATCGTAGGAATCACGATTGCATTTAGTGTATGCAACAAGCCCTTTAAACCCCTTAGACTCCCAAGTGGACGAGTGAGGTCTCGTGAGAGTTTGCAAGTGAAAATACCCACAAAATTATTTCGAAAAGAAAATCTTTTTAGGTTTTTCTCAAAACTGATATGTGCAAAACTTGGGAAACATATGCACACATTCTAATCAGCTAAATCACCCATGTACTCAATTGTTGACCTATATATGTATAAAATGTACTTCAAAGCCCTTTTCCTCCTAAATGACATCAGAGCACTAATTTTTCACCCCATTGAACATTAAAATTCCGAATCCATCCTGGTGCTCGTGTGCAAGTGTATCATCTTCCACAAGACTTAGATTTATCAGAATTAGACTCAATCCCACTTAGCTGACACAACTACATTACTATCATACTGACTTTGGAAGCAAGCTTTCCCAGTAGCAATATTGTCTCAAAGGGTAACACCCAGTAGCACGTGCCTCAAAGGGTAACGTTCAATAGCGCATGCCTCAAAGAGATACTTGTCATTCCAAATTTTATTCTTTCTTTTTTCTTTTATTCATCATACATATTTTTTCTTTAATTTTTTCAAAGTAATCGTGTCACAAGCTAGTAGGAGAATCATTCATGGAAACCTAAGACCTAAAGATAATGATGAAGGAATAAACAAGGACCGGATTACACAACCTATAATGAAGAACTAGAGTTAGAATTAAGGCTTAGAATATCATATTTGAGGTTGGAGACTTTTCACGCACATCCCACTTATATACAAACTAATAAATAAAGCACATGGGATTCAAACTAATCAAAAAAAAGTACACACGTCCCCAAAAACAACGAAAAATCTTCAAAAAAATTTCAAAAACGGACACCTCATGTTTGTACGAAAAATGAGCTATTTTTTAGGTACTTTTACACCTATTTTACGCTCGTTTTAATCGTATTTTTAAGGTTTTTATTTTATTTTGCAGGTTTTTAATAAATGTGAAAAAACGGCCAAAAATGCGAGAAAATGGCGAAAAATGTCGGGAATTGAAGAACCGGGCTAAACTGCCATGAACCGGCCCAAAATTGCCATGACCCAACATTGAACTGAACCGGTTCATTTTGAAAGAAATAAAAAAAAAAAACGGTTCGGCCTTACCCCCCAGGCGTGCGCCTCGCGTGATTTGACTTAAAACCCCCTCTCCTTCACTCTCTCTCTCCTCGCGTTTTCTGTTTCCCCGAAACCCAGACCCAGAACCCTCGACTTTATCTTCTTCTCCATCCTCCCTTCCATCTCGCTCCTTCCTCTCTCTACCTCGTCTCTCTCTCTAACCCAACTTCCATCCGCGAATCACGCTGCCACTGCCAGCACACCACCACTGTTGTCCCCTTTATCCACCGTCCACGCCATCTACGAAATCTACGGCCAAGATTGAGTGGGTTCGAGTATAAATTTGGGGCTCACGACGCCATTGAAGATACTAGGTAATTTCTAGGTAAATTTTAGGGCTAGGTTAGGATTTAAACTCAGTTTTAGGGTTAGTTTAGTTTACTTTTCGTTTTTATTTTCGTATTCAAAAGTTAGGGTTCGATTAGGTTTTCGATTTTAGGTTCGTTTTCAGTATTAAAATTCCATGTAATTGAGCTTGATTTCAAAGTCTTTGGTTGTACTTCAGACTTTGGTTGCTTTTGTTTGAAATTTTTGGACGAATTTCAGTGATTATATCGGATTCTATTTCCCTTCCCCTGTTTCGTTTTTGCCATGTTGTTAATGGCGATACCGCCATTGTTGGACGGCTGAGCTGCAAGTAAGGAAGCCGGTAGTTGGGTAGTGTCAGTTCCTTTCCCCCTGGTTCGAGCTGGCTAGAGGCAGTGGCGTCCACGGTTGAAGGCAGGCAGTGTCGGGTTCCCTGTTTGTTTTGTTGAGGTATTGAATTTCTCTGTTGGTTTGAGTAGTATAATTTTGGTTGAGTAATCAGTGAGGTTGATTGTTGGATTTGATTCTTGCTAGCTTAATCATGCTCTAGTTTAAGCAAGTTCCTTGCCTTTTAATTTCAGTTTTCAGCAATTTAGGGTCGTATGATTCTGGATGAACGAGTAATAGTAATTCGATTATGGTTGCTCTAGGTAGTTTCTAATTTTGGTAGTTTAATAAGGTTGATTGTTTTGATTTTGATAGTTGTCTATGATTAGTTGGTTATGGTTATTGCTTCGTTTTTTTATAGTTGTGTTTAGTTGAAGGATGGTGAATGCTTAGGGTTAAATACTTAGTTGACTTAGGAATTTAGTTTTCTTGAATGATTTTCATTTGTTTTAATATAGTTAATTAGTTAGCACACCCTTTTTAAGTGATCGTAATTTCAACATCGTCCCTGAGGATCGACCCTCAAAGTATTATGACAATAATCATATGCTTGAGGATAAATTCAGTTTATGATTGATCCTGGTGTGAGGGTGAGGTGCCCATTTTTGAAAATTTTTTGAAGATTTTTATTGTTTTGGGGGATATGTGTACTTTTTCTGATTAGTTTGAATCCCATGTGCTTTATTTATTAGCTTGTACATAAATACGATGTGCATGATAAGTCTTCGACCTCAAGTGTGATATTCTAAGTCCTAATTTTAACTTTAGTTGTTCATTATAGGTTGTGTAAATCCAGTCCTTATTTATTCTTTCATGATTATCTTTAGTTCTTATGTTTCCATGAATGATTCTCCCACTAACTTGTGACACGATTACTTTGAAAAAAAATTGAAAAAAAATGTGTATTATGAATAAAAGAATGAATGGAAGAAAAATAAAAAAAATAAAATTTGGAATGACAAGTATTCCTTTGAGGCATGCGCTACTGGGCGTTACCCTTTGAGACATGTGCTACTGGGTGTTACCATTTGAGGCAATATTGCTACTGGGAAAACTTGCTGCCAAAGTCAGTATGATAATAATGTAGTTGTGTCAGCCAAATGGGATTGAGTCTAATTCTGATAAACCTAAGCCCTGGGATGATGATACACCTGCACACGAGCACTGGAATGAATTCGAAATCTTGATGATCAATGGGTGAAAAATTAGTGCTCTGATGCCATTTAGGAGGTAAAGGGCTTTGAAGTACATTTTATGCATATGCAGGTCAATAATTGAGTACATGGGTGATTTAGCTGATTAGAATGTGTGCATATTTTTTCCAAATTTTGTACATATTAGTTTTGAGAAAAACCCAAAAAAAAATTTCTTTAATTTTGGAATAATTTTGTGGGTATTTCACTTGGAAACTCTCACGAGACCTCACTCATCCACTAGGAGTCCAAAGGGTTTAAAGGGTTTGTTGCATATGCTAAATGCAATCGTGATTCCTACGACAGTGAGTTAGGATTTTTCTTTTCTTATTTTTCATTTTCTTTTAGTTAGTTTGTTTGTTTTACTCGAGGACAAGCAAAATCTTGGTGTGAGAGTATTTGTTTGTACCAAAAATGAGCTATTTTTAAGGTACTTTTACACCTGTTTTATGCTCGTTTTAATCGTATTTTTAAGGTTTTTAACTTATTTTATTTTATTTTGTAGGTTTTGAATAATTTCGGGGAAATGGCGGAAAATGCGAGAAAATGGCGGAAAATGTCGGAAATTGAAGAACCCGGTTAAATTGACAAGAAAAACCGGTCCAAAAATTAAAAAAAACCGAACCGGCTCAAGCTTATAGAAAACCCGGTCCACTTCAGTCCCCCGCCCTCACATGCGCCTCGCATGACCCATAAACCCCTATCCCATAACCCTTCACCATCTTCGTTCCATCTTCCTCATCTTGCATCTCTCTCTTCCTTATCTCCTCTTTCTCTCTCTAACCTAAAACACCACCCCACCACCCGCGTTTCACGCTGCCATTGCCACAACACCTCCTTTGCTGTCCCTCATCTCCACCATCCACGACAACCCCCAAATCGAATGGTTGAGAATGAGTTAGGTTCGAGTATAAATTTGGAGCTCGCGACGCCATTGAAGAGGTTAGGTAATTTAGGGTTAGTTTAGGTTTAAATTCAGTTTTAGGCTTAGTTTATTGTTAATTTCGTTTTCGATTTTCAAATTAGGGTTGTTGATTTTCGCATTTTAGGGTTCAAATTTCAGCTTTATTTCTCAAATCTTAAGGACTAGGGTTGATGTTAGTTAGGTTTTGATATTCGAAATTGTGTATTTGTGCTTCGATTCACGCTTTTGGTTCGATTTTGCAAAAAAATTGGATGTTAGTTTGCCAAATTTCGTTCAAGCTCTTCTCCTCCCCGGTCCGTGTTTTGGTTTGTTAATGGTGGTATTGGTGATCTTCTTGGTGGCTATTAAAGTTGGACCAAAGCTAGGTTTGATTTCCCCCTTCCCTGTTGCTGATTTCTTTTGTGTTTTTTTCATGCTCTATTTCGGTTTTGCTTCCCTTCCCCTGTTGCTTCGATTTAGCTTGTTCAAATAGTTAGTTTGGATTTCGATTGTTGTTGGCTTGATTGTGTTGAAGTATGGTGTGGTTTTAGGGGTTGTTCGATTCCCCTGTTTCAATTATTGGCCAGATTTGCTTTGCCTGGGTTCATTCTGGGTATTGATAAATTTCAGTTTCCAGTGTGTAGGATTGATTTTAGTGATTGTTTTGGTTAAGCCTTCATAATTTGGGGCTTGGTTTCAGTTTTTCGAATTGTGGTTATGTTGCTTGTACTTTGCCACTGGGAATGTTGATGGTAGCTAGGTTTAGTTGGTGGTTAAATATCATGATTTTGCTACTCTATTTGCTTCGAAGTTTTGCTTCGAAGTTCGGTTCGATTATGCAGCTTTGTTTCTGATTTTGATTTAGTTTTGAGTAGTGTTCTAATTTTGAAGTTTAAGTCAATTTAGTAGAATTAATCGATTTAGTAGTTTAGATGAGCTTAGTTAATTTGGGATATCAGTACTCTTTAAATAATTTCATTTAGTTTAGTGTAGCTAATTAGTTAATTCATCTTTTTGTGACATGAATCTCAACGTCGTCCCTGAAGATTTGACCCTCAAGTACTACGACGTTAATCGTATGCTTGCGGCTTTTTCCTTTTCAGTTATTTCATATTCCCTAAATTTTCATCAACAATAAACATGGAATAGCACAATCTAATAAACTAATAAACATTACACATCAACCAAGAACATAATTAACATTGAAAACAAATATTAGCACGTAAGCTTCATGTTCACCTTGTACTACTCACATAGTCACATAAGAACATGACATCTAAAGCCATTAAAAAAAAACGAAGAAAAAAAAAAGGCACAAACTAGGTTTATGTTCACATTGCACTTACAATCATCACACAATTACAAAGTGACATCCAAATGTGTCATCTAATAACAACATAAGCATAATCTAAAGTAGAAAACTCATGTCAACTCTAGTTAGACAGAGTCAGGTTTGGATGAATAAGATTAATGATAGAATCTTTCTTCCCCTCATCATCAGGACATTCATAGAAGATGGTCAAACTACTCTTATTGGAAACCAACTTCTTTGCTGCCATTATTGCTTCAGCTCTAGTAAGTCCGGGAATTTTCAACACTTCATTGAACAAACCTTTCTTTTTTCCATCTAGCTCATTTTGTTTTTAATCAAGATGTAATTCACAAGCCATGATAACTTGCTTATGTTGTTGAGTAGTAGCAAAAGCACTTGCAATTGTTTCAAGATGAGAATTCATACCACTCATAAAACCAGATATATTAGAAGACATATTGGTGAAAGCAAAAGTTAAGTCTATAACCTCTAACATTCTCCTTTTGCCCTTGCCCATTGAAGTTTTCTCATTTCTTGCTATTTTGAAAGTTGTGGAAATGATTGAGCTGATTGAACCGACTCATCTTCCTCCTCCTCTTCATCTTCTCCATCCTTGTCAAGATCAATGGCCTTGTTATCATTATGTAAATTATCCATTGCTTCAACGTACCTAATCCTCACAACTAGCTCCAATAGCTTTATTGGCACCAAAAAATTTCCCTAACTCATCAAGAAAGGGAAAAGGAACACCCCAAAGTCCTTTTGCATGTTTATGATTCTGTAATATTAGATAACATTTTAAAAATAATAACATATTAAAGATAACAATAAACGCAAAGTTGAAAATTGTTAGCAAGTATACCTTACAAAAATCATCATAAGATTGTCTTTCACACTTGTTCATTTTGGTAGTGTCATCCCAAGTGAATCCAGATGTGTGAAACATCTCCACCAACACATTATGCTTGTCTCTAAACCATTTGGTCTTTGAGTCAATATGAAGGTACGCTTCTAAAGCACTTTCAAGATGCAGTCATCGTTTTCTCTAACTTTACCAAATACCCACCTTTGAAGTTCCCTTTCGCCTTCCATTGAGGATCAGCTCGCAACTCTAATGATCCATAGACAAGAGCCAACTCCTCTTCCTTTGCCCAAAATCGCTTGTTTTTTCCTTTTTCAATTTGAGAACTTTGACTTACATCCATCCTACTACCACCTTGAGAATTTTGACTTTGTTTCATCCTATATCACATTAAATCACGTATAAAAGACATAAAATCAATACAGCATTGTTGAATGCAAATGCACCATAGTTGAAACAAATACACCATAGTTTAAACTAGCACACCACGGTTTAAAACACCATACATCATAGTTTAGAACATCATATATCATAACACTGTAAGTTCAAACCAAATAGTTGTAATACATTATTTGTTCCTATTTGACCTGACTCGCCAATTATTAAACGAAGTTTGGGCCAAGGAACTCCGAAAAGTCGTCCAAGCATCAGATGTTTCAATGTGAGTAACATACTCAACTTCATCATCAGTGTCATCGTCATCATCACTAACTTCTTCCTCATCTTCATCCTCAAACACCCTATCATTTGTTGGCATATATTTTCGAAGCAAGTTATGTAATAGAGCACATGCTAAAACTATATGACCTTGAGTATTGTTGGGTTTCGTGGCCCAAAATCCAAGAATTGGCACGGTGGGTCCGTGCTAGACAATACGGACGTGTCAGATCGAAGAAGTGGGACGTCGAAGGAGGGCAGAAAAATGGCATGGTGTGACCGTGCCACGTCCCACGATCGTGCCGCGCCCAATTTGAGCGCAGGCTTTTCTGGCGGTTAGGGTTTTACATGTTTCGCTTTGACGTGCAGTCTTCTTGGCGGCTAGGGTTCTCCTCTGGGGGTAAAACCCTGAACTTCTAAATCCTATATAAAGAGGTCTTGCCTAGGATCTAAAATCACTCCTGAATCCTTAAACACATTGAGAGGTAGAGAGACTTTGAGAGAGATTACAAGAGAGGTTGTAATTTTGTTATTGGATCGAATCACTTGTTGTGATTGTGATCGTTTTGTACTCTACTTGCTCATATAGTGGATTGATTGTGCTCGTCGTCGTCCGTGATTTTTTCCCGCATTGGGTTTCCGTGTAAATCTTGTGTGTCATTGTTTTGTTCTTGTTATCGCTCTTTAAATTTCTGCATATATGTTTCAGCCCATTGCTTCTGCTATTAGTTTGATCTAATTCCTAACAAGTTCTTATAGGAAAGTATGAAGGGGATCTAAGAATACCCTATATTCCTTTTAATATTCAAAAGCATCGCTCTATCACATATATAGCTTTAGAATGTTTCACGTTGAAGTACTCTTCTACACTTACAGATTGCCGATCCCCCCACTCTTTCAAGTGATATCAATGATCTCTATGTGGTGTCAGGAACCCCTCACAATTAGTATATCTAACATCTACCAAATAATATGTATGTTGACAAGTATGGAAAAAAAGAGTTATTTATTATCGTGAGAATATTACAATTACCAAATATGTATTTGGCTTAATTGTTACCTTGAGAAACTTTTAACCATTAGGCCTAGAAAGTACATCTCGAATAACACAACCATCATATGCAGATCCTTCCCAACCCGGCCACACAAAGGTGAATTCCATATTAGGTGTGCATGCACCTAACACATTCATAGCAAGGGTGCCTTTTCCTCAACCAGCACATGAGCATTAATGTATGTACCATCTAATGTACCTATGCAACTCTACAAGATAACATAGATAAACAAATTTTGAGACACATATGGTGTATTTAGGTTTATTAGGAATTAAACATAACAGTTGCATTGCCTTAAAAAACATTTCCATCTACTATCCTCACAATCTTTTGGTATAGGCATAGGTTCTTGAGCAAGTGCGTATGTAATTTCAAAACCGCTAGAAGACAACGATGGAAGTTTTTACTCACACTTTCTCCACTTCGATACAAATAACTTCCTGCTGTCATATTTTTTTTCAATTGATAAGCCAATGTATACAAAAACATTGCAACAATCTCTTCCAATGACATATATCTGGTACCAATTAAACCCCCAATATCCCTAACCATTTCACATAAGATATTGAAAGTACGCCTATTCATGTGAAACTCGCTCTTGCAAGTCGTGTCGCTATCTCTAATTAACTTATTCAAATTCACTAATCTACAACGCTTCTTTTCTCCATATGACAGCTTCACTCTTTGCGTTTCATGAATAACAATAGCCATCATCAACCACATCAATGTCATCAAAAGTACAACGTTTATAACAAGCACAATTGTGATGATCAATTGCATTTGCATTTTCTTCCTCTTCTTCACAAGCAACAGTTGACGAGATGAAGCCATATTCCGTTGAAATCATTTTGGCAATTCATTACCAAATTAATGATTACTATTACATGCCACAAAAAAGCATGTCAAATCTAAAAGTGCACACATTAAAATTTTTCAAATGATTTCAAATCAAATAAATGAACTTATTAGCAAATGAAATTAATTATTACATCCAAAAATTACACAAAAATTCTTTTAGCATATTTCGAAAAGTACATCAAAAAATTAAATCAAATTAATACTTCCATATTTCAAAATTAGCAATTGAAATCTATGAACACTAATTTCAGCATATTTCCAATAAATAGGAGTTTGGTGAGCCACTCCACACCATAAACATTAATTTTAGCATATTTTAACTAGAAATATACCAAAATTTGCAAAATCTGAGCCTCTATACACCATATTTCAAATTATTTTCAGCATATTCTCATTATTTTCACTAGTTTTTTAGCAAAATTTGAGGCACTTCACACAAAAAAATCATCCAACAAAAAATCAAAAAAATGGATTGCTGGAGCAGAGCAAAAAAAATTGAGAGGCTAATTTGAGATCTACAATCATAAATCGAAACCCATATACACTAATTCAACATCTGAAACAATAATCCATGGCTAGTTCATGAATTGAAACAAAAAAAAGACAGTAGATTAGCGCAATACATGTTGTTCCGGAGGCGAGGAGGCGGTGTACTTGGTGGCTAGCGGCCGAAGGGGGGAGTGCGAACGACGATGATTTGGTGGCAGAGGGCAGCGACCGACGGAGAGTGGTGGCACAGCGTTGTCTAGTGTTTGTGTGGATATGAGAGAGGAACGAAAATAGGAAGGAGAAAGCAGATGAAAGGCGACGTGCTTGGTGGTTGGCGACAGAAGGGGAGAGTGCGAGCGATGACAACCTGGTGGCGGAGGGCGCCGACCGACGGTGAATGGTGGCGCAACGATGTCTATGGTTTGTATGGAGATGAGAGGGGGACGAAAATGGGAAGGAGAACGCAGATGTATTTAATGAATTTTTGTTTGAAAAATATTTTTCTTTTTTTATTAAAATAAAACTAATTTCTAAAAGATTGAGAACTTGATACCTCTTCTAAATAGGGGGTTCAAGTTCCGGAAAATTTTAAAAAAACTTGAAATATCGGACTATAATGTCATTTTTCATTAAAACATTTATCAAATAATAAAGAAAAGAACTTGAACTTTCGGATTTCATGTTCCATTTCAATTTCCCAGCCCAAACAGGTCCTGAAACAATACAGCAGTTGGGGTGAGGTCGAGTCTCATTGGCTTCACAGTTCACACGCAAGCTCCCTGTAAACTGTGGAGAGAGAGAGAGAGAGAGAGGAAGCGAAAATTAATGGCGGACCCATCGCCATCATCATCGATCGCGGCAAAGTCCGATGAGGAGAGAGAAGAAATGCTTGATAGAATGCTAACGAGCTTAGCCCTCTGCGATGACTCCAAGCTTAAAAACTTGCTTTTCAAGCTTCTTCCACTCGCCATATCCTGTCTTTCAACTTCATCCACCGCAGTCCGCAATAAGGTTTGTTGAATTTCGTCTTCCATTCCGGTTTCCGTTTTGTATTGTCGAATTAATCTTTTTCATCGTGTTGTAGCGTTTTTGTTGGTTGTGGATTGAGTTCATTTGATTTTCCGTGTGTATGATGAATTCCGTGGTTGATATTAGGGTTTTGCTAATTGCAATTAAAAACATTGGGAGTTGGATTGGAACTTGCTAATGTTTAACAGCGTCTGGTTAAATGTTGGTACTCCTTGAATGGCTCGTCAACTTATCGCTTATGCGACGATTTTGTGAACATTGGTTTGCTTATGATTTGAGGAAGATGTTGATCCAAGCTGGTACTTGGCACTTTGGATGTACTTTCTTCATTATAGGCTGAATGTGAGTTTCTGGCATGTGGCTGATGGGACGGGAGGTATCTCAAAAATAACTAGATTAGCATTTAGAATTAGTGTCCGTGTTGAGATGGGGAAGTGTACATGTTTATCTGAAGGTTTTTATGGTGTTCAAGACGGGAGGTATCCAAAAAATAACTCTATTCTGTTTTGTATTGCTTCTACTGCCTGACTGGCACTGATAACAACGACAATGTTTAGAAAATAAACTCAGGTTAAACCCTTTTCTGCTGATCTCAGAAGCATAATTTGTGAATTTGCGGGTGAAAAATTTCACCTGATTGTGGGCTTTGCTATTTTCTTCTCTTTGGTAACTAGTTTGGTAATGCTAACAACTTTGGAGTAATTTAATTATGACAAGGCGAGTTTGCATTTTTCTGAATGTGAAGATTCGGGGCTTTGCAGTATCAGCTGGCTGACTACTGAATCCCTGATTTATTATCACCATTTGAATTCCTGCTGTCATGTGCATGAAATAGGTACTTGAAATTTTAAGCCACGTCAACAAGCGAGTGAAACATGAGCCAGGAATTGGTCTGCCATTATCAGAGCTATGGGATCTTTACACAGAAGTTACAGCTTCTACTATGGTTCGGAATTTTTGCATCATTTACATTGAAATGGCTTTTGAGAGATTGCAAATAGAGGTTTGCTTCCCACCGCTCCCCTGGTTTGCTAAGAGGTTTTGAGAAACATTTAACTGTTAAAATTTTTTTTAAAAATATATTGTCAATTTGTTGTGCGTCTTGTTCAGGATAAGAAAAATAGGACCCCCAACCTCTTGGCAAACATTTCAAAGCTTCCTCCTCAGCATCAAGAGATAGTTTTGAGAATAGCTGCGAAGGTGTGCTTTCACATTTTCTAATAAATAGCACCTGATTCTATTATCTCTACTACTGGTAATCGGTGAACTTAAGAACTTTAAAAAAAAATCGCTGTTTTTAGGTCATTGGCGAAAGTCATTCTCAAAAAATTGATGATGCCATTGTGGAGAAGTATAGTTTGATGCGAGGTACCCAAGACTGTGAAATATTTGTGGACTTCTGCTTACATACACTTTTGTATCAGCCATCATCTCAAAGGTTCAAAATCTATCTGTGTTAAACCTCATTTGCTGGAGTACGGTCCTTCCTTATGGCCTTTATTTTGTTCATGCGATTTTCTTTTCCCCACAGTGGAGGATACCCACCTGGTCTTTCGATGTCTCAGGCGCAACGTGTCACTGGGAAACAACCATTGACAAATGAGATTCTTGTCAATCGGAAGGTGAAGTGATTTATTCTACACGACTACTTACCAAAAAAAAATAATTTATTCTACACGACGGATACTGAATTCTGACATGCCCTCATTTGCTAACAATTTTCAATTCTTGTGATTTGACTAAAATTCTATTTGGCAATGTGAACCCGCCAAAGGGGTCAGTATTGGCAGAACTTTTTTGCTTTAGATTATTATCGAATAAAGCAAAATGCTTTGGTGAATTGTTATCTATTTCTTTTGCATGGAGTACTGGGCAGTTAATTATGATGCTCCCACCTTCCCTTGGCGGGATTCCACTATACTATTTAGCATTTTTGCAGCCTTTCACATTATTTTATATTTAATTGCTCTTCTTTGTACAGCTGGGGTTATTGAATGTAATCGATTCCATGGACCTTCCAGCTGAGTTTGTTTACTCCATTTATCTGGCTGCCAGTGCAGATAGGTAATCTTATCTGCTCTTGTATTTATGTAGTTATGGAGTTGAATTTACATGACGACTTGCGTCGTTTTGTGGCAGGAAATGATGTATCATGTGATGTTATATAGGTTTTGTTAGTTTTGCTGCATGATTAGCAGCCTATTTGGAAAGGCTACTGGCTGTTTGAATTATATTTGTTTTTTCCCTTATTAATCTAGCCTTTTCTTATCTAAATAAATTGATGATGGTGTGTTTATGCAAGTCAAGAGCCTGTTGCTAAGAGAGGAGAGGAACTCTTGAAGAAGAGGGGTTCTGCTGCCAATTTAGATGATCCAACTCTTATCAAGAAGCTGTTTGTGTTATTCAATGGTAAGATGTGTGGAATCTTGTGGCTGCAAATGAATATCAGATTCTATCTTTTTAAAATTTTCTCAGCTTTCTATTTGCATGTTACTTCTTATTAAACTTTTGGTTTTACTAGGTCTTTGTGTCTTTGTCTCTCAGCTTTTCTTCGTATATTCTCATGTATGTTGAGAAAGCGTCAAGGGATAAAAGGGCCATTAAATTTGAGTTTTGAGCATACGCAAAAAGGTATAAGTTTCTACAAGAACTAGAACAATGAAATGAATAAAAAAGCCAATGAAATGAAATTATTTTTCTCTTCAAATTGGGGGTTTCGCACAGTCTGCCTTGAAGAATTTGTTTTCCAAGTATCAAGTGTCTCTACCATCGCTTAAGGGGAGAAGACAATAGTTGATACGTCTGTGGGAATTCTCCGTTGCTGTATGGACTTAACTGCCGAGTAGGCCACTTTTCCTCACTTGAGACAAAACAAGGCCAATGATGCAGTGTTGTTTCACTGGAAATCACATACCGTTGGTAAAAAAGAAAAATGAGAAAAATTAACATTGTAAACACATTATTGAGATTTCACATTTCCTAGTGGTGCATTATGTATAATATTATTTTCACAAAGTGAGAGGGTAGAACTTTCATAAAGATTTTCCATTAATTTATGCTCATCTCTATGCCTCGTGCGTTTATCAGGAACTGCAACAACTGAAAATATTGCTCTAGAGCATAGAGTTCTACCTGCAAATCCAAGTCTGAAGGCCAGGCTGATGTCAGTATTTTGTCGCTCCATTACAGCTGCAAACAGCTTTCCTTCAACCTTGCAGTGCATTTTTGGCTGCATGTATGGTATGCTTTTCAAACTCCCCATCTGGCAGCATATCATACAATCCTATTATCCTGTGTGGCATGAAGCTACCATTTAGGGAAGGATGGGAGGTGGAAGTAGATGTTATTATACTTACAATTAACTTACCTTTGGGACCTGGAAGGTTTTTCTTTTTTTTTTTGGGTTTTTTTGGTGGTGGGGGGGGGGGGGGAGGAGCCTGAGCCTTGCTGGGTCAGATTTGCATTTCTGCGGGGAGGGGTAGTAACTACACCATGCCTGGTGCCTTGGATTGAAACGAGATTTCCAGCAAGGAGGTGAGCTATTCGACTAGGCTCCTTGAGGTCCTTCATTGGAAGTGCACAGATTTTCTCCTACTTTCAGAACGATTCAGAATCATTCAACTGTTCTATTGTGCCATTTTGATCTTGTCAACTTGTGGTCGGTGTCGTCATGTCTGAAAATGCTTGTTTCCATAATGTGCATTTTCTTTGTCTTAAATGTGTATTGTGGTTGCTGTTTTACTTAGTCAAATCAGAATGTCTTTGTTGCTGTACCATGGATGACAAACTTACAGTTGAGCAATCAAGAATCAGGCCTGTTAGCTAAATGGGGCAGAGTAAGGGTGATGCTGCAGTGATCCCTGTTCATTATTTACAAAAAGATCCTGACAAGGACCAGTAGTTAATGCAGGAAGATTTAGTTTGGATCGTTCGATCATTTGCTAGAAGCTCAATGGTGTTTTTTTTAATTTAAATTTTATTGTTATCTCTAATCTGTGCAGTTATATTTCTGTCTTTCTGGTGTCAACTAGGCTTGGTGCTAATTCTTACATAAAACACCTATTGTTTATTCCATGAAACCGTGGGAATAATTGCTTTTCTGCTTTTGGACAATGTTGTAGGAAGTGGCACGACACCAAGGTTGAGACGGTTTGGCATGGAGTTTGCATTCTGGGTTCTTAAACATGTAAGGGATATGAGCTAGAAGTTTTTTCGCCTTTCATGGTTGGGCTCTATAATACATTTATGAAGAGCGATGAATCTGATTGTGTACTGGTTTGTGAATTGCTAAATTCTGTGATTAACATTGGTTGTTGTCATTTTAGTATGTGCAGAGATATCAACTGCTCACTTTAGAATGACTACACGAATATTCTTCCACCTAGAATATTGTCTTCTTTCTACTTCATATCCTATTGAGCCAAAATATTTTTACTGAAGGATCTTTAAGAGAATTAATATAGATCACACAGACACATTCCATTGAGAAAGTTGGGCTATTGGGATAGTAATATGTTCAATTGCGAGCCCCTTTTTTTTCGGGGCGGGGGGTTAATATGTCTCTTATTAAAAGGAGTTCCAATTATGGTTCTACATGTTAACTATTGTATATTTTGAAATTGGGTGATCATAATCTTGCATGGCGAGAGTTGAATTGCATGACTGTGGCTATTAGGTCAAAATTATTGGTTTTCTGCAAAATTTTCTCCTTGGGGCATGGTTATGAGTCCATTTCCTGCCCCTTGGGGGGGGGGGGAGCCCTGTCACATGGTGGGGTTTGAACCCCGGACACTTCACGTAGAAGGTGAGTATTCCACCATTTGTCCAAAGGTCAAAACATAGTGATGAAGTCCTATGAATGGACATTTGGTTCAAAATGATCATTGGGTGACTTGCTATAAGACTCAATTTACGAAGGTAACCGTTTCAACTGATGGGATTTGAACCCTCTAACCTTTCACTTGGAAGGTGAGTACTCTACCACTTGTCTAAAGGTCAAAATATATTGGATGCAGTCCAATGAATGGACATGTGGTTCAAAATGATTGTTGGGTGGCTTGCTATGAGACTCAATTTAAGAAGCTAACCACTATGAGCAATTATTAATGCTAATAAAGGTGCTTGGTGATTTGGGTCAGTGTCGAATTTTCTGATAGCGTATATTTGAAACTGTTCGGATTTTTGCACCGCACAAGAAGGTGTCTTTGAGGGTAATTTAAGATTGCATTACATGGAAGCTTGACTCAAGCTTGCTTCATGAATAATCAAGCTTGAATTGAGCTAAATTCCTAAGCTCTTGGTTGCTTCTTTACCTCTCCCCAAAAAGTTAAGTTTTGAGCCAAGTAGTGTGATGTTTTTTTCCCTTTTGGAAGGTTCAAAACTTGTGAATTATAGAAGAAGTTATGATTGGATAGGGTCAACATATAACAACTAGGAAGGATTAAAACAGTAAAACAGAAATTGCTAAGGTCGAGCTTTACTTGTTTAGATACTGGGCACATGGGGGCTGGTGTTAGGACACATAAATCCCAAGTGGATTGGTAGTGCCATTGAGCATCCTTATTACAATATGTTGCTAGGCGGTGCTGGTGTGGGAGACAACAACCTCACGCGGGATCCTTGGCCTCATGAAAAAAGCACAAAATAGATCTATTTGGCCCCCTTCTCTCCCTCTACTTCCTTTGTTCTCTCCCTTCCCATCCTTTCACTTCTTGGTGATGACCAGTTTTGCCGAGGTTTGGTAAATGACAAGCAGGATTCACTAACCCTTGGCATAGATTCTGGTGGCTTTAGAATTATTCACAACTGCCAGTGAAATGGTAACAATTTCTTTTTCCTCAGTCCTCCTTCCTCCATTGCTTGCCCTCCAGAAATGGCCGAGGACTGCACTGCTGCTTGAAAATGCTGTCAGAACATCATTTTTGCATTTATAATGCCATTGCTGCCCCTTGCTGGACTGCTAGCAATGTAAAATGTGGGATGTTTTTTGATATGAAGAGGGCGAGAAGTGTGTGTGTGTGTGTTTTTTTTGGGGGGGGGGGG
>JACYFF010031955.1:19034855-19079869 GCA_017589665.1 Selenicereus undatus
GGGATGTTAAGACCGCTGGGCTGTCCCAGCTTCTGTCTAACCCTAGTGTTGCTTTCAAGCTTCTGGCCTTCATGTAAAAAACTACTGGAAAGGGAGAGGGAAAGTCACTGCATAGGGTGGAACGGAGAAAGCGAAGGGTGGAGAAGAGATACTGAATGAGGATGGTGAATGTAGGCTGAATCCTAGGCCTTAGATTTTCGACTCAGGTCCCCATCATATGAAAATACAAATGCTTGACGCAATTATCTTAAGGGCACTGAGGAGGCATTTGCAAGCTCCAAATGACATCCTACAGTAGCTGAAACCTAATGATTTTCACTCTAATGCTTACAGAAATGGGCTGTTAAGTACTAATTAATGCACTGTTTGGAATCTGTTTCTGAGCGGTTTTTGTTTTTGCTTATTGTTTATTGTTATTATTTTTTTATAGCACTTTTGAGTCTTTCACTGACTTTTCTCTCTGTTCAGGCAAGAACAGATCAGCTTAAACTGATGGGTCCTCTTATTCTAACTGGGATTCTGAAGTCTCTAGATGATACCAACAATCAGGAAGCAGGTATACTGGGAAGAATTTGTGGGTCTATTTATACCGGGATCAAAATTTTGTAATGTGGAGCATTTGTTGGATGGGGGCATCTTGTACCTTACTGGAATGTAATCTGTATGATTGTGTATGTTTAGATGCTATATCTAGGGAGATCAAAACCTTTGCGTATCAAGCAATTGGAATGATTGCTCAGCGCATGCCTACGCTTTTCAGGTGATTCTATATCTGCTATCTCTCAACCACGTTGATGACGTACTTATCGATTCACTTTTATAAAGTGTCTTAACATGGCGGGTTATTTTAGGGATAAGGTAGACATGGCAGCCCGTCTCTTTTATGCTTTGAAGTCTGAGTCCCAAGCTATGCGATTAATTGTTCAAGAAGCTACAAATTCCCTCGCCAGTGCCTATGAGGTAATTTATGTTCAAACCAGCATATTAGCTTTAAGGCAAGTCATTTCACTATGAATTGCTGTCAAAAAGCTGTTTAATACTTTTTACTGCATGGAGTGGAGCATGAAGTGGATGTTAAGAGGGTGAATGAGGATTCATAGATCTGCATATCTTTGGCTCATGGAGATCTTCCCTTTGTATGCCTCACCCTCTTGACGTCCCAGACTCCTAGATATGTTATTCTTTTTATTGTCTACAATTTACAGTCAGGCTTTCCCCCTGGTGGAAAAGCGGGCTTTCGTTTGCTAATTAAATATGGGCATTCAGATTATGATTATGTTGCCATGGCGAATGACTGGTGTTCGGAATGCACTTCATAATTATGGTTTTGGCACCTTGATTACACATTTTGGGGTTTCGCTGCTTTGACTTCGCATAGGATTTGTATTGAACTATGTGTCTCAAGTATATTGTGCAGAGTGTTCAGGATTCTGCAGTTCTTTCTCATACACTGACCTCTGAGCTTGCTTTCTTGGGAACGTCAGGGAGCACCAGCAATCATTTTAAAGGATTTGGAGAAACTCTTGCTCGAAAATTCTCAAGTGGTAGTATAATTTATTTTATTTTCACTATTTTCGCTTTTGCCCATAGTCTGTTTATCAGGCTTGTATTTCTTGAGTTATGTCTGTCCAATTGTTTGTTTTTCATGGATCCTTGCAAGGATGAAGGTGAGGTGCGATTTTGTGCTGTGAGGTGGGCAACATCGCTGTTTGATCTACGGCACTGTCCTAGCCGGTTTTTATGTATGGTTGCTGCTGCAGATCCAAAGTTGGATATAAGGTGATTAGCTTTCAGCATTAATATCTATCCTAACCATATGCTACGATTGTTATTCCTCATGCTATTCTGTGCTTTATTTGGAGATAGGGAAATAGAAGGGTCTTTGAGGATGTGGAAATGTCTTGTGAATGCATTAAACTCAATTGGATGGAGCCTATTTTTGTGATAATGAGAGGTTTTCATGCTATTGTCTTGATATTGTCGATTTTGTAGGCTGTTCCCCCCATTTTGGGTGTCAATAGCTCTTTTTAAGATGCTCCCTCCATATCTTTGTCTTGTAATATTAATAAAGTCTTTCTTTATCAAGAAAACAAGAAAATCTACCCTGTGCACGTGGCTCCATTTTATTTTGTTTTTCTCGCTGGTTATCACCTTTTGTTTCTTCCTGATAAAAAAAAATGTCCTTTTGTTTCTTTAAGTTTCTATTTGGCGGCCAAATCTGTAGTAAATATAACTTCAATATATGAGCGATATTGCAGATTTGTATGCCGTCTGTTAGAAGAAGGGACAAGTCTGTGAATGCATGGAATCCAAATCTGTTATTGACTAGAGAATCTGAAAAAACAAAATAAGGAAAAATAATTGGTGAAGTGAGATATGGCTAGACAAAATGTTCATGCTTTCCAACCATAAAAGGAAACATTTGAACCTATAATGGCTTTCTAGTGTCAACCCATTTCTGTATGCTCAGCGAGCTGGACTTCTGGTTTATTTGTTGTGAGAATACATCCTTAACTGGTACTGCTTTTTGGAGTGTGGCTGTCCAAATAGTTCCTCTTTCCTAGATAAATAATTCACACTTCATTATTACATCCCATCTACCTTGAAGATTATGGTATTTGGATGGCTGGGATTTATTTTGGTAGGAAGTAAGTCTCTGTTATTTTATTTTTCTGAAACAATCGCATTGTAAAGTACTTGTATGTCTGTTTGACAACCTTCTTATTCTGCTGGGTAGATCTGAAGACTTCTGGACCTGAACCTAGGAGTTCGGTATTAGGGACCTGGCGGCAACATGAATTTCCTAGATTTTTAACTTCAAGCTTATAGAAGCACTTGTTGACTTCATCAAAACTATGATTTTCTGGACATTGCTTTGCCCAAAAAAGTTTAGAACTTCAAGCTTATAAAAGCTTTTGTCTGCGTTGTTACCTGAGCTAGGTAAATGCAACACCTTGGTCCCTGTTTCATGAGCAATAGTTTGTTTCTTTAGAAATGCATGTTGGTTGTCTGTTTCATGAGAAACTTTCTTGCTGTAATTTTTTTTATTTAAAAACTTGTAGTATATGTCACCCTACCTGCCTTTTGCATATCTTCACTGGCCTTCTTGTGGTAGCATGGTTGTGTATTCTAATTTCATGTGAAACGCTCCATTAATATGCATATTTCTAGGGTATTCAATGTTATAAGAACGGTAGGTATTGTGCTGTCTGATGGGAATTTTATAGATGAGCTTTGTGCAGAAAGATTGTTGCATTGCCAGTTCTGTGATAATGATCTAAAGTGCCAACTTGTGAGATTGAAAGCAACTGAAGCTTGTAAGATGATTTGCAACTTCTGAGACATTAATGGTTCCAGCTCCCAAGGAACCAGTTCACATAGCTCATATCAAGGCATACAATCTTTTCTGATGTTGTGTTTGTGGATCTTTGTTCCTTTGCTTTCCAGTATCTTAAGCACGTGAGTGCTAAGATGTGTTGCTTGAACTGTTCTGTTTACCTTTCCCCTTCATGGTTGTTGTTTTTATAAATTCTCTTACTGATTACAAGTTTCTCTTTTGCAGGGAAATGGCAACTCATGGCCTGTTTCCTAATGAAGGAAGATCCATTAGCCAAAAGAAAGATCTTAAGTATCCTAAAGTTGCAGACATGTTGGACTATATAACCAAGCACCAGCCAAAAGTGATGGAGGGGGTAGAGATGAGGGAACAACAGCTCCTTTTTCCATCCAAAACATATGACGCTATGATTAAATTTCTTTTGAAGTGCTTTGAGTCTGACATGGTGCAGAATGGCTTAAGAACACCTGAATTTCAGCCTACTGTGGAGGTATTGTGCTTACTTGTAGAGCATGCTATGGCTGTTGAAGGTTCTGCTGAGTTGCACGCTAATGCTTCAAAGGCTTTGGTTGAAATTGCAACTTATTTTCCCGAGGTATCTGTTGCTTTCTTTTGTATTGTTTTTCTATCTTTCCTCCTATGTCCCCTTGTTCACATGTTCTTTCTTTTCAACTAGATGCTGGCATCACGCTATGCTTCAAAAATTTCATGGTTAAGACAATTACTAGGGCATGTCGACTTAGATACACGTGAATCAGCTGCACGTTTGCTGGGTATAGCTTCTTCAGCTTGTCCTGTATCTGTTTCATCTTCACTAATAAGTGAACTGACGACTTCACTTAGCGGATCGCAGAAATTGAGGTTTGTTATTCCCACAAGTTACTGATTTAAGGTTGTATGATCATGTATTGAGTGCTGATTGATTCCGTTTCAGGTTTGAATTGCAGCATGGAGCACTATGCACGATTGGATTTATTACTGCTGAATGCATGTCAAAAGCACTAGAGGTGTGATATTTTCTTTTATTTGTGTCATAGAGTCCTCAATTGTTGGTTCTGATCTGTTGTTCATGTGATATGTGGTATGTGTATGAGAACTATTAAGACCTAATTGTATAGTTGGAGTCAAAGTTCTCAATCATGATGCAAAGTCAACTTTTTTGGTATTTGTTGATATGATTATTGTAGAGAGCTTGAGGGCATGATATTATTTTGTAATTGCCTCCTTTTGTATATAGGTGACATCCCCTTGATGTCTTCTTAATCCAATTATTTGATTACTCATTAAAAAAAAAACCTTATTAGGCTGCTCTTTTTTGGGGGGGGGGGGGCCGCTTTTTTTAGTGACATCTTTTTTGGTAACATCCCATCGAAAATGTCTTTTTGTTTTGTGGATGGGAAGCTTCTCAAAGCAAGAGGTTAACTTGTGAGAACTTACTAAGAAGGGGTAAATTTTTGGTCAAAGGTTCTTAATGTGCAAAGGTGATTTGGAAACTTAGTTTAAAAAAGCGCGAGGCGCACTGAGGCGCATAGGGTCCCAAAGCGCGAGGCGCGAGGCGTAGGCGCACGCATCATGGATGCGAGGCGCACTTCTATGCAAGTTGTTTTAAAAGTATTTCATATTTCACAAAGCATATTTTGTAGAAACAAGTTAAATAAATGCATTAAAAATGTGATTAGACATCAATATGACTACTAATGCCGCAAATAACCTTAAGATATGTTATCTTATCATCGTAGTTCCCCAATGCACATACTTACGGTACAAGTTTAGCTCATCTTTTAGCTCCTAAGGAAGGAAAAGAAGAAAAAAGGTGAAGGCAAGGCTAAGAAAAAGAAGAAAAAGAGGGAAAATATAACCTTGCATCCTTGAGGCGCACCTCATCCCCTCCGAGGCGCTGACCCGGTAGCCTCACGCCGAGGCGCGCCTAGGCGTGCCTCAGGCGGGCTTTTTTAAACTAAGTTTGGAAACCATAGACCATCGTCTCCTCCATTGCCCATTTGCCAGAAACCTTTAGGATTTAGCTTGGAGTTGTTTTGGTCTTCATTGGGTGGTGCCTAGCACGATGAGATATCAATTATTGGCTTGGATTCTTGGAAAGGTTTTTTTGGGAAGGAAGGTTAAATATAGTGTTTTTCCGGCAATGCCACATGCCAGCTTTTGGATTTTATGGTTGGAGAGAAATAGGAGGGTTTTTGATGGGCCGGAACTTCACTTCAGTGGTTGAAAGACAAGTGGCTCAACACTTTGTTCTGTTGGAAGGAGGTTTTTTGTTCCTCTTCATTTTATATTGTTGATTTTGTGGATAGCCTTTTTTTAGGGGTTGTAATTAGCCTTTTGTGGGATACTTTTTCAGCATGCTCTCTTGTAGCTGTCCCCTTTATTACATGAATATATTATCTTTTCCTTATTCAAAAAAAGGTCCTTATTAGCCTGCAAAATGGTGAACACCTCTTATTTCTAGTTATCAGCATTCATTTATGTTGTCCAAAGCCATGCACAAGCATGACTAATTGACTATCCATCATGTTCTGGATTTTTCCCATGAAATGGGGAACAACAGATTTTCTTCGATTTCTTGATCCCTCCTTACCTGTGGATATTGTTTTTGGCTGTCCAAATGTTGCCATCGAAGGCCAACATCTAATGTTGGAACTTGCTGCAATGTTGATAGCTATGATACTGTATGGAGAGTTTGCACAACAGCATCCTGCACAGCGTAAACTATCCCCTCCAGGTTCAATTTATTGGGTAGTATATCTGAACCTATTTACTGGATACTGTGCAGGGCTCATAGGGAATAGAATCTGTGTTCGTTGGAGGGGTTTTGTTGCTATCACAAACATACTGCAATATTTCTTCTTGTTGCTTGTTTTCTATGAGAAAGCTAATCTTGCTATCATTAGCATGAGGAAATGTCTCCAAATGACTGCAGAAATGTTCCTGCAGTCTTGTTTCTTAAAGTACTCTGTTGGCTTCTTTCTAGATAGAGATTGATTATGTTTGTTTCCATTGGCAGATGCCGGAGGGGATTCTTCAGCATACAATCAAATGCCTGGTAGATGTTGTTAATCTTGAAACTGCTGCCTTGGCTTCTATCGGAATGCAGGCACTTGGGCATATTGGATTGCGTGCTACATTACCACCAATTGTTTATGAATCTGGTCCAGGTGAAGCATAAAATGATGAATGGCTTTTCACATACCTGGTACAATGTCTACATGCAATTTGGTTAACAGCTATTTATGAAACTATTGCAGTGTCTGTGTTGGGTGTTCTGAAGGACAAGTTGAGCAAACATCTTGCTGGCGATGATACAAAGGCGATCAAGAAAATTGTTATTTCTCTGGGGCATATATGCATGAAGGAAGTCTCTCCTTCTTCTCTTAATATTGCCCTAGAACTGATTTTTAGTCTTTGCCGGTCAAAGGTATATACCATGGCTCATTTTTGTCTCATGCTCCGTGACTCAATCAGATACAAGCTAGATGGGATGGTAATGGCCTGGTATGTGCTATTTTTTGGTTCTTCTCAGGTTGAGGATGTTTTGTTCGCTGCTGGGGAGGCCCTGGCATTTTTATGGGGAACTGTTCCTGTGAATGCTGATGTCATTTTAAAGACCAACTATACCTCACTTTCTATGACTTCCCAGTTTCTCTTAGAAGATGTGCCTTCTTGGTTTAAGAAAAGTCCTAATGAAGGGGATGAATCTAGTAACGAAGCTCAAGTAATGGTCAGGGATGCAATTACCAAAAAGATATTCGATAATCTTTTATACAGTAGCAGGAAAGAGGAGCGGTGTGCTGGGACTGTTTGGCTATTGTCACTGACATTGTATTGTGGAAATCACTGTACAATTCAGCAAATGCTTCCTGATATTCAGGTTTGTCATTAAATCTATTCCTTAATTGCAAATCTGCCGTTGAATTTACATATTTTAAAGCAATTATATGGCACTGACAGCATTGCAAATATTTTCTCAGTTGTGACATTGGTTGGATTTGATTGTACTGTCTTAATTACTTATCGAGATGAATGATCGATGATGGGGTACTCGAAGAATTAGGAAATGTTGCTTCATGTATTGGCCTAGCAACTGAAGTGATTCCTTTGGATGCCATGGTCAAAGTCTTGGATCTTTTTAATGATCCAGTTCATTGCTCAGCCCTTTGGAGCACATGGTTTTATGTCTTTGACCATATGAATATTTCAGTGCATCAAACTCAGCCCATTCCATTCTGCTTGTCTCCTGCACTCATCTGCCTGTCCGGCGCACACGATCAGTGCAAATGATTTGGGATATTGGATTTTCTGGTTGTTGTTTCCTAATCTTATTGTATTTAGTTCTCATCCAATAATCTGATTTGGCAATTCTGTTGAGTGAAATGGATCGAACACGGAAATATCTTATCGGGGGGGGGGGGGATGATTTGAAAACATTCCAGCATTAGAGTTTGGTATGAAGACCGTGTGTTCCAATTTGGTATGTTTTGTGTGTGCGTGTGTGCTTTTCTTTCTTCGCTTGTGTTAGTTGGCTTTTTTTTTTTGGGGGGGGGGGGATTAGTGCCATATCTTTCCAACGCTGGATGCTGGAAGACACAGAATGAGTGGTGAAAAGAGACATGTAAGTGGGGGAAAAAGTGGGAGGAGAATTTCCTTGACGACCCCCCCCCAAAATAGGGAAACCATGCACTTGTCTAGGAACAACATGGACGGCTAGACTTGGCAAACCACTCATTTGGTTCGGTTTCGGATTTTGATAGATCAAATTCAGTTTATATTGACTAAGGATCAATTGATGTGTGGTCCAATAAAGTTGTGTTGCAAAGAAAAGCAACTTTGAAGGAAAATGTGTTCGGTTTAGTTTGGGTCCATTTGGGTTAGGATCAAAATCGAGGTAGCATATTTCAGGGGTCGGTTCAGGGATAGATTTTGGGTTACTTTTGTGAGGTCCAAATGGACTATAGGCTTAACGGAGAAAAGGTTCTTATGGCATGTTTTCAATAAAGAGTGATTATTCAGAGTTTTTTCAGTTTTTTGTTGATGGAGTGAATCGAAAATAAATTGTTGGACACTTGGACTATTTTGTGCTTTGTATTGATTGTTACGTAGCCCCAGACCCCGCCAAAGCGGGACCCACATTGGGAGTTTGTTGTTGTTGTTGTTGTTGTTATTGATTGTTACGTAGCATATTTATACAATGCATGCATCTCCAATTAAGCCCTGATGCAAATTGCATATTCATAATTTGCAAGGATGATGCTTCATACGTATGATCCCCCATTAGCCCTCTAATGGGATGAAGAATAAAGGAAGGTTCCTAAATAATTTTATCCTACCTTTCTTTATTCTTCATCTGTATCTTCAGTACCCTCCCTAAAGAGGAGCCTTTTGGGAGGCAGTGGTGTAAATAGGGTGTGCTATGAGCACTCCTAATGGTAGGGACTGATGAGCAGTAGTGGTGTTAGTTCTAGAACCAATGGCTTATGGAAGTGCCCTTCGATTGTGAGCTGGAATGCTGTCAGCTTTATCCCGGCTTCAAGTTTTGTTTATCCAATATATCAAGGTGTTCCATCAGGCTGGCTTCACCTAATCCTGTTGCTTTGTTTTGTTAAGACGAGGCCTTCTATGATCTATTTGCCTTTGATTCCACAGGAAGCCTTTTCGCACCTATTGGGTGAGCAAAATGAACTTATCCAGGACCTAGCATCACAAGGGATGAGTCTTGTCTATGAATTGGGAGATGATGCAATGAAAAAGAACTTAGTACACGCACTTGTTGGCACACTGACTGGTTCAGGGAAGAGGAAGAGAGCTGTCAAGGTAAATATACTCTGTATTTATGTTTTACTTTTGCTAGTTGTAGCTGGATCGCATATTGATGATTTTCGCCTTTATTTGGTCACGGCTGCAACCTGTAGCTGGTACAGGATTCTGAAGTATTTCAAGAAGGCACTATTGGTGAAAGTCCCAGTGGGGGAAAACTTACCACATACAAGGAGCTGTGCAACCTGGCGAATGAGATGGGCCAGCCAGACCTGATATATAAGTTCATGGACCTTGCTAATTATCAGGCTGCTCTGAATTCGAAGAGGGGTGCAGCCTTTGGATTTTCCAAGATTGCAAAGCATGCTGGTGATGCTCTGCAACCTCATCTCCGCTTATTAATTCCAAGGCTTGTACGGTACCAGTATGATCCTGACAAGAATGTTCAGGTAAAGGGGGTCTGCAGTTGAGTTCTTTTGTTGCTTTCTTATGTCGGCCTCTGCATACTTTTGTTGGCAATCGTCGGCTTTGTGATATTCTGAAAGCACTGTGGTATCACTGAAATTGCTTGATGTAAGACATGATTATCATATCCATCATCATTGTTCCCGGGCCCGGGCTTTTAATTATTCTTTCAATTTCAGGATGCCATGGCACATATCTGGAAGTCACTAGTTGCAGATCCAAAGAGAACTATTGATGAACACTTTGATGCTATCATGGATGATCTACTGCTGCAGTGTGGATCAAGGCTGTGGCGTTCCCGTGAGTCTTCCTGCCTTGCTTTAGCAGATATTATACAAGGACGCCGGTTTGAACAAGTATGAAATCTGATCTAGAGCTTCTATATGTTGTGGAATGCCTCTTTGTCTGTTTTTTTGGTATATAGTAATACCTGACCAAAGTTTGGCTGAGGATGGGGTGGGGACTCAGGAGTTGGTCAAGAAAAGGGGCTTGCTTGGGGTTTTCAACCTATATACTACAGTTGATGGCTATGCAACAACATGAAGACCTGTACCTACATGGTATTGAGAAACATGTTTTTTGTTTTTTTCCTTTCTGATGCAAGAAATATAAAATTTCATTCTTTGCTCTGTCAGAAACCATTGAGCAACTATTATACAGAGTAAGGTGTAGACCAGCGTTCCCCCCCCTCCCCCTTTATTCCACAAATAAGTAGTAGAAATGTGGGTCAAGCCGTTTATTATAAATTCACCACGACAATCTGGTATAAGAAAACAAATCCTGAATTTTCCCATACAGCTGAAAGAATGATCATATACGGAAGGGATTGCACATATAGAAATTTTTTTTCAAAGTGCAGGTGCTAGAAGAGGTCTATCAATGCAGACCTTATGCTGTAAACTTTACTGGCCATCTGCTTCAAAAAGAGTTTTTTTTTTTTTTTTTCATTTTGGTTTTCTGTCATAATCCAAATATACTGACCTTAGTCTATCGTCAATTTGCATGGCCTACTAGTGCCATTTCCCACACGTAAAGGAAGAGGGAGAAATGTTCCTTGATGCCTTATCAATACACCTCTTGATTACTTATCCAAAGAATAAATAAAAATAAAAATTGGACAACAGCAAACCAAAACAAAACCAAAAAAAGGGTTTTAGGTAGAGAATTGTGCTGCTGGCGGATGCATTAGCGGAAGAGTTGGAGTAATTTTCTTCCATTCATTTAACCTAACTTATTTAATTCAAGCAGTGAAAAATTAATGACATGGCTCATCCTTTCGCCACACAATTCGGGATGCTGTTAAACGTCCTTGTGCCAGAAAGCTTATAAATAAAGCCATCAATTGGTGTTTGGAGCATCTAAGCAACAGTCAAACTTGAAGTGAGGAATTGCTTGAGTTTTGTAATCCAACAGTATTTGAAGCGTAGGAAGTATACAAACCACATAGAGTGTGGGTGATTGTACTCAAATATTATATCCTATTCATTTGATTAAGAGGGAGGTGTAATTAGTTCTTTAGGAGAGTGCGAGGGTTTGCAACTTTACCAGTCCAAAAAGTTGCGATTGTACTGTGACAATCTATTCTAGTAGATATTACCTTGTTGTGGTCAGGATCGTTGTGGAGTATGTCCATTGAGGTATCATACCGCGTAAAAAGGCTTGTGTCATTTTTTTTGGCTTTTCCGGCGTTATTTATCTGTTGGGCCACTTCTCCTTTCCCCACACCTTCCTTGACTGCAGGAAGGAATACACTGAAAGTGCCCTATTATGGCAAGAGTGTGATTCTAGTTGGACATATGATAGCTCTCATTGGGCCAGGTGATATCAGACAAATAAGAGGTTGCCTTTAGCCCTATAATTCTTTGGTTATGGTGGGTCCTCAATCCTATGATCAGTTATAAGCATCGCAATATATTTGGAATCTACAGCAGGAAAACATTGGAGTTTAATTGCTAAATCAGGCTTTTAACTGTCTGGGATCATAAATATCACCAACCTGAAAATATTAGTGGCCAAAGCCTGTGGAGAAATTGAAAACCATGTGCTGGAGTATCCCGAACCTTGTGATGACTTCCTCGAGGTTATCTTGATTTAAATCCCAAACAAAGGATCTTCAAAAATTTGATGGAGGTACTTGCATGTCTGCTATTCAGCACCACTGAGTTCCTTAATTTTATAGACGAAAGTTTGTATGTAAGTTCTATCAATGGTGGATTTATGGTAGCATATGATAGAGATTGAGAAGGGAAGAGAAAGAACTTCGGTAAAGGAGAGAAAAGAGGGACGAATTAGGAGAGAGAGAACAGACTATGGACTTAAGGGTGTAAATACACAGAAAAAGGCAAGTGGGTGATCTGAAGGAAGAAATCTCAATTGTATGTATCAGTTGTTCACTGTCTATGGTTGGCCAGCCTTGAATAATTTGAAGACGAGAAAAAAAAACTCATTAAGACTATCCACACATGATTTGAATCTAAATTTTACTAAAATCTAGTTCCTAAGATATTGTATAAAAGTACCTACAAAGATTACCTGTAATCACCAGAATGCAAGAGCTTTCCAAGAACAATTTAATTATCTATTGGTTCATATATGCCCTTTTTTCTTTTGTTATAATGCTGCAAGGATGTAAAAACCTGCCATATAGTTTGGAAGAGGGCCCCTTCTTTTCTTTTTTCCGTTTCCCCCGGGATTGGGGGCCTAACCTTGGTGTTGGCAGAGGGAAAGAGAGTAATAGTTGTCTGCAGAAATCAAGCATGAGAGTGGCATCTATGCTGCCACTAACGGCTGAAAGTTAGGTAGAGAGAGAGGGGGGAGAAAGCTTTGGGTCGATTTGAGGTCATCGGAGGCAAAACTAAGGTCCGGTAGAGCTTGGGTCTCTGGGAGCCTCAGTTGGTCTGTTCACCACTGCCGGCCAGTGGGCATCTTGATGTCGCTGGAGCCGTTCGCACTTCTCTTCGTGTCCTTCCCTTGGTTTTTTCAGATCTGCGGTTGTTAATGGGTCGCTTCCTCCTTCTTTCTCTGCTAGGGTGGTGGCCGTTTTTTTTTGTCTTAGCCGGAGCTTTTCACGCTGGTAATATGCCGCCGGTGACCGGAAAGTCGCCGGATTTCTTTTTTTTTTTCCAGATTTCCTCTTATTGGTGGGTTGCCTCCTCTTTCTTCCTCTGTCAGGGTGGTCGCCGGCATCTTCTGTCCTCGTCGGAGCTACTACCACCGGAAGCTTTGCAGCCGGTGACTTTTCCGGTGATCGGAAAGTCGCCGGAAAATTTGTTCGCCTCTGTTTCCCCCCCCATATCAAGCCGTTTTAAGGGTTTCTAGTAGTAGCTTGTCCGTTTGGGGTGCCGGTGTTGGACGTTTTGTGGCATTTTCTCTGTTTGCCTTCGGGAGGCTTTTTCAGGTGACTTTATTATGTGGTTGCAGTGGGTGGGGAGTATGAAAGGGGGCTGTAAGAAGTTCTTGGCTATTGAAAGCAAGTCATTTGATTTGAGTGTGGTGGGTACTAAAGAGGATATTTTGAAAATATCTGAGAATGGTAGGGGTAAAAGGTTCTCCATCGTGTTGACTGAGGAAGTGGTTTTATGGCTGTTGAGGGCTTGGGCTAGGTTTCGAAAATCTAAGTCTGCAAATTGGTGCAATCAAATGAGATTAGGATTAATAATTTTTATGTTGGAGTCCAGGAGTAATCGCACTGGAAAGTACTTGCAACTATTAGTGATCATTGATGGCAAACGTTCCTTTGTTATTCTCCCTGTAGGCTGGAATGAATGGGGATGGTTCAACATGTTTGGCTTCATTGCTGAAATAGTCGGCCATACTCCATTAGATCCTTCAGTTCAACCGAGAACTTTGCCCTCCCAACCATCATCCTCTTTGGTTGATGATCTCATTCCTCCTCCCCCGCATGGGTGTTGTCCCAAGGGCGGATTCAAGGGAGAACTAGCTTCATTTCTTCGGTCATATGCTGGTACGGTATCTTCTTCAGTTGTGAGGAGAGGTAAGGAGGTGAGTGATTTGGGTATTACTCTTGATCATGCTAATCCGTTAGAGGTGCAAAGGCGGGGTTGTCTTCTAGGATTAGAAGGATGAACCAGGAGAGCCTAGGTTGTGTCTCTTGTCCTAAGAGTACTCAGGGTTATACTCGTCGAAATCGTTCCCTTAGCTTTAGATTGAGGGACAATGGGGGAATCCTCTTAGACAATGAGGACTTGGGTGGGGTTGAAGCTACTGCAGATGCTTTCCTTGCTTCACTCCTTAATGCCCAGTTGGACTCCTTTTCTTCAGCTAGAGTTACTTCGTATGATCCTACAAGGTTTGAGGCGGAAATCAATGGTCAGCTTTCTGATAATATTAGTGCTGCTTGGGCTAAGAACCCATTCTATTGCAGTCTCAGGTTCATCGAAGGGCTTTGCTGTGAATTTCTTTATGTTCCCCCCGTTTCTCCTCCTCCCTTGGCCCTATCTTCTCCAGTGATTCTTCCTTGGTTCAGGGGACATGATGACCATCCCATTTCATCTTCTCTATTTTCTGAGGGAAGTTCTCTTCAATTGGGGTAGACTTGTATGGTAGTGTTCCCTGTGATTTGCCTCAAGATGTTGTAAGGGATGCACTTGCTCTGAGTGTAGGATCCCGGAATTTTGCTGGCGTTTTTGAGGATAACGTTGTCGGGGGGAGCCTCCAGTGCATAATTGGCCCTTGATCTCCGTTGGGCCCCCGTCAGGTTCGGAAGATTTGGTAGCCGCTCTTGCAGTTGATTGCTCTTTTCTTCAAAATTCTAATGAGTCTTTTTCTATTAAGGATGTGTGGGATGGTCAAAATGTGAATTCTGAGAAGGGCTCTAAATGGGTAGCCTCCAAACTCAAAGGCATTGCATCCTGTATTGGTGTGGCCGTTTCAGGGTATGAGACTGAGGCGATTCAGCTTCTATCAAGAATTGAAAGAAATAATAGTTTGCTTAAACAAAATGTGGTTAGAACGCCTCCGGCAACTAGAAGACTAAGAGAATTGCGAAGACTTGAATTCGGAGTGAACTATGACACAACTAATGCCTCTACAAGTGGGATGTTAGTGCCTTATGTTTAGATTGCTTTCTTGGAATGTGAGGGGTATTAATGACCGCAACAAGAAAGTTTTGCTTAAAAGTTTTTTGAGAGACTGGAAATGTGACCTTGTGTGTCTTCAAGAGACAAAAATGGAGGCCGTATCACCTTCTGATGTCGCTCTTTATGGGGTTATCACTCTTATGATTTTGCAGCCCTTAATGCAGTAGGCTTGTCAGGGGGTGTCTTTGTAATGTGGGACAAGAATGTGTACCGCTTGGTGTCTTCTTTTTGTGGTGACTTCTCGATCACTTGCATTCTTCAAACGGTCGAGAGTGGCTTCGCTTGGGCTTTCACTGGTGTGTATGGCCCTCAATCTAGGACTGATAAATTGAGATTTTAGGAAGAGCTCCGTCTTATTAAGGACAAGTGGTCTGGGCCTTGGTGTGTAGGAGGGGATTTCAATGAGATCTTATACCCTCACGAAAGGAGCTCGCGTTTAAGTCCCTCTAATTCTATGGAGGAATTCCATAGCTTTATTAATGGTTGTGCTCTGGTTGATCTTCCTTTACAAGGGGGTGACTTTATTTGGTCTAGATGTGGCGAGGTTCCAGTTAGTTCAAGACTTGACTGTTTTCTTATCTCTTTGGATTGGCAGGAACATTTTATCGACGCAATTCAAAAGAGGTTGCCTAGACCTCTTTTAGATAATTTCTCTATTTGCTTAGAAAATGGGTCATTTTCAGAGAGGGAGTATTCCTTTTAAATTTGAGAATATGTGGCTTGAAGTTGAGGGTTTTCGTGATCTTATTAAAAGGTTGTGGGAAGAGGCTCGTGTTGAGGGATATGCTAGTTTCGTGGTTGCGAAGAAATTGAAGGTGATCAAAGCGGAAATCAAGAAATGGAATAGAGAGGTCTTTGGGGATATCAAGATTCGGAAGTACAACCTCATGGATTCTATTAACCAACTTGACGTGAAGGAGGAAACTTCTCGTCTTTCTAATGAGGAATTGGAGCAGAGAAAAGCTAACAGAGATGAGCCAGCGAAAGTCATCCTTATGCATGAGATGTCCTGGAGGCAAAAGTCGAGGGCATTATGGCTTGGAGTTGGAGATCGAAATACAAGATTTTTTCATAGAGTAGCTAATTGTTGTAGGAAATTCAACTCTATGCCCTTTTTGATTGTGGATGGAAACCGTTTTGAGGATTGGGACGAGATTAAGTCTTCCATCCATAGGTTATACAAATCCCTCTTTACTGAGTCTGAAGCTTGGAGACCAAAGGTTGACAACTTAATGATGCCCTCCTTATCAGTCTCTGCTAGAGAGGGGCTTCAGTTGGAGTTCTCAGAGGAGGAAATTTTTAAAGCTCTTCATGATTGTTGTGGCGATAAATCTCCAGGCCCAGATGGTATGACTATGGCTTTCCTCCAGGCGAATTGGGACACTCTTAGGAGTGATGTTTTAATGATGTTTTCAAAGTTTTGGGAGGGCTCTTTTGGTAGAAAAGTGAAGGTGAAGATTGCAAGATTATTTCCTCATGCAATTTTTTGGAGCATTTGGCGTGAGAGGAATAGAAGAGTCTTTGAGGATGAGGAGATGCCACTTCAATGTTTTAAAGATTATTTTATCAAGGCACTCTATTTTTGGGACAAAGGGAACGTTTGCAACTCTCCTCTAGATCTCTTGGATTTTGTGGATTTGATGCACTTGGGCAGTACATAGCTAATTGTACGATGCTATCTTTGCATCCATTCTTTTGTTAATATAATTTCTTTTTTCCTGATAAAAAAAAATGATGTTTTCAAAGTTTTATCACACTGGAAAATTTGTGGCAAGCCTCAATGCTACTTTTATTGGGTTGATTCCTAAGAAAGCCAATGCAGAGGATATTAGAGGCTATCGACCGATCAGTTTAGTCGGATGCATTTACAAGCTTCTTTCTAAAGTTTTAGCTCGAAGATTGAGAGGTGTGATAGGGTCTCTTATATCTGAGAATCAGAATGCCTTTGTAGGGGGTCGTCAAATTCTGGATGCCGTACTCATTGTAAATGAGCTTATTGACTCTAGAATCAAGTCTGAGATTCCGGGAGTTGTCTGCAAGTTTGGCATTGAAAAGGCCTATGATCATGTCAATTGGGAGTTTTTGTTTTATGTCTTAAGTAGAATGGGATTCGGGGAGAGGTGGATCACTTGGATTCGACAATGCGTCTCTTCGGCTTCCTTTGCGATACTTGTCAATGGTTCTTCTGCATATTTTTTTCTCGGCTTCTAGAGGCCTTCGCCAAGGGGATCCAATCTCTCCCTTTTTGTTTTTGTTGGTCATGGAGGTTTTCACTAGGATGTTGCTTGCAGCCACTTCAGCAGTCTCCTATTTGGGTTTTCAGTGGGCCGAAAGAATGCAACTACCATTAATTTATCCCATCTTCTCTTTGCTGATGATGCAATCATTTTTTGTGACAATGATTGTGAGCAGAGGGTGAACCTGCGTTGTATTCACATTTGGTTTGAGGCAGTATCTGGTCTACGAGTCAACTTGGCTAAAAGCTCTATTTTGCCTGTGGGCGAGTGGATAATATCCAATTGCTAGCGGATGTGTTAGGATGCACCGTGGATTCTTTTCCTACCTACTATCGTGGTCTCCCTTTTGGAGCAAAATTCAAAGATAAATCTATCTGGGAGCCAGTAGTGGAAAGATTTGAGAAAAAGCTCTCTGGATGTTGAGCTAACTATCTTTCCGAGGGTGGTAGACTCACTCTCATCCGGAGCGTCTTTTCGAGCCTTCCCACTTACTTCCTATCTCTTTTTCCAATATTGGCGTCAGTGGCGGCCAAGTTGGAAGCCATTCAAAGGAAATTTCTTTGGGGCTCCTTCGGTGCTGATTTCAAGTGTTATTTAGTGAGATGGGATATTGTTAAGCTTCCCATGTCAGGAGGAGGGTTGGGAGTCAGAGACCTGAAGCTCTTTACTTAGGCTTTGCTTGGTAAGTGGTTATGGAGATTCATGAATGAGAAGACCAACCTTTGGAGGAGGGTGATTCGTACTAAGTATGGTGAGGAGGGGCTTGGGTGGTTTCCCTCTAGAGCAAATGGTCGTTATGGAGTAAGCCTTTAGAGGTTTATTTGTAAAGGATGGGATAGATTTTTTCCTCATCTTTCTTTTGAGGTGGGCGCTGGCTCTACCATTTTGTTTTGGCATGACCGTTGGTGTGAAGGTGCTCCTTTAAGGGACCTTTTCCCTTCTCGTTATACTCTTGAGGAGAATAAGAAGCTACTGTGGCTGTATATTGTGACAATATATCTGAGTCGTGCAGTTGGTCACCTATTTTTATTCGTGATGCCTTTGTAGATGACGCCTCCCTTTTAAGCTGGCTTATTAAGCTGAATGAGATTCTTATCGGGTAATCCTCTCTTGATTCAGTCAGATGGGATCTCAATCCTAAAGGGAGCTTCACGGTGAAGTCTTATTATATGAGGCTTACCTTTGTGCCTTCTACACCTTTGCATTGAATATGGGGAATGCGTTTTCCATAGAAGGTCATTTGGAAATCTTTGGCTCTATTTAGTGTGCCTTTTTTTGTTTGGGAGGCTACCCATGACAGTATTTTGACTTACGATAATTTGCAAAAGAGGGGTAAGATCTTGGTGAACTTGTGCCCGTTATGCAAGGCTGTAGCAGAATTGGTGAACCACTTATTGATTCATTGCCCTTTTGCGAGAGCTCTTTGGGATCTAGCCTTTAGTTGCTTGGGAGTTTCTTGGGTTATGTCCAATTCTATTTCGGTTCTATTTCGGATCACCTCTATGCATGGGAGGGCTTTTTTGGTAGGAAAGCGAAAAAGAAGAATGCTAGATTATTTCCCCATGCAATTTTTTGGAGCATTTGGCGTGAAAGAAATAGGAAAGTCTTTGAGGGTGTGTAGATACCACTTCAATGTTTTAAAGATTATTTCATCAAGGCTCTCTATTTTTAGGACAAAGAGATGTTTTGTTACTCTTCTCTTGATCTCTTAGATTTTGTGGATACTGTGCATATGGGATGTGTATAGCCTTTTGTAGGATACTATCTTTGCATCCAACCTTTTGTTAATGATATATATTTATTCTTTTCCTGATAAAAGAAAAAAGCGTGAGAGTGGCATTTGTCTATCAAATTCTTAGTCCTTGACTTCCTTAATTTGTAATGTACAGACTTGGACGAGAATCATCGTGACTTTGCATATGGGTATGGGCTATGGACTACGGAGAGACTTTCTTATATTTTAATAAATTAGGTTGTTATGCCATCAAATTTTGATCTTATCATAAGGGGGATTGCCTAATGAGTTAGGGATTGTATATCTGTTTCACTTTGTGTATTTTATTTGCTTTGCAGGATTTATTCAATTTTGTTTCTTTGGTTTTTCATGTCATTGTTACACATGATATGTTTTCAAGGAGTTTATCTATGGATACTGTTTCTTGGGGTTCTCAGTGATCTAGAATGATTATTATTGGATTTTACATTGATGTTTGTTGTTACATTTTGACAGATTGGGAAGCATTTAAAGAGGTTATGGGTAGCTGCATTCCGTGCTATGGATGACATAAAGGAGACTGTTAGGAATTCTGGTGATAAGTTATGCCGTGCTGTCAGTACCCTTACTATAAGGCTCTGTGATGTTTCACTCACTGACAAATCTGAAGCCAGCCAAACTATGGATGTTGTTCTTCCTCTTTTGCTGTCAGAAGGGATTATGAGTAAAGTTGACAGCATAAGAAAGGCGTCTATTGGAGTGGTTATGAAACTTGCAAAGGTTAGGTTCAGTAAGTACTGTCTAATCATACCTGTAAGTTTCTAATGAGAATGAAGAAGAGACTTGCTCAATGACAATATTTATCATTAAATTGTAAAGCTCGGGAGGTGACAGGAAAGAATGTCACAATTTTTCTGCTATTCTGCGGTGGTGGGAAACTGGGAATTGTAAACTGCAACAGTGTGTGCTGTTTATATGTGCAACTCAGAGACAAGCATGCATAATGTATCTAATGACTACTAGCTTATCTGTCTCGCATCATCTCAATGGTCCTTGTACTTTTATGAATAGTCAGTTCGTGGGAAGTTAAACTGCCCAACGATTCAAAAGGAAATATTTAACTTGCTTTGTTGGGTAATAAAAGGTTACACCTGTGGATTTGTTATTAGAATGAGGTGCTGGCATGGCTGAGTAGAACATCTAACTTTGCCATTGACCATGTTAATCTTGGTTTTGGCTCTCAAGTCCACGTACATGATATGTTGATGCCATTTTTTACGCGATGGTTATGTAAGTTGGTGTAACTTTTACCTATGCAGGGTGCAGGAGTTGCTATTCGTCCACACTTGGCAGATTTAGTGACCTGCATGCTGGAGAGTTTGTCAAGCCTTGAAGATCAAGGACTTAATTATGTTGAGGTATTCTGTATGTTGATCACTATATTGCAGGCTTTAACTTAGAACACAATATGATAGATGGGTTTTTCTTTGTGCCATAGTTGCATGCAGCAAATGTTGGGATACAAAAGGAAAAACTTGAAAATTTACGGATTTCAATTGCAAAAGGCTCTCCGATGTGGGAAACACTTGAGCAGTGCATTGAAGTAGTAGATAACCAGTCATTAGATATCTTGGTTCCTCGGCTTGCTCAGTTGGTCAGATCCGGAATTGGTCTTAATACTAGGTAAAAATTCACATTACTTCTTTTTTGTTTCTCGTTGCATGACAATGTATTGACTTAATGCTAGGAAATGGATCAAAATAGATTATTGTATTATGAAAGTATGTATGTCTAGGATTCTGTTCATATTTTTGGACTTCATCATTATTCATAAGTATTCCATGGTTTCAAGGTGCCTAATGTGCAGATAACAGTGAAATCTTTTCTATGGTCGAGTTGAGTTTTTGCTGTTTATGACATTATTATTTTCCTTACTTTTGGTGTTTCGGGCTTCCAGGGTTGGTGTAGCCTCATTCATTGCTTTACTGGTGCAAAGAGTCAATCTTGATATTAAGCCGTTCACAGGAATGCTGCTGAAGCTTTTGCTTCCTACTGTCATTGAGGAAAAAAGTGGTTACGCTAAGCGAGCCTTTGCCAGTGCTTGTGCAATAGTCCTGAAGTATTCAGCTCCTTCGCAGGCCCAAAAGTTAGTTGATGACGTGGCAGCCTTACATGCAGGTGACAGAAATGCTCAAGTTTCTTGTGCAGTCCTGTTAAAAAGCTGTGCATCCTTGGCTGCCGATGTTGTGAGTGGTTACTATGCCACACTTATACCCGTGATTTTCATTTCAAGGTCTGAATCTGGCTACTTGGTCTATCTTGTTTTGTTAAATGATATTTCTATTCGATACTTGCATAAAATTTTTATTCTCGATTGTGCACATCCTTGTCGAATACTCTTGGGGTTCATTTAGATCACCCTGTGAAGCCAGCCAGTCAATAATGTGTATGTAAATGTGGAACTTTGTGCAGATAGGCCTTGAGACCTCTATTCATATATCGTCCACACGTTCTGCGGTACTCTCCTCTTAAGAGGTGCACATTGCTTGGCATTAGGGTGGCTTTTGGGGGGGGGGGGGGGCGCTGCAAGCTGAATTGAAAAATGAGTGCACTCATGGCGATGGGCATTTGAATTTTTTGGATTTTGTAGATTGCATTATAGATGAGAGCTTGAGGGCATTATGTTTTTGTATTTGCCCCTTTGGTACATGGTTGATGTCCAAGTACAACCAATTTGAGTTGAATTGAGTCCAAGCCATAGGCAGTTTGAATAGACCTAACTATTTGCAGTTTGTCTCTTTTGCGTTGGAGGGTAGGGGATGGCATCATGGTTATGTCCATTGGCTGCTGAAGGTATTTAGAGAACTGGAGTCCATGTCAGGACATAAAAGCATCCTCTTGAACAAAAAACATACGAAAAAGAATTTTTTTTGGGGGGGGGGGTGTTGGGAGACAACCCACAATCATGGTCCTTAGTCATGAGTTACTAACCACACAAGGTTCTTAGAAATGGGGTCCTAGTTAGAATCGATTAGGGGTTTTAGAATTGGAATCATAGAATCAGATTGAGGATTGTGTGATTTTACTATTTGTTTACATTAGTGAAAATTATTTTCTTAAAAATAAAAACCTTCATAAACATCCACGAAGAAAATAGAAATTCAATCATCTATAGTTTGTGTAAAATTTTGATACAAATTTTTGATAAATCTCGAATGTAACATTCTTCTACTTGAAAACTATGGAAAAGGATATCTCTGATCAGCATACTTAATTCTCTCTCTTCCCTCACGCACGAACCCCTTCCCCCTCTCTCTCTAGGCACTTGTTCTTGGTGGCTGGTGAAGTTTAGGGTGCCCAGAGTGGTCATCGGAGGTCCATCTGAGGTCTGAGGTCTGCTGGACATCGAATCTCGGGGAGCCGCTGGCGTCCACTTCACCAGTCGTCCCTTTTCTTGCCGGTGGCTTTTTGTTTCTTCCTTCGGTGTTTCCTTAGATCTGTGCGCCGGTGGAAGGCTAGGGTGTCTTCGGGTCGGAGATTTGGGTTAGCCTGCTGTTTCTGTCGCAGCTGGTGAGATTAGTGCTGGTTTTCTGGTTGCTGGCGACTTTTCCGATCACCAGAATCTCGCTGGAGTTTCTCCAAGTGCCATTTTTTGCCATAGAAAGGGCCGACTTTTTCCATGGTGGTGCTTATTTCTCCAGCCAGGCTCTGGTGAATGGTTTTTGTTTGACTGTTTTCGAATTTGACTTTTCTCTGGCAATTTATGGTATTGGTGGGCTAGCTTCTTTGCATCCTCCTTTCCTTGGTTCTTTGTGGTTTTTCTTCCTCCTGCTAGTTTATCTCGCTTCGTTTCTGTCATGTATGTCTCGCTTCGTTGCTGAGCCCCTCTTCCTTTTAATGTTGCTGAGTCTAGTAGAAGGAAAAGGTCTTTCATCCAGCTCAGTTTCCAGGAGTTTGGATGGCTGGCAGTTCAGATGGTTCGCTTCCTTTTCTCAAAGGGAGAACCATTGTGGGTGAGAACTTGTAGGTGGGCTAATACGTGTCTATTGCTTCAACTGAGAAAGAATAGCAAAGGTAGATTCATTGTCTTCTCATTTTTCGTTAATGGTGGGCGGTCTAGGACAGTTATCTTTCCTGATGGTGCTAAGGCAGAAGGCTTGTTTGGGGTGACTAAGATTCTTAAGGAGACTTTGATTGAGGTCATAAAAAGCCATCTGCTCCACCAAGGAATGCTCCTATTCCTCCCAGGTGTAGATTTCCTGTGGGCAGGGACAAGTCTTTTGCTAATGTTGTTCGAGGTCGTTTGGGCGGTTCCTTGACTCACAATTAATGGGGTTGAAGTGTAGGGGTTGTGGTTCTTGGGATGTTTTTGCAACTGTGATTGGGGAAGAGCAAGATGGCAATTGTAATGTGCTGAAGCATCAGGTCTCCTTAACAGACAATGTTAATGACGTGTCATTGTCTCCTTGCGAGAAGGGTGGCTCTAAGGAATTTTTGGGTGTTTTTTCTCCCTTTGTTAATAAGTTCCAAGTGTTGACTTTTGGAGAACTACCCCTCTTCCGATTGTGAGTGTAGCTCCCCTTGGAGTTCTCCGTTTGCCTCAAGGATCCCAGAATCACCTCTGAATATTGAGGAGGAGATGCATCCTTCAACTTGGTCAGGTACGAGTGTCTTAGTTTCTTCTCGTAGGAAGAAGCTTGGGAAGGCTAAGCTGGTTGTTGATGCTTGGTTGGGTTATCCTACAGTGCAGGAGCTGGGAGGGCCTTCTTTATTTGAGGAAGCGTTGCATCAATCTAAGTTGGTTGTTGATGCTTGGTTGGGTTATCCTACAATGCAGGAGTTGGGAGGGCCTTCTTTACTTGAGGAAGCGTTGCATCAAGATCACGGTCAAAGTTTAGACGGCGGTATTTAGCTTGAGAATGCTGGTGAAGGTTCTGTGTGGGTGTGGACAAAGTCTTTTTTTTTTTTTTTTGGTGGCGAGATGGGTCTAGCCGTTAAAGGTAGAGGGATGGAGTTGTTCACTTTTCTTGGCTCGCTGGAAGCAAATAGGATGAAAGGTGACCAGTTGGTTGAAGAGAGTGTAGGGGATGAAGTTTTAAGGGACAGGTTAATGTTCTTGGTTGGAATGTCAGGGGGCTTAATTGTCCAATTAAGCGAAGGGATGTTAAGTGGGTTTTACGTAGGTTTTCTTGTGATGCAACCATTCTCCCAGAATCCAAGATGGAGGCTATTATTTGTCCTGTTGCTATTAGTTGTTCGGGAGCATTATTGTCATTCGTGATCCTCAAGTCTTGGAGCTTGCTAACTCTCGTATTGGGTTGTTTTTTGTTTGTTGTATATATAAGTCTTTGGAGGACAAATTTGACTGAGGTCTGATTGGGCTTTATAGGCCTAATGATGATTATTTGCGTTGTGCTTTATTTGAGGAGTTGTCGTTTTTTATGTTTTCTTGGGAGATCCCGTTGTGTTTGGGTGGGATTTTTTTTATCAAGAAAAAAGAAATTATATTAACAAAAGAATGGATGCAAAGATAGTATCGTACAATTAGCTATGTACAGCTCAAGTGCATCAAATCCACAAAATCTAAGAGATCTAGAGGAGAGTTACAAACGTTCCCTTTGTCCCAAAAATAGAGTGTCTTGATAAAATAATCTTTAAAACATTGAAGTGTTTGGGTGGGATTTTAATGTCATTAGGCTTCCTTAAGAGAGATCCACAGGCGGCCGTGTGTCTTGGGTGATGAGAGAGTTCTCCGGTTTTATTGATGCTTGGAATCTCATTGATCCTCCTTATGAATGTGCTTACTTTACTTGGTCCAACCATGAGGAGATTCTTGTGTTATCTTGCATTGATCGGTTTTTTTTCTCATTTGAGTCGGAAGATCACTTCCAGGGGGTTCATCAAGTGACTCTTCCGAAGATCACTTCGGAACTTTTTCCCCATTCTTCTTCGGGTTGGGGAAGTCTTCACAGGTAGATGTCCTTTCAAATTCGAAAATATGTGTCTTGAGGTGGATGGCCTTTGTGACCTCGTCAAATCTTATTGGGATGAGCTAATTGTTATTTCTAGTTTTATTTTGGCATATTTTTAAAGGCCAAACTTAAAAGAGTGGAACAAAGATGTTTTTGGCGATCTAGAGTTTAAGATGGGCTAATTTAGTGGAAAAGGTGAAGTCCTTAGATGAGGAGTAGGACCAAGCAACAAGATAGAGTTGAAAGATTGGAAGTTAAAAAAACTCTCTTTGGTGTGTAGCTCGATTGATATTTCCTAGCGTCAAAGAGCAATGCAACAGGGGATTATGGATGGTGATTGCAATACCAAATTCTTCCACCTGGTGGCAAATAAGATAAGAAAGTTTAATGCCAGTCACAAAACTAAAGTTGATGGTGAGCCCTATGTTGATGGTGCCTTAGTAAAAAAATGCAATTGTTCATTTCTATGAAAATCTTGATCATAAAGATCATCTGTCAAGGCGTTCTCTCGATGGTATTGCCTTGACCTCTGTTAGTCTTGACGATGCCATATTGAGGAAGTTTTACAGAAGATGAAGTTTGGAATGCCATCATTGACTTAGGTAACGAGAAAGCTCCATGATTTCAATATAGCCTTCTTCCAGCATTGTTGGAGTATTGTGAAGGGGGAAATTATGGCATTTTTTTTGCTGACTTTCATAATAAAGGCATTTTTGAGAAATGTTTAAATGCTACTTTTATTATTTTGATTCCCAAAGTGGCTGGTGCAGATGACATTAAGAATTTTAGCCTAATAATTTTAGGCCCATCAAGTTGGTGTGGAGTGTATATAAAATTCTTGCCAAAGTCCTTGCTTCAAGATTGAGGAAAGTTGTCTGAAAAATTTGTGTCCCAACCAGCATGCCTTTGTTCCAGGCCATCAAATTTTGGATGCTGCTTTGATTGCAAATGAATGTATTGGTTCTTATATCAAATATGGGATTTCGGGTATTCTTTGTAAGCTTGATATTAAGAAGGCTTACGTTCACGTCTCTTGGAGTTTCCTTTCGGCTATTCTTGAAAAGATGGGCTTTCCTAACAAGCTTAGCTTTAAAAGGCGCAAGGCGCACTGAGACATATAGGGTCCCAAAGCGAGAGGCGCGAGGCAAAGGTGCACACATCGTGGATGCGAGGTGCACTTCTATGTACAAAATTTTATAAGTCTTTCATATTTCACAAAACATATTTTGTAGAAACAAGCTAAATAAATGCATTAAAAAAGTTATTAGACATTAATATAACAACTTACACCGTAAATAACCTTAAGATATGTTATCTTATCATTATAGTTCCCTAATGCACACACTTGCCATGCAAGCATACCTTACCTTTTAGCTCCCAAATAAAGAAAAGAAGAACAAAGGTAAAGACAAGGCCACAAAAAAGAATAAAAAAGGGGAAGATATAGTCTTGCATCATTGAGGTGCACCTCATCCCTTCGAGGTGAAGGTGAGGCGCACCTAGGCGTGCCTCAAGGGTCTCTTTTTCAAACTAAGCTAGCAAGTGGAGGAATTAGATCTCTTTTTGTATTTCCAGTGTGCCCTTCTCTATCTTAATTAATGATGAAGCATCTCGCTTGTTCTCTAGTTCAAGAGGTCTAAAGCAAGGTGACCCTTTGTTGCCTTTATTGTTCATTTTGGTTACGGAGATTCTTAGTAAGTTGGTGATTAAAGTAGTTAAGGAGGGTTTCTCAGATGGCTTTCATATTAGTAACCCCTACCCCAAGGTTTGTTGATATCCAATTTGCTCTTTCCCAGCAATACCCTTATTTTTTGCACGCTGAATGAGAGTAGACACTTAGTTGACATTCATCAAAAGTATCTAATGAATTATGAGTTCAATACATCTTGTTTAACAGAAAGACGGGTATTCCTTGCTCATTATTAGGCAATCACTTATTCACAAATTTCGTGTGGATATCATCCGTCTTCGTTCCAACACGAAAATTCTAGTCAAGGTGCTTTCTTTTGCTTTTTGAAGCTATGTCTGGATTAAAGGTCAACTTATCTAAAAGTGCACTCATTCCCATTGGGAGGGTGCCTAATGTTCATGTCTTGGCCCGTTTCTTTTGGTGTAGAGTTGATTATCTACCTTCTTACCTTGATCTTCCTTCGGGTGTTTCTTATGAGAGCAAAGCAGTTTGGGACCCCGTTGTTGAGAGGTTGCATCCTTAGTTTTAAAACGCGCAAGGCGCACTGAGGCGCATAGGGTCCCATTAGTTTTAAAACGCGCAAGGCGCACTGAGGCGCATAGGGTCCCAAGGCGTGAAGCGCAAGGCGTGAGCCGAAGGCGCACGCATCATAGACGCGAAGTGCACTTCTATGCAAAAGTTTTTAAAAGTATTTCATATTTCACAAAGCATATTTTGCAAAAACAAGTTACATAAATGCATTAAAAATGTGATTAGACATCAATATGACTACTAACATAGCAAATAACCTTAAGATATGTTATCTTATCATCGTAGCTCCCCAATGCATGTACTTACGGTACAAGTTTAGCTCACCTTTTAGTTCACAAGGAAAGAAAAGAAGAAAAAAGGCAAAGGCAAGGCTAAGAAAAAGAAGAAAAGGGGGAAAGATATAGTCTCGCATCCTTGAGGCGCAGCTCATTCCCTTCGAGGCGCTAACCCGGTAGCCTCACTCCGGGGCGCGCCTAGCACTTTGTGGAGGCCTATCTACTTTACGTCTTCATTTACTATTCCAGCTAGCATATATAGTCTATATAGTCGATTAGAGAAACGCATGAGAGACCTTCTTTGGAATAACAATGAAAATGGTAATGGCTTCCATTGGATCAATTGGGATGAAGTTTGTCTTCCTAAATAAGAGGGAGGACTTGGCATAAGACCTCTTCGCATTATGAAGAAAGCTTTGAAGACCTAAGTGGCTCTAGAGGTTTGCAAAGGAGGATGATGCTATGTGAAAAAATGTGATCAGGGCAAAATATGGGATCGATGATTCAGGTTCGTGGAGTAAGAAGTGTTCTTATTCTCATGGAGTTGGTTGTTGGAAATCTATTTTACTTGAGCATTTTAAATCTTTAGTGCATTTTGAGGTGAAGGATGGCTCCAGGGTTTTATTTTGGCATGATGTCCACTGTAGGGATCGACCTTTAAAGACTCAATTTCTCAATTTTTTTAGGATGACTTGTTTAACGTATGCCATGGTTCAAGAAGTAGTTTCTTGAAATGGTGACATTAGCCTTTGAAATTGACTTTTGTAAGGACTCTTAATGATTGGGAAGAGGATACTATTTGCAATTTGTTAGCCTTATTTGCCGGCAAAGAGGTTTTACCCCAAGGCAATGATGAGCTTGTGTGGCTGCTAAACTCTAAGGGGTCCTTTATCGTCAAGAGTTTTTGTTCCACACAGTTTGCAGGGTGGGATGGTTGGAAATCTAAAGCTCCTACAAAAGTGTGTTTCTTTGCTTTGGCGGCCTCCATAGGCAAGATTTCTATGGAAGACATGCTTAGAAGAAGAAATTTTAGCAGTCCAAGTAGATGCTCTATGTGTTTGGAGGAGGAAGAAACTGAGGATCATTTCCTTGTGGATTGTCGATGGGTTTCTTCGCTTTGGGATTTATCTCTCTCTAAAATGGGAGTCAGTTGGGTTCAACCTTCTAATGTGAGATGTAGTAGTGGCTTGAAGGAGAAGGATGAAAAAGAGTTACGTCCTTGGAGTTTAGAATATGGCTCCTTTGGCTATTTGGTAGGCTACGTAGAAGGAGAGAAATCGACGTATTTTTAAGGACAAAGCTTTGTCTTTTCAAGATTATAAGCTCTATTTCTTGAGGTTGTTTATGGTTGGAGTGTCAGGCTCAATGGTAACAAAAATTTGATCTTTGTGGATTTTGTAGATTGCATTATGGATGTGAGCTTAAGGGCATAATGTTTTTGTATTTGCCCCTTTTGTGCATGGGTGACATCCCCTTAGTGTCCTTTTTATATACCTCTTGATTACTCATAAAAAAAATAAAAGTAAAATCTTGAATGTGACCATGTATGAGAATATTATGAAGTTCATCTAGTATCGTGGATCGGTACATGGGATTGTAAAATCATTTTACGATTCTACTGTAAACTATTTGAACAAAATTAGGATTGTAAGATACTAATGAGTATAAGATTTTAGTGGGAATTGAGTTGTAGGAGGGTTTTTGGACCATAGAATTGTGGAATGATAAGATCCTGATTTTAGTGGGAGGTGCGTTGTTATTTACCTAATTGATTTTTAACCCCCCCCCCCCCAAACAAAAGGACAAAAAAAATGTTCGTTTTGAAGATGACATGTTTATTTGAAGCTGAATTGATAAAAGCTGTCCCTGAATTCATTCATGTTTCAAATCTGCAGGTTTGAAGATGAAAAGTATGTCTCTGGTTTATTTGAAGAGTTGTGGGAAGAGAATACAAGTGGTGATATTGTCACCCTTCAATTGTATTTGGGAGAGATAGTGTCACTTGCTACAGAAAGCTTGACATCATCATCATGGGCTTCCAAAAGAAAGGTAGATTACTCTTGAGTTTTCTCTCGTTGGACCTTGTATGACTCTCTTGCTTTCTTGCATAGGATGTTATTGGCATTCTGGGGTGTCAATGGCATTCTTGGCTCTTTTTATGCATCCTTTGCCTTTATTCTTTACTCTGATCTGTAAAAGGCAGCCCTGGCGATTACTAAACTTAGCGAGACCTTGCATGAGCCCCTGTCTGCTTATAGTCAAGTTTTACTGAATTCATTGCTCAAGGAGATCCCTGGTAGACTCTGGGAGGTATGCTTTTCTGCTCATGCCTTTTTTATTTTAATCATTAATGGTTGGCTAGAAGGTTTTCCAGTTGCTGTTTGTTCTTTTTTAGGATTAATTCCACATTCTAATAAAGTAATAATGACTTTTGTTGGACTTGAATCTGCACCAGGGAAAGGATGCTCTTTTGACGGCATTAGCTGCCCTTTGTGTATCTTGCCATAAGGCTATTTGTTCTCATGAGCCTTCTGCTCCAAATGCTATCTTAGGTGTGATCACCTCTGCGTGCACCAAGAAACAAAAGAAATTTCGAGAAGCGGCTTTATGTGCCTTGGAGCAGGTACTCACTATATATAGCCTTTCATATATGGAGTGCGAAATAGTTAGAAGTTTGATTAAATTATATCCAAGATCGTCATTGAATACTTCACTCTGATCCATAATGGTTCTTTTTAAAAAAAGAAAAAAACTAACTCTTGCTGCTACTTGTTTGTCCATATCTAAAATCTTCTGTGGGTATAGGGAAAGAATCTCATTCTTGTTATCAAGTTTTAGGTGCACGTGCATCTTGATTGTTGTCAGGTGCTTCTGGAAGCTTAGCTTCATATAATGGTGTTATGATAAACCAGTTAATGCTCGCAAATATTTTGTGCGAGCTGATTATACAAATTTGTCCAACACAGAAAATCAGGCAGTAGACGAGAAAATCTGGCCGAGTTACAAGGCAGGAAAACCAGGCAGTAGACAAGAAAATTCGGTGGAGTTGCCAATCTGGACAAGATATTTTCGTATTTTCATTGTATGAACCCAATTTGACCCCAATTTGGCTTATCCAAGTCGTCCAATCCGAAATAAACTGGTTATTCAAGAAAAAAATTTGTCCAAATTTTATGAGTTGTCCATTTTGTCCCTCTTAAATCAAAGCAATCCACATCTTTCCCACATAGTAAGTTATGAGAGTCACTCTGTAAATGACACTTGTTAAGCTATGCAGAAACGCAAAGGTAAGGCAGATTCCCTAGAAGGTACCTAGAATGAGGACATCACGGCAAACGCCACATGTATCTCTTCAATTTGCTATGCTTACATGGAAAAAGGGGTAGAAAAGAAGGAAAATGTAGAAATGAAAGGGGGGGGGGGTTTGATGGGGATTAGATACAGTCAACATTCCTTTCCCGTCAGCAATAATGGGGTACCGCATGGCTCCTTGCCCGCCCCCAATCTTGTCTCAAACCTTGGCCTTCATCCCAAAGCCATCACTGGCCTGCACTGGCATCCACACCAGTGCGCCATTTCCTCAACCGCCCCCCCCCCTCCCCGGCCCATAGCGAACAATCAAATCAAATAGATGGCAAGCTGCAATCTCATGCTCTACATATCAGTGCTTTATGTTCAGTTCTCTGCCCAAGTGTTATGCAGATTAGCACTGAAACAGACAGCAATACAACTGCAAGTAGCATAATAAGCTTTTGAAGATCCATTTATCAGAAAGGAAACTCTGACGCTTTTGTTGTTTGTGGAAGATTCTGTGTCCTGCTAATTCTGCACCAAAAAGAAATGCATCCTATTAATCTTGGATGGTCTGAGCCTTGCAGACACAGCTCTCTCTGCTTGTCAGGGATAAGGCCACGTACATCTAAATTTTCCTCGATCGTTGCTCATTCTGCATGGTGATGGGTTTTTTGGGGGGGGGGGCGGTTTGTTGTCATAATCTTTGAGTCTTAAAATGTATGCAGAGGTCATGACACTACTTTTAATTTTCTAGGTTATCAAGGCTTTCAAGTCTCCCGAGTTCTTTAATGCAGTTTTTCCTTTGTTATATGACTTGTTCAATCCAACAACTGCTGGAACCAAATCTGTACAAGAACCCTCAGGAAGTGGTTCTGTGAAAGCAGGTAAGTGCGCAAATGTTTCAAATGTAATCTTTTTTCATGTCGTTATATATGCTGTTTGCTTAAGATTATTCGTGGCAGTGAAAGTTTCCTCGTTCCTGTAGACTACTGACATCAGATATTAGGCTCAATTTGGTCATTCATGAAGGTGGTTGAGTGTGAATTTGCGCTGCATAAAACGCAATCACCAACAAACCACAGTTGAACTTTTTTCTTAACTTCAAAATCTAAGTCACTGGCAAATTCATTACTACCCCATTGTTAGTCACTGTCCTCTCTATTTTCTATTGTTTCTTTTTTTTTTTTTTCTTGACTGGACTTGTCTCTATGACCTGTGTCACTTAACTAATGATTTCTGGAAATAGAGTGTTAAGACAATCTCACTAATATCTTGCCTTTAAATATGCAGATTCTGGAGAGGAAGCAGAAAATTATGTGCCTCGTTGTAAAATTCTGGACTGCACCACATCTTGCATCGATGTTGCTTCTGTCAGTGACCTTCTTCAACATAAGCAAAACTTGATCTCTCTGCTAGCCCATGCCTTGTCACCTGCATTTACATGGACAGGTGATGTGAACTATGATTTGATTGTTGACGTTGAGTAAATGTGGTGATCTTCCCTTGCTTATACACTTTTTTATGTACAGTCAAAGTATCAGCATTTTTGTCAATAAAGAAGCTCTGTTCAAAATTAAAAGCTACTGCAGTCAACCTCATAGAAGATGCTTCACATGCTGGTCTCACGACATTGGTGCATGAGGTTAGCTAATGGCTCCCTATTCCAAGTCACTCATGTCGAACAATTTTGGGATCCTAAATTGTACTTTTCTTCTTCAGCTATTCCTTGCTGTGTCACCAAAGGTGGTTGATTGTATTCAAACAGTGAAGATTGCACAGGTATGATGTGATTCATGTTGTTTACTGCTCCTCTGTCTCTCATTTTACTTTATTTTCTCACTTCTATTGGGAAGTTTACAGTATTAGAAAACAAAATTTCCCGTGGCATGTCTTAGATTTGTTGCCAAAGCTCTTTGAAACTGCTCGATGGGGGGTTAGAGGGATTTGAGCTGCGTAGATCTGACTCTTTGCACTACCATCTTCAACAGGACAATGCCTGGTTGTCCCAGTGTGGACCTGTGATTTTTCAAGATGTTAGATTTACTTTTAGTAGCATTGCTTGTTTGTCAAATTTCAGTTGCCTGACTTGATTGATGCTAGATTTTGTTGCGGCTTCATTTAATGTTATTAGTATCAGCTGTTCTTATATAATAATATTAATAATCAGCTTTAAACTTGCAATTTCACTGAAATGCTAGTCCATCTTAGAGTAGATGCATTGCAATTAAGTGCTTCCTGAAACATCCTTATGAAACTGTGGCACAACTTCTACAATTTACTTACTGATGCCATCCTGGGCAATGATTATTCCTTAACTGAGAAGTGACTTTTATCCAATTCCTTCCTTCCTCTTCTTGGCCTTTGTTACTCCTAGTCATGATTTCAGTTGAAGCATCCGTGTCATAACCTTGCCCCTGATAGAAGCGGAGACAGTTACAAGAGGGTAGCTTGGTTTGATTCCTGGTCACGTATTCATGTTGGACCACCCTACCCTCGTTCGAATTTGATCTGGAACATTTGTTCTGCAGAAAGGTCTGTAAACTGCATCATCATTTGTCGAGACATGGGTCCAAATTTGTTCCTTACGAATGACAAAATATCTATATAGTTTGCCTTTTCTCTTACTTTCTCATTATGTCGTTTGAGACCTCTTCTCGGTTTCCTTGACTTAAGCATATGCAATCTGTCTGGGTTTGTAGGTACATGTTGCAGCTGCGGAGTGTCTGGTGCAATTGATTGAACTCTATGGAGAATTCCAGCCAGCCCCTGCTCTAGACCAAGGATTTAAGCTCGATATAGCTCAGTTATATGAAACAGAGAAGAACGAGCAGGCAAAGTCATTATTGAACAACTGTGTTGCCATCCTCGGACACTTGTAGTGAGTTTAAGCAAAGGCGGCTTGAACCTTCAAGTTTAAGCTGAATGCCAAAATTGCAGAATTAAGGACGACAAAGGAATAAAGGGGGACGTGTCCTGTGTGCTAAAATGGCCTATTGAACTCTATTCCGCTCGACAGTGGACACCCCCCCCCCCCCGAACACGGCTTTTTTTTTAGAAAAAAAAAACTACACACAGATGACTATTGTACGATTCATGGAAGCTTTTGGATTATAATTTGTCATATGAAGCGAATTATTGGAATTTTTGCCTTGTGGGCTTCCTTTGTATCAAGATTATGTGACTGTCGCACGTAAGATATACAGACTTATAGTGAGATGAAATTATGGTCAAGTGAATTCTTCAGGGGTTGATTTTGGAGAAGGTTTGGAGCGACTAGTATTTATTTTAGAGCAACATCAATTCAAAAATGATTAATTTACATATTTAGAGGTGATAATCTTATATCCTGAATCCTGATATTTACATTGAGCTGCATTATCAAGGGCCTCAACTGTTTCTTTTGCTCAAAGTGAATAGGCTGTGGAGTTTGGAATGTCTTTCTGTACAAAGAGCAAGGAATTTATTCGTTATTTGCGCCCACTGAATGATAAGTCTATATGTGGATGTTGATTTAACTAATAAGGGTGGGTTGTGGGTTGAAAGGGTCCGTGGAATATTTGAACCAGACCGAGTATTTTGTTTTCAGTTATAGTCAGACCTAGGGATGTAGCTGAGCCGCGTTGAGTCAGACCAGGTTAGGCTCAAGTTTGGGCTCTGATACATATATTGTTTGGCTTGAAGTTTAAAATGGTAATTCTCTTTTTTGGGATTTTTTTTCTCTTATTAGAAATATTCTTGAATTCGAGGCTGCCTACAATCTAAGCTAAATTCTTAATTTTTATATTGGATTCAAGAAATAAAGGTTGGATCAAAAATTTGTTGATCCTAATGGTAATTTCATACTCTCCATACCAGCAAAGTTGAGAGAACCAACCCGGTAATTAAACCGGTTGATGGAGTAGATTGATGGTTCAACAAGTCAGGCCGTTTGGACCGAAGTTGGACCGGTTGACCCGGTTTACCGTCAAATCGGGTTAAACCGGCACAACCCGGTGAGCCCGGGAAATTTTTTCAAATATATTTGTTTTTTTTTTTTAAATTTTACTACGTTGTTCTATACAACATAATTGTATGACATAAACATGAAATTGAGTATTAAAGGATCAAATTTTCCACACAGTCGAGTTCTGGGCCAAAAAAAGCAACACGAGTTCTGAACCAAAAAAAAAAAAGGATTTCTAGGCAAAAAAAAAAGAAGGGAAAATCCGGTCAAACCCGGTTAGACTGGGTTGACCGGGTTTGACCGGTTTTCTCCGATTTGACCTGCAAAATGGTTCTACATAGTTTTCGGACTAGTTGACCGACCGGTTCCTGGTTGAACCAGCCGGTCCAGTCCGATTCTCTCAACGTGGCATACAAGTACATAAGGAAAGAAATGAACAAATTTGAGCCAAATCAAGCGGATTCAAGCTCTAAACAAATTGAACCAAAGGATTGGTGAGCCGGCTATGTTTTCTTACAACCCTAGTTAGACCTATTATTAGTCTTAAAAAGTTTATCAAGAAATGAAATGAGGATTAGTCATATTTTTATTTAACTTAAGGCATGTTGTTTTCGTATAGGTAAATTAGGGTGGGTAAAATCATAAAAGGGTGAAGTAGGTTGAGGTAGGTTGAAATAGGTTGAGATGGGTTGAAATATGTTGAAGTGAGTTGAAGTTGGTTGAGGTAAGTTTAAATAAGTTGAAGTGGGTTGAATTAAGTTGAAATGAGTTGAAGTAGGTCGAAGTGGGTTAAGATTGGTATTTTAGAATTGACCCACAAAAAGAACAACCCTTAGACTAACAAGTTTATACATATGGGAAAAGGATGGGTTGGGAATTCTGGTCAAGGTTACAGGAACCGAACCAGCCGGTCGGATCGGTCTAGCCGTGAGCCGCCACCCTCAGCGATCTGATTGCGCCTTCAACTCGTCCGAACTTTTGGACCAGCCAAAACCGCATTGAACCGGAAGAATCGGGTGAACCGGATGAGCTGTCCAAATTGTGGTTCAACCGTTATTTTAGCTTAATTGACCATTTTGCCAAGACACTTTTTTTGGGGATTTTTTTGCAATCAAACCGGGCCCAAACTTAAGGCAGAAAGCCAAAACCCTAAATTTGTTTCATACTTTCATTATGAACCATTAAGTTGTTCTTTGTGTCGTGGACATTGTATGCCAATTGTTAGCTTGCTAGGCAATTGTTAGTTGTATAAACTTCTTGTATGACTTGTGGTATTGTATTATGACATTCAAGTTTGTGGGTTTGTTTTCACCTTTCGGTATATCATATATGGATTATGGGAACTTTAGACATTATTGGATGCAATGGAAGTTGGGAAGATGACAACATGGATCATGGATGTTGCATAATGTGTTAATTTGTAAAATTCATTTTCATTTTTAGTTTATGTACCTGAATAAAGTTTGAAAGCTACAAAAATGGGTGTAAAGGGAATGATTTCCAATTTCAATGTAAAACCGCCTAAAATTTTAAAATTCGGTCCACTCTGATCCAATCAGTCTAACCGATCCGACCATCAACCCAGGATCGTGACCAATTCGTTGTCCGATTCGATTCTGGCAACCTTGATTGTGGTTACAATGGGGATGGGAATTAGATCGAACTACCCACCATGTCCCTCCCTATCCTTCATTTTAATTACAGGCTTGTTTTTTGTGCCTCTCTCAAACTCTCATACTGGTCTTGAAGCCTCTGCAAATACAAGTCGAAATTGGCCCAACACTAGTCAATCCAAATTCACATTTCTTGATATCTATATATAGCCCTCAAAATTTTTAATTTTTAATTTGTTTTTCTCAATCTGCCAAGGCCTAACCCCTTGGAGAGAAATACAGAATCCAAAACAAGTTACCGGCGCCATCGCCCCCGGTCGCTCTGTTGCTTGCTTTCTCCCTCAACGAAGTTCGATCTCTCGCCGGAATCTGTTAACTTCCGGTAAAATTCTCTCTCTGCCTGTCTTTCTCCCTCTAAGTATATCAATCAAATTCTATCTGATTGGAGCAGCTTGTTGAAAGAGTGAAAGATGAAAGGAAGGAAGGAAAGTGATAAAGCAGAAGGAGGTGGAGGAGGATCCAGGACTTGTATGGAGCTCAATGGCAAAGAATTCAACTTTCGCTCCATTATGAAGGAGGTTCAGCTTCTAGGTACAATTTCTAAACCCTAACATTTTCTTTTAACAGCAATTACACAACCCTAACTTGTTCTTACGTTGTAATTTTGATTTTAATTTTTTCGATGTTTTTCAATTGTGAACGTTATCAATGTTTTGATTTATTTATTAAGTTAATATCCAAAGAAAAGAATCTCTCTGATTTCTTATTTGGATACTAGTTTTAGTTTCTTTCTTTTGCATCTTTGCTGGGTTTGCTCTTTTTGATTAATTTAATGTAAGTTAAATTTTTAAGCGAATCTGGAATGCTTGCAATTGGCATGTTTTTGAAGTGAGGTTTGACTTTGATGAACTATATACTTGAGATTCAGTATTTTAGGGTCATCAAGGTGTTTGTATCTCCATGTGAATTTAGTCCTGTGCTGCATGTTCTTAATTCTCATTTTTCCCCACTGGGCAGTGCCTGAAGGAGAATTTAAGGAGGAGGTGCGGTGACATTCGAAGTAGTCTTACTGAGTTTTGTTCACCTCCTGGTTGATACATTATTGATTCTAGTTGCTGAGTATGTGTTTTTCTCTGGCACCATTGTTTATTTGTTCATCAACTCATGGTGTGCCTGTTGTTGATGTGTCCATGGTTATGCAATTATGGATGAACATCTTTCTTCATCTTTAGTTTTCCCTCCATGAACGAATTTGAGGTGGGTGTGGCTAATCAGCATATCGCCATCTGCAGTTCTGCACCCAGCACGGATGTATTTGGTTCTTTCCCTACTGTGATTTTATCAACCGTGTATGACCCCTTTTGATTACCAGAGCTGGAAATTGATCATTTAATATGAACTATCAGAAACCAAACCCGCGTAGACTCGAAGTTAGGTAACTTAATTTTAGCTGTGCTCCAGCTCACCTTTGCCTCACTGACTGAGATGCACCCACCCAAAATTGTTTGCATTTTGTTGACAAGCTCATTGCACAAATTAACAGGAGTCCTGCAATTGGCCTAAACATTCAACAACAAGAACAACTCCTAGTATGCAGCCTGTTTTCTCGGGGTCTGGGGAGATCCAGAAACCGACGTTACCCTACAAGCATTTGTGTCAGTAGAGAGACTGATTTGAAGAGACCGACAAAAATTTTCAAGAATCATTTTGCTGAGATGAAATTCTCAGGGAACGTTTGATTGTCGAAGCTATTAAAAAAATAAGATAACAAGCTCCAATAGGTATTAAACAAATATGTAATCAATATGAAAACTAGGTGCAAGGAAATAATGAGGATCACCTCAAGGCTCAAAAGGACCACATTATATTTAGAGAAGGTGTACAAGGCAGCATCAACAGCAACAATAACAACCACCACTAAGCGGCTAAAATATGAAGTGTAAACAACTGGCTACCTAAGCTATGTTCTCCGTAAGTCTCAAATGTCTCATGTTTTGCCTAATCACCTCATTCCAGTTCTTCTTTGGCCTTCCTCTACCCCTCTTATATTGATGACTGAAATCCAACATCAATCGAATAAGCCATCAATTCATTATGTCTGGATTCCCAGATGATCAATTTGTAGTTACGTATCATAGTACAAGTTGTTTCTATCTGTTGCTCAAGTAAAATACTATGTTGCTTCAGGCTCCTCCGACATGACATGGAAAGAGAGGAAGGATTTGCAGAACAAGAAGGTTGTCTCTTTGGGTGGCAAGGTAGGGACTGTCGATGCATTCCTTATGGTTTGAGTTGAATCTAGCCAATAATGTCGATTCTTTGAGTGAATCTTCTGACCTTCATATTCGCGTTGTTTTGCCAAGGCTCCTAAGAGACAGAGACTGCCATTAAGTGTAGCACGGCCAATGATGAAGAATCAAAAGGCACGGGAACAGAAGATGTTGCAAGAGGTGATTATGCTATAGAATTGTCAGGAAGATGATGGAACTTTTGTTTGTCACAAGAGTTGTTTATGTTTTGTTGCTAATTAGGATGTTTTGTAGGCTTTGCTCCTCGGACATTGCGGGGAACCAGTAGTGAAGAGTACCAAAAAACCTATGGAGAAACGCAAGCCTGAATGCGGGGTGTTGAAATCAAGTGGAGGGCGTTTCAAAAATGGGATTCTTGATGTAAAGCATTTACTAAAACGCGCTCCACCTCCGACCGACGATAATCGTGGCCCCCCGATGGCCAGCAAAGGGGGCAAGAAGAAGAAGGGTGGTAAAAAGAATCAGAGCAAGAGGAAAGGTGGTGGGAGAAAGCGCCACTAGGCATTTTATCATTATCAGAACAAAGATAGACAGATACATCTGCATTGAGAAGATTGCATCTCATTGGTTGTCTGCGCAAGCAAGTAGACGACATTCGAGCAGCTCTGTATTTTTGTTTGAGGTTGAATTCACTGTTACTTTTACTACAATTTTAGGTCATGCAGGCAAGTGTCCATTGGTACCACTCCAAGTCCAACTTTTCCTTGTAAGGTGCTGGGAGCTGTGTGCTTTATTTCACTTGATGTTTTGGCAGTTGGAATGTGTTAATTCCTTGTGGGTTGGCCTTTTTGCTTGAAAACATCATGTCATCTGTCTTATGAAGTTATGATGCAAGCTTAGGTCACTTCAAGTTGAAGTTGGTGGGAATGTGGCTTGGAATTTATATCCTGTTCTATTCAACAAAATCAGGACAATACTATCAATGTATGCTCGAAGATGAGAACTATAAGAGATCAGGCCTTTAGGTTGATGTATGACTTGATTAATTGTTTAGAGCAGGGAAAGTATGTTCAACCTAAACTAAGAGGAACTTTGGATGCATTGTTTGATAGTTTTAGGGCTTGTTCTTTTCGTTGATGAATTAGTATTTATCAATTTTTTTCAATTCTTACTAAGTCTCACCCTTTTCAATCAATTATCTCCATAAAATCTCAATCTTCACTAATCTTTAGGAACTCTTAGTAACTTCTAATATTTATCAATCATCACCATATTTTCCCTTTCATTACTAGCCCTTAAAAAACAAATCAACTCTCACCAACTTCTTCAAAATTTACCAATTTTTCCTAATTCTTATCTATCTTTTCGAAAAACATACCATTCTTTTTTAACTCTTTCAAATTCTTACTTATTTTTACTAATTTCGCCCATTTACCCAAGTAAAGAACAGACACTTACACTACATGAATAACTAAAACTACTAATGAATGAATCATTTTCAACAATATTAAAGTAAGTTATGGATGACATTATGCCTAGCACATAAACAATTTTTTTCAAAATGCATTAAGGGCCTATTCTTTTCATTGGTAAATTCAAGTTAGTAAAACGATGAAGTTGGTTGAGATAAGTTGAAGTTGGTTAAAGTTAGTATTTTTTGTTGAAGTGGGTTGAAGTTTGTATATTTTTTGAAGTTAGTTAAAATAGTGAGAATAAAATTTTGAAGGTAGTAGGTTGAAGTTGGTTGAAGTTAGTTGAAGTGGGTTGAAGTCGATATTTTTTATTAAAGTTGATCGAAATTGATTGAAATAGTTTGAAGTTGGTGAATTGAAAAGGACCAATGAAAAGAACATGCCTTAAGTACTGACAAAAATTGTGTATGACCACGATCTATCTATTGGAGTTTGTCCAACTAAAAAAAAAAAAAAAATGATCTTTAAAATTAAAAATTTTGCACCTTAAAAAAATTTGAAAAGTTCAATATAGGATTTTGTTGTTTATTTTTTCAATCGGTTTTGACCCGTGGTTTGATTAATATGCTCCAAATGAGTAGTTTGATCATGTTTAAATGGTACTTCATTATTTTTTTTATTTTTTTTTTTGGTGTGGGTGAACTGGCTAAGCAAATTGGGTGCCCCTTTTTTGGTGGGGGGGGGGGGACTTGGCAGCTTATGTCGATCCCAGCCGAAGAGGTTAAGACTATAGCCCATGCGCCGAATGTTCTAGAACCAAGCAGCCCGGAAAATTAAAAAGAAAATTCAAACACAATTACACAAATGATAAAGATAAACCCTAAAACACTTCAAAGATCCATCATCAGTTTAGAAGGTTCTAGTAATTACTCTCCTGATTCGATCGATCAATCCCAGTGCTAAGCATTTAGAGCACTCGCAGCTTAACACAAAATACGGAAAGGCAGGCCCTACATGGCCATTTGTCACCACATGAGAGGAGAGCAGGAAGTGTGCTACGTGGGGGAGAACGCTTGCCCGTGGCTCCCGTTGGCCACCTTTTGCCTTTTTTTTTAAGTAAATCTATAATTTTTAAATAATTTAAAAAATAGGCTGTGTTATAAGATGGGTCCATGACAAATATTTTTATTGGATGATTAAAATTGAGTTCTATAGGTTCGAAAAGTAACGGAATACAAGTTTCAAAATTGTAAAATTTCTGCTGACGTGGCAAGTCAGAGTTCCAAAAACTGAAACTCTGGTTAGGAATACTCTAAAAGCATTGGCAGCGGCTGACACGCGAGGCAAGTGGTGGGGCCCGCATGTCTGTTGCGTGTCAAACTTACTCCCCCAGTGGCGTGGAAACGGGTGTGACACGAGGGACAGCATGTCTGTGCGTGTCTCCCCGCGTGTCACTGTTCATATTTTTAAAATATTTTTTTTGTTTTATTTTTTAGGTAAGTATATAATTTTTAAATGATTTAAAAAATAAGTTGTGTGTTATAAAGTGGATCCATGACAAATATTTTTATTGGATGATTAAAATTAAGTTTCATATGTTCAAGAAGTGATGGAATGCAAGTTTCAAAATTGTGAAATTTTTACTGATGTGGCATGCCAGAGTTCCAAACTGAGAATGCTCTAAAAACAGAGAGCAGCTACGCTGTGCTGCCTGGACTACGGTTGCATTGCATGCTCATACACCCCATATTTGATCCTCTTCGAAATGGCGAAGCGGTTGATACCCACGTTCAATCGCATTTTGGTAGAGAAAATCGCCACCCCCTCCAAAACAAACGCCGGAATCTTGCTCCCTCCCTGAATCTTCAAATAAGTTACCTAGAAATCCCTACTTTCCTTCTCGTTGTTCTTGTTGTTCTGAATTCACTTTTGATGATTGATTGAATACAAAATGATAACCATGCTTCATTCCTCTAATTTATCCCATATTTGTTGCTACTTTGAGCAATTTAATGATGGGAGATTTGGGATGCACAATTTTTGAGCTGGGTAATAATGGGTTGTTTATAATTGATTTGTGAAATGTAGCTAAATTCTGGTAAAGTGATTGCTGTGGGGCCTGGAAGTAGGACAAATGATGGGAAGATGATCCCTGTAGGGGTCAAGGAAGGGGATACTGTACTCTTGCCCGAGTATGGTGGCACTGAGTTCAAGCTTCAAGATAAAATGTTAGTCTTGTTCTATCTTAACTTCTCAAAAGTCTTGTTCTCTCTTAGCTTCTCAAACTCTTCTATGGAGTTTTATTAGATGATGATAATAAATGCATCATCTTTATCTTGAAGTACCAGTTTTTTGAGAAAAAAGATTACCTTGTTGAGGGGTCAAAGAGTTCCGTTTTGGATTGGTTGTGTACTCGTGTCTCTAATAGTGTTCAACAATGGCTGCTTATGCATATGCCTCCTTTCACATGCCAACTGATCGTACCTTGTAATCTTCATGGATGTTTATTAGATCTATTTTATTTCAGTAGCTAATTCAATTAGCCTGACTGCGTTATTTTGTGCATTATTGTTAGACTATATACTTCATATATATTTTATACATTATTTACATACTATATCCTAGGATTCTTGGCATATTCCCTCATATCTTCCTTTCTTTACTTAGCTAGCACTAATTATGGGAGATTGATATTGTCTCTCCTTAATTTCCTCCTCATTCTTGTATATAGAGATAATGATGTATCGTAACATATGGAGATACACTAATACAATATTATGATCATTCTCTGGCCATTACTCTGAAACATGGTATCAGAGCATTGCTAAGCATTCAAAATTCAAACTTTCTTCCCTTCTTCCTTCCTATCTTCACTCAACACAAAAAAAAAAAAAAATCCGTGGTGCACTCTTCCTCTCGTGGTGCTCCTCCGGTTGTCTGTATCTCGCTCAATTTGCTTCCGCCCCAGTGGCAGCCCCTACTCCATTATCTCAGTGTGTACCATTCATCATTCTTGGTAAGTACGGTCTCCCTCCTCTCACTATATTATCATCATGTCAATTCCAAACCAACCCCCTCCTACATCATCTATTACCTCTATCCCTCCCCCAACACCAATACCCCCCCTTTCCCTCTCCATATTGCTTCAACCGTTAATATTCAAAATCATGTCGAAATAATTCTTGATTTATTTCATTCTAACTACAATACATGGAGTACATTACTCAAAGTCTCCATTGGCAAATTTCACCTCCAATCTCACATTAATGACCCTTCCCCCTCCTCCCCCGATGATGAGTGGCAACAAATTGATTACATATTTCTTTCATGGATTTTTGCCACCATCTCGGAAGACATCTTCCAAGTCACCTATAAACCCAATGCCACGGCTTATGATGTTTGGCAAAGCATAAACCAAATCTTCCATGACAACAAAGAAAGTAGAATATTACAATTGGAGGAAGAGTTCTCTTCCATTACTATGTCCAACAAAACTGTCACCCAATAGTGTAAACACATTAAAAACATCGCCGATGGTTTAGCCGAAGTTGACAACCCTATTCCCGAAAAACCCCTTGTTTTACAAACCCTTCGAGGCTTACCCGATGAATACCAAAGCTTAATTAATGTGATAAATCATTTAGAAACCTTCCCCTCGTTTTCAAAAACCCTATCCATGCTCCTCCTTGAAGAAATGAGAATGACCAAAACTAAATCCACCACTTCCCATACCGCCCTCACGGCAACCAACCCAAATTCCCCCAATCTTCCTTACTCAAGTTGTGGTAATGATGCATACTCGGGTCGGGGTCGTGGCGGCCGTAGTCGGGGTGGTCGTGGCTGGGGTTGCGGTCGATGGCAACACAACCATCATGGGTCTTGGAATACCCACGGTACTTTTTCTCCTCCATACACAAATTCATATAATTATGCTACTATCCAATTCAAAATGAAAAATAAAAAAATAAAAATTGAAAAATAGAAGATAAAAAATAAAAAAAAATAATAAAAAAATAATAAATAAAAAAAATAAACTTAAAAAATAAAAAATAAAAAATAAACTTAAAAAATAAAATAAAAAATAAAAAAAAAATAAAAAAAATAAAAAAAAAATAAAAAAAATAAAAAAATAAAAAAATAAAGACAAAAAATTGAAAATAAAAAATAAAAAATAACAAAAAATAAAAAGAAAAAGAAAAAAAATAGAAAATAAAAAATAAAGAATAAAATAAAAAACAATAAAAATTAAAAAATAAAAACAAAATATAAAAAATAAAAAATGAAAAATAAAAAATATAAAAAAAATAAAAAAAATGAAAAATGAAAAATAAAAAATAAAAAATAAAAAATAAAAAAATATTAAAATAAAAAAATAAAAGAATAAATAAAAAAATAACAAATAAAAAATAAAAAATAAAAAATAAAAAAATAAAAAAATAAAAAAATAAAAAAATAAAAAAATAAAAAAATAAAAAAAAAGTAAAAACAAAAAAATAAAAAAGTAAAAACAAAAAAAAATAAAATTAAAAAATTAAAAAATCAAAATAAAAAATCAAAAAAATAAAAAATGAAAAATAAAAAATAAAAATTTAACAAAATTTGGATAACTTCTTAAATTATCACACATTAATTATATTCTCATTATTTTAACCCATTCAACTCACCACATAAAAAATATACCCACTTCAACCAACATCAACCCACTTCAACCTATTTCAACCCACCTAAAAAAAAAAACCAACTTCAACCTATCTCAACCCACCTCAACCAACTTCAACCCACTTCACCCTTTTGACCCACCCAATTACCCACGAAAGAAACAGGCCCTTAATGTTGATTTTTTTCGAGTTTTTATTATTTCATGTTGTTGACTTGTTACACAATCAATGACTTTAGTAAATGATAAGTAATTGTAACATTTTACGGTCTTAGTATGATTAATGTATCAAATTCAAAATATGAAGAATCTCATAGAACACACAAATAGTCGACTAACATTTTTCTTTCAATAAAAAAGATAGTGTATATTATTATTGCATGTCAAGTTCTACTAATATAGAAGTACAAAACGGAATGTTCGTAAAAAAATACAAGACAAAAAATATCTATACTCTATATAAAATAAACTATTACAATACGTATTATATGATTTTTTTTTATATATAAATGATATATATTAGTGATGATATTCATAAATAAATACTTTTATTTTAAATATTTAGATCCGTCACTAAATCTCCATTAGACAACTCTATCGTAGAGGGAAAATGAAGAATGTTTCTCACCTAAAACAGACAAACGCACGCACCCGCTCACTCACCCATGCAATCACATCAGCAAAATATATTTTCAAATTGCCTAAATTTTAAATTATCAACATCGAAATCCGTCTAACTGTCAGCTGGGGGGGGGGGGGG
>JACYFF010031955.1:19094068-19111958 GCA_017589665.1 Selenicereus undatus
GTATCTTATCTAATCACCTAGCTTAGTACTATCCTAAAACACTTGAAGTTCTTTAAGATTGCCTTGGTTTCTCTTAAACCGTGAGCTTTCTCTTTAGTTCTCCTTGTGTTCTTCCCTTTACCTTCCCTATTGCACCACCTTATCACAACTAATACCAAATGGTTCACCAATTCCCTTTACCTTCCCTATTGCACAATCCTGAAATAAGCATATTTCCTCATGAAATATAGCTATACAGTTATTGTCTCTGCACAATTTGCTCAGTGACAATAGGTTGTATTTGAGTGTGGGAACCACAAGTGTTTAATTTAAAATCAGATCATTGAACAGGTTCACATTTCCAACATGTGTTATTGGTAATTTAATGTAGGATGTAGTGGTATTGTTTTTCATGTGATCTGTTGCACTAGTATCTATGACCCAATTTATAGCCTCTTTCTCAGCATGAAAACAAACCTCTATACCTGCAAAACTGTAGTTAATCTCTTCATCTGTATCCTCTGAGTGACTAACTAAGCTGGAATTACTTGAGGTTGGGTGCAATTTCAGCAGCTGTTCAATTTGTTGAGCAGTCAATCTAGGCACAACTTTCTCTGCTGTCTCGGCTTGGTTTGCAACCTTGAACCCTGATCCATGCGTTTTTCCTCCAAAGCCTGTGCTCAGCTGACTTTGCTTATTTGCTCCCCCTTTCCTTTGAGGATTTTTCTTGCCTCTAGGGTGCCAGTTAGGGTAGCCTATGACTTTCCAGCATTTCTCTTTCACATGACCTTTTACATCTCACACAGTACACTTAACTTTAGTGGTTCTGCTCAGCAGAGCTGAAGATTCCACATGGAGAGGTATGTCTTCCAGAACTTAAAGCTGCAATTCTTCTTGCTGAATCATAGAGCAAACTGATTCAACTGAAGGCAGTGGATTCATCAATAATATTTGACTGCATTGAGATGAATAGCTTTCATCTAATCCGTTCAAAAATTGAAATAGCCTCTGCTCTTCATTTTGTTTTGCTAATACCTGCAAGAAATTTGCGATTTCATCTGTTACCACTGAGAAGCAAGGTAGATTGTTCATTGCACTCAGTTCTTCCCAAATGCTTTTCATCCTAGTATAATACTCATTGATAGGAGAATTGTGTTGCTTCAAGTTATACACATCCTTATTGAGTTTGTACCTTCTTGCGCCATTACTCACGGAAAATCTCCTCTCCAGTTGCTTCCAGATTTCAACAGCAGATTCAATGTACAAAATTGAATCAGCAATTGAATCAGATACTGAGTTCATAATCCACGCTATAACCAGGTTATTGCATGAGTCCCATTGATCACTTTTGATTGGATCATCTGAAGGTCGAGGAAGAGTTCCGTGAACAAACGGTAGTTTTCTCTTCGTTGATAGTGCAATCTCCATTGCACGTTTCCATGACCTAAAATTGCTTGATCCACTGAGTCTGATCTCTAGGTCTAGAGATCCAGGTCTCCACTGAGTCTGATCTTTTGGTCTAGAGATCCAGGTCCATCCGATGGATGAACAAACAACGGATTTTGCAACTCAATGAAATTATTGCGGTTTCTCTCTGTCATTGTTGTCCAGATTCAACCGAGAACAACGAATTTGGATAGATTTGATTGTAATTTCTGCACACAAACTCAGATCATATCACAGAGCTCTGAAACCATGATGATTTCTTTGGTCCTCCATGAATAATGATTCTGAGCTTGATGAGAGAGAGAAAGAGAGAGAGAGAGAGTCAATAGATTGCAAAAATGGAAGCATCTGCATTATCATTCAGGTGCAGTGTTTATATAGTTAGTTGTATAACTAACTTCCTACACCAGACTCAAGAAAAATATCTTCCATACAAATATCAACTAACAGAATGTGAAATGTAAACGCCTTATTGCCAGCTCAGCAGCTTCAGTCTATTAGCACAGCAGCTTCAATATACCATACTACCTCCAATACATTTGTTAATACATTGCAATTTGAAATTGTACACGCACGGAATTAAGATCATCATTTTTGGTAGTGGACCCTTTCAGCAGCCTTACCTTTGGAGCTTTGTAAATGCGTTATGGCTTCTTGGGGGATTTTGTTGATAATTTACTCTTTGCAGTGTCTGCATGAACATCTGGGCATGTATGTCCAATACCATGAGAGCTTCGATGTATCAGTGATTTTGTGGGGGATCTTAGTGCTCTCCGTGTTTGTCATTTACTGAAGCAGTGAAGCCTAATAAAGTTTAGGTTATTCTAATCTGGCTCAGAAATGCTTTGTAATTTCAGGTGTTTGATTCTCCGTTTGTGCAAGTACCAGTAGGGAAAAGACTTCGTAGACGATTAGACGCGCGGTCACTTGTGCAGTTGTTGAAGAGTTTTGATGCTCCAACAGGTACCATAACTTCTCTGGTTTGAGATGGCTCACTTTACATTATTATCGCAAAGTTTGTGTGTTTTTGGATGAAATCTTTCTGTATCAGGAATCGTAAGGTCAGAATTTATCTAGATACCCTTTGTTAAGCTGCATATACTGGTCGGGGTCTGTCAGCATTTTAGAATTTGGCTGTGGAGTTTGGCAGGCTTAATATTCATTTCCTTTTGTGACTGGAGTCTTCTAGTCAAGAGAGAGTACATTATGTGACGGTGACAGCATGGATCTGCAAAGATACATTGATGTGATGGAGTTATACTTTCTTTTTTGGTTGGTTCCCGGGCGGGCGGGGGGGGGGGAGAGAAGCTGAAGTGTGGGAAAAAACTACTATTGCCAAGGCTTTTAAAACTCAACCGTTCCATCCCGAAATGGCCGTTACATAACGGAAACCAAATTTAACGAACCGAAAAACACCGCAAAATCAATGTGACAAGCATATGACCGAGGAACGGCCGCATTGGCCGTGACGGAACGTGAAATGGACGAATAACACGGTATAACTTACTAAGTCAAGCCGCAAATGCCAGTCAAACACAGTTGACCGGCCTGGCTGACTCCATAAACTTCACCCATCCACAATTGGACATGCTTTTCCGAAGTTCCAACCGATATCTGCAAGCAAGGCCCAACTTGGTGAATGGAAAAGATTGCTTGGAGGCATTTATATAGGGTTCTTAGAAAGCCAATAAAGTGATCAAGGGCGATGTGGGACTCTAAGAAATCAGGACCCAACATGGTGAATGCAAAGATTTGCTAGCTTTCATCGCTCTTGTCCCACATCGTTTCTGAACGAAATGATTTATTGCCATGTAACCATAATTTTGAGAAGTGTTCTTGGTGGAGTTATAGGTGCAAGCAATTTATAAATGCAGAAACAGCTGATGAAACATATTGAGATTTTTTTCTTAATTATGATATTTTTATGTTACTTATGTTAATAATGTGAGTTTTTTTTGTTATGCTTGTATTAATTATTATGTTAATTATATATATGTTATTGATGTTAAATATGTTATCGTTATCATATTGTATGTTAATTATGTTATCTTTATATTATTTATGATCATATTACCTTTTTGTTAATTAGGAAAGTTGTGTGTCACTATATGTTAATTATGGCCTTTTTTTGTTAAGTTTAAAATCAATTTATGATATTTATATTAAAAATGTTATTATTTTGATAATTGATAATTTGCGTCAAAGCTTTTCTTACTTATTTTGTTTGAATATTGTCAAAATTGGCCCAATCTAATATACTTAAATATAAACTATGCTACAAAATAATATTACTTTGTGAATTGTGGTACTAAAATACAAATACAGATGACAAATTCAACTATGTGAACCTTTTCACACCGTGACGGATGCGATCCGTTCCGCGACCACCTCATCCAAACGATCCTGTGCCAATGCGACCGAAACTACAAACGCGCCCACATCTGCGTTTTAAATCCATGCTATTGCCTATTCTCTTCCTCAAAATATCATTGCAGAGTTGCCCTTTAAAAAACATATGCCTTCCCTTTTATGAATGTCATTGAACTAATCTTTTAGAAAATTTGGAAATGTAAAGCTGTAAAAAGGCTATGTGCAGCAAGTTGCTTATGTGCATTGGTGGCCATATGAGAGCATATGGGTATACACTTGGTGGTTGCTTTATTTCACGTCCATTTGTCAAGCTTATTTGGTTGGGTGACCTTTCAATATTTCAAATCAAAGAACTCAGCAGTGATCATACTGCACTGGAACATGAGTTTGAGACGTATCGTACTGTTCAAAAACCTTTTAACTCCCCCACCCTCCTCCCCTCCCAAAGCTATTGTGTGGTCACTATTGTTTGAAATACTCTGCTTTGAGTGGGATTCATTATCTTGCAGGTACAATTGCATATGTGGAGCAATCTATTCCTTTTCCTCGAGATGGAAAGCAGGTGATTCTTGCTTAAATTGGTGTTGCTAGTGAATGTCTGGTTCTCATCTCTTTTTATATGTGCTAGGCTAAAGTACTCTTGAAGCTGCTATTTGCATTGCTGAGCTTGTCAAATGGCACTAATGCTTGCCGCATGTTGGTTGTTTATTGTAAGATCTAGGGTTGGTGGAGTGGAGGATTTGGCTATGGATTATGGATTGGTGTTCTGGTTGCTTCAGGATTCTCTGTTGTTCCAGTGCCGTCTGTTGTATGGAAAAAGGATTTTGAGCTAGCTAGCAGCCATTCTAGTAAGGTTTGCCATGCTATTGTGCTTCTTAATTGTTGAGGAGGAAGTTACTTTATATAGGGTTTTCCATCTTCAATTTTTGTCCGTCTACAACTAGTCCATTTCACTGTAACCAATGAAACACTTTATTGGCATGTTAAACATTGGCAGGATGATAGCAGGGAGCTTGCGGCACAATTATTTCCCAATTTGAGTCCCATGTTGAAAAGGAAGAAGGACCATGGTATCAATACAGACCTTGAACTACTTGTTTTGCATTTGCTTTCAAAAGATGATGTGTTTTCACAAGCAACTTTGTGATGCCATTTCCCTCCGAAAGGGATACATTGGATGCTTCTTTTTGTGAAATTGACATTCTGATAACAGCAGTAACCTGTCAAGAGTCCTGCTGTAGGCTGTCTTTATCAGGATTGCCCCTTCTCCTTGCGTACCACTTTTTGGGCCATTCGTTCCAAAACGCAGTTTGTTTTCATGCCGGAACGCTCTGGAACGAGTTCCAGAACAAGCACGCCAGCGACCCGGAAAAATCATCCATAAACTAAAAAGAAAAAAGAGAAATTTTGAAGGCCTTCCATGAATTGTAACAACAGCAACTGTATTCTGTTTGCATTCTGCATAACCTTGCTTTCATTACACAAAACAATTTGTAGTCAATTTTCTCTCTTAGGGTTTGAAAGCTTAGATTTCTTTGCATTGTATGTTTCCCCTTTGGTTTGATGTAGCCATGCCTTGATGAGAGAAAAGCAGTGTGTTTATGTTACTGAGGGAGGAAAGAGATAGAGATACAAAGAGAGGGAGAGAGATCGTGACTGGGAGAGGAAGGAGAGGGATAGAAACTACACAGAGCAGTGAGAGACTAAGAAAGAAAAATCTATGTTTGTAGTTAAATGATTGTAATGGGAAAAAGGAAGAGTCTATGGGAAGTTCAAATGGTCGGAGTTGGAAAGTGAAGATTGAAGCACGTTTTCTAAGATGTGTGGAGTAAAAGCGGTGGCTAGCATTTAACCAAGTTATTAATAGGGGTGGGTGACTAAAATTTAAATGTCATGTTTATCTAAATCTCATTTCTGTTTTTTAATGATTGAATGATGCTTATATAGGGGTGTTTGGTAAATAACTTTTTGAAGAGCTTTTTAGCCAAAATAAGCTTTTTGGATCAAAATTAGCTGTTTGACCTAATCGAAAAGCTAATTTAGATGTTTGGTATAATAGCTTCTTAGAAGAGCTTTTTGGGTCCAAAAAACTAATTTGAAAAAGCTAATTTGATTAACTTTTTGGAGAATGAGCTTTTTATCTCACAATTTTATTAGAACCAGCTAATTTTACCTAGACCTTTAACTAATACAAATAACTAATTCAAACAACTAACAGCTAATATAAATAGCTAACAGCTGTTTGCCAAACAAGGTTATAATATCTACTTTAGTAAGCAATAAAAATTAATAAAAAACCTAGCAAAATTAAGATTAGCCTTAACCTGTACTGAAAGTTACGAATTTCGTTCCTAAAAAGCGTACCAAATAGCCTACTGCCTACCCCTATCATACTGATTTTTTGGAGTTGTGTTCCCCGTTCCTTACCCGCATTCCACGATCCTAGCATATCACGATCCTAGCATACCACGATCTAGAGCCTGTTTCCGAGTTGCATTATAAATAGCAAGTTGATACAGTGGCAACCTATGTGTTTGTACATGAGGGTTGATGAATAATCTTTTAGTCAAAGAGCTATTGCAGCTTTCTTTTGTCATTACTCATTAGTTGATTTATTTTATTTGTTATGGTTCATATTGTCTTGTGGTCTGTCACTGAATCATTACATGTTGCACCAGTGCGTCAATTGAGTTTGGCTTCTTTTATGGTGCCCACTTACGAATAAATATTCTTCCCACACAAGAGTGCCTCATTGCAGAAATTTCCGTCTGTCATAGTGAATTGTATTTACTTGTAGAACTTTTAGCTACGGATATCATTATAAGATTGCATATTTCCTGAAAATTTTATGAGGGGTACTTTCGGGTTGATGGGAGTTCTAGAGATCACAAATGTTTGGGCTTTAGATTGAGCCTATTCACAGTACTGATTTTTGCAGGTCGAGCTGAGGCCGTACTTATTGCTGCCTATGGAAAAGGCCATAAGCTCAAGCCAGATGAATCATGCACACCAGACATGGTTGATAAATTAGGCTTGGAGCTGGAATGTCAAATGAAGATAAATGGAACCGGGTCATATGCAAAAGGTCAGTGCAAATCTTTACATGACTAGGATAAGCTACATTAACTTTTTGATGTTTTATTTACTAATCCTATTTAACAGCATATTCCATAGCAATACCCAAAACAATGATTCTGATCACAATAACGAAAAAATGAAAAACTTGTAAACTAATTAAGAGAGAGAGAGAGAGAGAGAGTCTTTATTCAAGCTAAAATATTCCAGTTCTTATGAATCATCCCATCCAAATTCCAATGCGTAGAAAGAATATTGTTCCGAAATGGCCCAAGAACTTCTGCCTAGCAACTTACAATTTAAAGCTCATCCAAGTTTAATCAAACCAAGTCTAAATTTATTGGTAGATGGATAGAAACTTATACGAAGTTAAATCATCTTGCTTCATCAATCCACTTCAATGATTAAAGAGGAAGGAGAGATTATTGAGAAAACAGGAACTTTTGGTGTCATTCCTGTATGGTTATTTGATGATGTACTGTACGTCAGGGAAGATTCACATGGAGGGGACGACAAAGTGTGTGGAATTGCACAGGTGAGGGCTGTCAGAGCAGTACCGTGTTCTCCAATTTTGTTATGAAGAGACAAAAGGAAAGGGCAAAGAAAGAGCTTACATTTAGTATGGAGCATGCACAGATCTCTATTGGTACATCACATCCTAAACTGTAATTTATGAGTGTAATTTCTTTGTATTTTCCTTTTCAACATGCATGCAAACCTCTTTTCCTGCGAAATATTGTCTAACATTTTGTTAACCTTAATTCTTATGGTCAGTAAAACATTTCTCTTGCAAATGCTGCTTCTTGCGTGGCTGAGTTGTTTTGCCTTCTGACCAGAGCTTGACTTCATGAGGAAAGTTCAACCTAGCTTGCCTACCACGTATCTTGAAAGCTGCCCTGTCATAAGCCCGAGCAGCTTCAACAGCTGTGCTGTAGGTCCCGAGCCAAATCCTGTAGCCTTTGCGATTCGGGTCTCGAATTTCTGCAGCATACTTGCCCCATGGCCGTCTTCTCACCCCAATGTAGTGCCTAGGCCTCTCATTTATAGTACTAGAACCATTGACCAGCCTGTCTTGGCTAGGAACCTTTTCCGGGCAGTTGGTGATGGGAGATATTTGATAGGAGAGTCCTCGAAAACACTCATTGTTGCTTTCATTTACCTCTTCTAGCGGGCAGTTATGTTGACTGGGAGAATGTATGGAGTGGCCCTCATTCTTGAAGGAGATTAAGGTGGCAAGTTGCGAACCATGAGATTGGCTGTTGAATCCAAAAGCAAGGTCAGTTTTGGATAGCAGGGTAGGGCAAACATCACTAAAGAGGTGCTGCTCGATAAGTTGAAGGGCAGCGGCTATGTCCGAGGACGAAGCAGATGCCATTCTCGGGAGGGCGAGGGAGGGGGTTCGTTCTTGGGAGTATGTAGGGGATATCTGGAGGTTAAAAAGTGGTTGCTTTGTTGAGTAAATTAATGTGGCTTGATTGCAGGACTTGGTGTCGTGTTGACCAAATTAATGGGGGCTTGATTTCAAGCCATTCTAAGTCATACTACTTAAGTGACGCCGTGGAACACTATGAGTTGTTCTACATTGACTATGTATAAAGGTGCGAGTCAGCTTAACAATCAATGTTCATGTGATGTGTACCGCTTGAAAATCTCGGTTCTGCAACAACAGTCAAGAGAGGGTGCAATACAATATAATTTTATATACTTTCCACCTGTTTTGTTGTTGAGTGCAACCGAGCCAAGCTAAGTTGGAGGCAAAACCAGGTTAGACATAAATGTTCAATATTATTAATTAAAAAAAAACAATATGTATATCATACTTGTGAAAATACATATTCTCAATAGCTACATCAACAAATATATATTAAAAAATTAATATATGATAAATACACATATGTAAAATATATACATGTAGATAATAAGAGTATGTGGTTCCAGAAGTACATGAGAAATTGCTAGAAAAAAAGGGTTTAGACATGTATGACTTGGGCTTGAAGGCATAACTCTCTTTCGCGACCAAAGAGAGTTCCGTCCAAAGGAAATGGCTTATAGTACTTGTCTTGTTGAGAAACAGCATTTTGAAAAGTAAATGAGTTGAATATTCTTGTATTAATAGTTTTCATAAACATGAATAATGTAATACTACATGGGTTTTTAAGGGCAAGTGCATTGCATGTTGCAAGATACGTAGACAACTAGCCATGCATATTTTCCCAAAAAATTATCTTGGAAGGAAGATGCACAAGTTGACGATAGTTCATGGACGATATTTGAGGACAAGATCAAGATTTCCGGACTCCTAATCCCTGGGTTTGCAATTTTTTACTTATATTTGGTTAGGTAGAAAGCAGTCATTATTATTATTATTATTATTATTATTATTATTATTATTATTATTATTATTATTATTATTATTATTATTATAAAACAGTCAAGATTGAATGTCTGCTTATTTAAGTATTCGCAGCTGAAATCCCTTTTTCCTGCATTGATTCCAACTTGGGTGGCTAAAATGCCTGCCTCTTTTTTCCTTTGTTTTTTTTTTTTTTTTGGGATAAAATACCCTTATCTCTACACAAGACTCAGTATCTAACAACAATGGATTGGGATCCTGAATACATTAGGTCTTAAGTTCGATTTTCCTTCCCCTCATTGTATTATACTGACTTTGTAGCTCATTTGACCCCCCCTCCCCAACCTCAAAAAAACAGAAACAACAATGAAGGGCATAATTTGCCCCACAACTCAATTTCCTACATGAGCATAACAGCATTTAACATGAGCTGTAACTGACAATTTGCCATTGAATGCATTGATCAATGCTAAGCCACAACACGTTTACTACAAAAGGCGTTTGTTGATATAGATGAATATGTTACAAATTTCGCATCCGCGAAAGAAACACAAAAAAGAAGGGAAGAGAAAGGCATCAGATCAAGCATGCCTTGAATTCTTAAGTTCTAATCCAAAATTTCCCTAGGCCAGAGCTTCTTCCAGGTAGCAATCTCATCAGTTATGTAGAGTTTTCTGATGCCTCCATAAAATCCATCAGCCTCATTTCCTGTTTCTCTATGATCCTTCCTACTGACGACTGTCCTCCTCCACCGTGATCCTGGGGTGTAATGGTTGAACTCAAGCACCACCACGTCTGTTACACCAACCAAATGAACGTGTTTTAGTCGATTGAACAGGACATTGACAGTGGAGGGAAATGAGGTACTAAGTTTAAAAGATCAAAGTTTTCACCCAAAAAAGCCACAATTCCGCTCTATTAAACCCTTGTTTAGGGGTTGATAATGGGTTTTTTTTTTTTTGAGGAGAATAAAGGGTAAAGCAGCTATGGGTTTGTGAAACTTTGGACGAAGGAAAACAAGTTTCTATGAACTGAGGCTAAAGCAGGTATGGGCTTGTGAAACTTTGGACGAAGGAAAGCAAGTTTCTAACTTCCTAACAAAATCAGCACCATCAATAATAAAAACTTTACCAACTAAACTAATCGACACTCAAATGATTTCGGATTGATTCTAATATACCATTCACATCAATCCACCTCAAACGAGAATCCAAATATTGCATAGAATAATCCAGGTCAATGCTTATAATTAGGGCTGACAAAAATTCAGGTCCAGGTTAATTCGGGTCCGGACAAATCAGACATTCGGACAAAAATTTCATACTCGGACCCTATTCGGATTATAAATCAGACACTTTGACTAGACCCGGACTCGAATGTCCGATGTCCGGACCCGGTTGTCCGAATTTCCGAATTTGTGATATAATTTTAGAACATTCTGACCGAAATTTTGTGTGACCGAACCTGAACCCGAATTTTAATGTCTGAACCTGATTGTCCGAATTTGTTTTTATTAAATTTTCTAAAGAATTTGGACTAAAATTACATAAAAACATAGTTGTTCGATGTCCGAATTTTTCCGAACCCGAAATGGTTCAAAAATCCGGACAACCCGAACCCGAATGTCCAAACCCGAATGTCCAAACCCGAACCCGACCCGGATTTAAATTCGAACATGACCAGTTGTCCGAATTTTAAATTCGAACATAAATTTTGTGACTGTACCCGGTTTTTTTCGGGTCGGACAGATTTTTACCAACCCTACTTATAATGTCTAATTGGATTGAATGGTCCACACCAAAAACAAAAGAGTGGTGGAAAGAGAGAGCAGCAAAAGGAGGCTCCAGTGGGAAGAAATCATACAATGCACCTTATGTTCTCAAAGACAAAAGTGAGGATCTGATGCAACAACCAAGCACAACACAAATTAGAGGAAGATGACATGGGCACTACATATTCTCTTGTGGGACACAAGTTTAGGAACCTTGCTGGGAAAATATAAGACAAATGGATAAGGATGTCTGGGGACCAATCAATTGGGAAGAAGACCCAGCCATTCACTTACTGCAATAGGATGATTCCAAACCCCATCATTGAGATCATGGATTCAAAATGTGACCGATCCACGACAAAACGGCTACATCGGAGAGGTTTTTGAGTTGGCCAAACCACGTTTTTGGCGCGATATGAAACACGGTTTCTGCATTGGAACAATTTTTCCATATCGCAGTCAAAACCGCAATCGCGACCGAAACTGCATTTTAAATCCTTAATTGAGATTGATCACCATAAGCCTAAAAACAATCACCTCTCCTCTTTGCCTTTCAGTCAAAAGGTTATACTATATATCGACCTTCTTCATTTCATATAATTGGAAAATATCTAAAATACTCTGATAGGTTTTGTACATCTATATGCATTCTCAACCAACAAGGCTTGGCTAACCAAACACACACCTCAGGTTCAATCATGAGGTGCTCAATTTTCTTGTGTTTGGAAAAAGGAGGCCAGGCAACCGAGTTCTGAGGGGCTCGGGTTTCAGCTTTATCCCTTCCCCTTTGGGCTTTCACAGCCTACTGGGTTCACCTTCCAGTTAGTGGTCCAATTTACCGTATATAAAAAAGGACTTCAGCGGCCAAACTATATGAAATGAACAAAACTACTCTACACAAACATGAAGTGTTTGCTAAGACTTGAGGAGGGAAGGATTCCAAAAGGGGTGGGACCCCAAAGAGAGATTTCATTTCTGGTTTCCTGAATGCAGAAACCTCAGTGCAGATATTCAAGTGAATGTAAAGCATGAATTGATTGACTTTATGTACTCACCACTGGCATGACAACGGCAATAATTCTCGTGCCCATCGCATGACTCTAAGTGGCCAACAACACCATACCACCATCCTGCAATGAATACCCCCCAAATAATGTCAATTGTCAAGCTTATCCAGGACTAGAAAATGAAGACCTTTCACCTCATCTTCATAATTGGTTAGGCTACTTCATGAAGGAATATTACTCTTTTCACACTTGATTTGAGCAACCCTCAACTTACCAACTACTAGACCAAGTTGCAAAGTTAATACTCCAAGAATCACACATAAATCCAACCAAGCAACCCAATATCTACAATATACAGTTGCAAGTGTAGAACCAACCTCAAGTTAGTATACAACTAGTCAAATCTAACAAAGATTCACAAACCACTGTTATCAACACAAGTAAATTTACGGTCTATGCAAGATATTTGAATATGGTACGACATTCTAATGCTTAGAACTTGGCCAAGAACCCCGCAAAATTAATGAAAATATAGTCAAGTCCAACACTAAGACACATCCGGAAGGATTGTGAACCATACCATAAGGAAATTCTTTGTTCCTTCTCCATTGAATCTCTATGTGATCTCCCGGGTGTAAATCACTCAAGCAAACAGAGACGTGAAGATCATGGGGAGAAGTATCAACCGGCGCGGCTCTAAGCCTTTCCCATGGGACACCAGTCTCTATTGCAACTGCCCTTCTCCCATGGGGAGGATATCTGCCAAAAATCCATTCAAGAGCATACTCAATCCAATATCCTAGATGGTCATGGGATTTTCCTTTATAAGATCACAATCATAACTTAATAGGAGCTTAGAACTAAAAAGTGATCTTTAAAATAAGCTTAATTCATGCTTGAACTAACTATCCACCTACCTCGCCTGGAAGGTGTCAGTTTGGTGATCGTAGCTAAGCTCAGCATCATAACAGGATAACATAAATCCAACATGCCCATTCTGAAAAATGATCACCACAAAAGAAAGAAAATTAGAACACTCCCTTTCCATGTCTCACAATCAGAAGGAAATCAATAAAAATAAGTCTACACAAAAAACCCAATGACAAGGAAAACCAATCAGTATGTTGGTCAGTTGTACACAGTCTTGGTCGCAAAATTGAATTGCATAGAGGCTATTTCATTGGACCCAGAAAAAAAAAATGCAAATACTAGATGGAGGAAGGTTACTGAGATGAATACCTCACGGTTATAGACCTGGGCAGGGAACCAGAATTTGCCACTCTCAAGAGCCAAATAGAAGGACATAACAGAATCATGAATGGCGGAAGCTGTTTCCTCCTTGTTAGCCTTGTCAAATTTTGATGAAAACCATAGCAAAGGCCACAAATGTAGAATGAATTTGATCAAACTCTGTGGTTTCCTAGCTTCTGAATTCATAGAGTTCCTTCTAGAGGCAATAAACCATTGCCACTCTCTGTAAGCAGCAGGGCCTAAAACTGTGCCCCATTTCTGCCTCATATGCCTTTCCCAGAAGTGGTTACTGGTGCATCTCTCTCTTAGTGAGCTACAAACCCCTGCCATGGTGCACAGCCCAGAAGGGGGAAGTTTCTCAAGGATGCAATCCAGTGCCAATTCAGGCAAATCCAAAAGTGATATATGCCCATCTGACTCTTTGAGATTGTCTAGTTTTGAGTTACAAATACCCTGTTTCATTGTCATATGTGGGATCGAGCTGAATCCTGAAAAACCACCAAAGATCTCCTTTTTAGTGGTTTTGCTAATGGGAGTGAAAGACAGCTCTTTCCAAAAGCACAGTGGGAGAAACCTCACATCACTTATCCCAGGTGGGAGTGGTTTGAGAGGTAGGGACTTCAAGAAGAGAAGGAATGAGAGGCTAGTCACCAAGAAGAAAAGCATTTATAGAGAGAGAGAAATGCTTGGGCGGATAAAGGGGGCACAAAGGCAATGTTAAGTTAATCAAAGAAGAAACTGATGAATTGTTTCATCTGCATTCCTCAAACCCCTCCACTTAAAAAATGGAGAGGATCTTCAAGACATCAGTGTTTTAAAATATGAGGTTCTTATTGGGGTAAAGAAGGCAGCAGTGGGGGCCTATTCCATCACCTATCCTTCTCCTACTCGATTTGATCCAATCAGGAGAAAAGGGTTTTGTTTAATGACGCCTCATTAGTCCAACGGACAAGTATGGTGGATATCACATTCGCGCAGTCTACAACCAAACAAAAGGAAGCTTACTTGAGCTTCTTGGCACCTTATTTTACTAAACACAAGCCACCAGATTAGAGTTGAGATGAGATGAGATAGAACCTTTACCTAAAAAGATCAACTGATAAGGATGTAAGATGAGGGAGATTGGACAAATGGGGTTTTTATATAGAACTAGAACGAAGAAAAAACTCAAAAAAGCCAACTTGAATGTGGGGGCGGGCTATATGAGATTGGCTATGGGATTATGGGTCTCCTTTTTTTTCTCTTTCTTTTTCCCTCTGACACATAGGAAGTCCCAAACGTAAGGGGAAGATCTACATACAGAGACCCGTATGTTCAGTAAAGAACATGAATTTCAAGACAACAACCAAAAAAAAAATCTATAAAAAGGAAGGCCACAAGGGATACACAGCAAAACCCAGAGAAAGGATAGGGTAGGTGAAAGATCTAGCAAATTTAGATCTGAACGAAACCTCAATTACAGCAACTTTGCAGGGTGCTAAGATTTTGGAAGCGTTGCAGTTGGAGCAAGAAAGCAGGGGAGTGTTTCGATGAAAATTGCTGGTTTTTTGGTGAAAGAAGGTTGGACAAAGTATATGCCTTCCTCACTTTGGTTTCATCAGAATCTTGACCAAAAGCTTACATGCCCAACTTCTCGGTCTCCTTCCCTTCTATTTCTCGTGGGCTAATTCAACAAACGGTTGGTGGACAAACCCTATAATGAGCCAATCAAAGCTGTACTGGAGAAAATGTGCACAAAAGGATAAATAGTCGGAGGGGGGGGGGGGTGTTGGACGTTAATCGTTAAATTAATTAATTGTAGGCCTTTCCAAAATGTTTTTTCAAATCTTTTTCATGGATTTATTGAAATTGACTTTTTGTGGATAAAGTTACCTACAAAAGTAATGCTGCTTACTTTTGAATCTTCACAAATTTCGCGTAAATAAAACACACACCGAGAATTATTGTCGTTGTAATAAACTGTAGGCCTTTACTCAATATTTTCATCAGTACCCTCTTCCTCCTTTCTCTTCGCAAAAAACCTATTACTAGCATTTTGCAGTCTAATGAGAAACTAATATTGAATATTGGATAGAGTTCTACCTCAATATTCAAGTTTTCAAGGAAGACATAATAAATACACCTCAAACATTTTGATAAAAGTAGCTTTCAGCTAATTTAATTACTATAGTATCAATGTTACTGAGGGCTTGATCTAATTGTCGACACAAAGTCCTCAGTCATACTAGGTGTAGATTTGATTTTCGTTTCTCCTTTGTACGTAATGATATTGTCGTTCATTGTTTCCAAAAAAGAGGAAAAGTTCATCGTACAATAATAATTGTATAGCTGTATTATATACCTAGTTGCTCGTAAACTATCTACAGATTAGCACTAGAGAAGTTATTAGATCTAATTGTAGCTTACACTTGTATTTTTCACCTCTTTTTCAAGCTCAAACCAACCACACGCACATACACACAAACGGAAGGGGATAAGAAAAAAGTAATCAATTGTTGGTACTAAAGAAGGTTTCAAGTCTTGCTTACATATATCTTTATAGTTTTCTTAATACCAAAAATCTTCTATAAAATCATCGGATGATGTAAAACCTCATAATATTTGTCTAAATCACATATTGTATTCAATTTCTCATTATACTGTCACAATCCTAAAATATTAAAAATAGTAATCACATTATCAAAGCATACTATAGTCCTATACAATAATAAGAGTAGTTGCCAATTTGGATTTAAAGACTACATGAATAATACTCATAGTGATGTCTAACTTAAATGTCTTGTTGTTTAGTATATAGAAATCCAAAACTTCATAACTCTAATGTCCTCCCCACAATTGAAGACAACTTGACATAGGAATGAATCATCAATATCAAAACCTAAATGTTTGATGGGAGTTGCGACCATTTGCATAAAGGGTTGTTGTATGATGTGCTGTTTGAAAAGGATCAAACTATGAACCATGTCATCAATTATTAATTAATTTATTTATAAAAAAGAATAAAGATAGACCACACAGAAACGATTCATATCATTTCCACACATAAACAAGGCTCAACAACCAAGCAGGAGCCACCAGGTTATACCCTTAAAAAAAAAATTAATAATTAGACCAGACAAATAGGTTATTCAATTTGAGTACAGGTCAGGTTAAGTTTGGCTCGGATCATGTCTCGGGCTAATTGACCTTTTGGGTTGGTTCGATTTAGGTTGGGTAAACTTTGGTTCAATTCGATTTCAGGTCAACCGATTTTTGGTCTAATGCACTTATGATGCAGAAATAAGCAACTTTGTAGAAAAACTTTGGGTTGGGTATGATTTGGTTCAGCTCAATTCAAATTTTGGGTGCACTTTTGGATGAACATATTTCAGATGTCGGGTTGGATATGAATCCATATTATTCGGTTTGAATTTCAGGTCAATTTTATTAGGAAAAAAACCAATCATCAATTCACCATTGTGTGGGATTAAAAATAAAGGCATAATTCCAAATATGGGATTTTGAGTTCTTCACATAATAGATAAATCAATAGAAATATTGGAAGCACATAATCGGGAAATTTTTTTTTGGCAAAAGTGAAAATTTAGCAGTCTAATTAGAGAGGAGATCCACCAATGGAATATTAGATGGCATGTTGATGGCACGTGATCCTACATGCTGCCTTTCTTTTTCTTTTTTACTATCTGACCAATAACTAATAAGTTACTGCATCATATCCAACCTAACGTACAGTATTTATTGTACACTTAATTTTAGGTCTACAACCTGACATGCATGTCATGCAGATGTTTTTAAGGTTGGAGATCACTGCAAATAAGGGGTTCTCAAAAAATAAGGGGTTTTGAATTTTTTTTTAAAAATATATTATTTATGTAGTCTAAATATCGTAAATTTGAAACTAACGTATAATTTGCATCTAACTCAGATTCAAAGGTGACAAAAAAGAGGATGTAGAAGATGATATGGCATAGCTGCCATAACATCTCGGGGGGGGGGGGGGGCGGCCCCGAAAAAAAGAAAGTTTATGTGATAGAGTATCACTTGAGACCAACAACCTTAATTTTTTTTTTTTAAATTATGTAGATCAATCAAATAATTCTTAATTATTTTTGCGTTGGATAAAATCATCTCATAATCCTACCGTGTAAATAAATCGAATGCATTCTAAACATTTACTTCAATTGTATTGTAAAGTTTACGGATTCTTTTTCCTTTATTTTCAACGTCTATACTATCGCATTTTTTATATATTAAAAAAATAACTTCTAAAAAAGGAACAAATTGAGCAAAATAATACTTCATTCATCCCATATTAACTGTCAAAAATATAATCTTTCTTTTGTCCCTTAGTATTGTCACTGGTTGAAAGTTTATTCCAATATTTTAATTCCTTTAATGATTATTTTTACATATTTTCTAGAAATGACTATAAATATTGAAGGGAGTGAGTGTATATGGATAGTCTATATTATGCGTACTCCTAGATATACATACTTTCATAAGCCACATGTCATATTTTATCTACGTATATTTATCATATATGCAATTATATATATATATATACATGTATATGTATATGTATGTATATATATATATGTATATGTATATGTATATATATATATATATATATATATATAT
>JACYFF010031955.1:19112358-19124011 GCA_017589665.1 Selenicereus undatus
TATGTATATGTATATGTATATATATATATATATATATATATATATAGCTTGTAAAAGTACATACTGATAAGATTATAGCATAGAAATTGGTATATATGTAACCAAATTCTAGTTGAGCAACTAATTCAAACACGTTGAGTAGCATTAATTTAAGTTTTGTTGGTTTTTGTTGGATTGGATAATGATTTTTTTTTTTTTTTAGTTTTTGGATTGTGTACAATTCAAAGATGCTAAATCTTTTTGGTCAACTGGCTCGACTAGGAGATTGATTTATTAATAATTTAGGTGGGTGCGCCACGCCGCCACCCATGGCAGTCCTTGCCGGATCGTGATCTACAACTCCATCATCCAAATCTAGATTTTAATGAGACACCTCAAATATAGTTTCATTTTCGAAGGATTGTATCATGTATGTGATCTTGATTGATTAATCAAGGTGACAAATTGATAAACTGAAACTAATATCAAAATATATATTTTAAAATTGTTTCGTAGTAGATTTAGTGTTAAAATACTCCATTTTTTACAGTTAAGGCAAAGTTTAAATTGTTTAAAGTGAAAAAATATTGAAGAGTAAAAAATTAGAGTTCACTTTTTTAAATGGAAAATTATTAATCTCATTACCTAAATGTCGAAAAACACATATAATATGAATATTAGTTATACTTGACTTCAAGATTATGACAACTCTGTATGAAGATTTTTTGATGACTTATCCATACCGGCTACAACAATATGATACGAAATTACATCCAATATCTTAAACAATGACAATTATACACAACCATTTTTCGGAAGAGCAAGATATTACTATTCTCATCCAAAGGAATAAAAAACTCTTACAGACAAGGGGATTAACTTTATTAAAACTAAAAATATTAATAAACTGGTCTAACTAACATTGAATTTGAATGCATTAGGATTTGACATCGACAAAATGGCCACTAACGTACCCCTTTTCATACCAGTATGGTAAGTGTTGTGGATGCATGAAGCGGTTTCTTCAAGAGTTAGGGTCCAAATAAAAATAATATGCGGTGTTTTGCAATAGCCAGAATGCCATTGACTTGAGTAAAAGTGCTATGTATCACTCCCGCACGAAACACATAGATGTGAGATACCATTGATTGCGGTCTATTACATAGGAGAAGCTAATGGTGTTGAACAAGATTTGCACGGATAAAAATGTTGCAAATGTGTTGACCAAAGTCATTCCCAGTGGCAAGTTCGACTTGTGTACGTACCCAGTTAGCCGGGCTGAGCTCAAAGTGGCATGACAAGAAGCTAAGATATCTTCCCTTGGGCTAGTGGAGAAGATTTGTTGGAATGGGCAGTTACCCAATTAAGTACAACCCAGGTATTTGCAACTAGCCAAAAAAAAAGGGGCTCTTGAAATTTAATTGGCAAGTCATGTTTTTGGGAAACAAAAACAAAATAGGAAAGTTTTTTTGTTATTTGGAGAAAAAGACATTAATGCATTGGTTTGTTAAGTTGGTGGTTTTGCTGACATTGATGGCCTTCCATCTTTTTGGAAGATTTGGCTACTATAATTAAGGTCATGAGGCTTTGGTCATTCATCACAAAAGCAAGCAAATCAATCACAAGTCAATTGTGGTGTATTTGTGAGTGGGCAGCAGAACTTGTGCATTGAGATCTCATGTGTGTCTCGAGGTAGTTCTTACAACAATTTGGGTGGTTGCCTAGGCGGTGTAGAATCAATTGGTAGTGTTATTGAATTGTATTCGAGCCTAGAGGTAATTACCGTATTTTTTCTAAATTGTTGTGAGCCTCGAGTTAGGATAAATAATTCGAGGGGGTTACTTGTTGTACTGTTTACTATCCTTACAGTGGAATATTTTTGTCAGTTTTCCCCATGGTTTTTCCCTATACACTGGAGGGTTTTCCAATGTTAAATTTTAGTGCCCTATTTAACTATTCTTGCATTTAATTTTCACATATTATTAGCTTATGAGTGTCATATAATTATTCGGTTGCAAATAATTGTTCTTGTGGGTAGACTTGGACCCTATAAGTGGTATCAGAGCTTCAGGTTGGTATAAATAGTTGTGAAACTATGGAGAGTTCAACTAGTACCTCGATGATTAAATCAATTACTAGTAATTATTCGATCTGGAAGCCAATAATTGAGGACTTGTATGACTCCATTGAGTTGAAAGGTAAAAAACCTGAAAAGATAGGGGCTGAAGAGTGGAAAAAATTAAATAGGAAGGGTGTTGGTACAATTAGACAATTGGTGAATATCAGTGTCTTTCACCTCGTAGCCAACGAGACTGATGCCTATAACTTCTCGACTAAGTTAGAAGGTCTGTACCAAATAAAGATTGCCCAAAATAAAGTTTTCTTAATTAAGAGACTTATTAACCTAAAACTGAAAGGGAGACGTACTATTGCTAAGCACTTGAGTGATTTTCAAGATATTGTTAATCAGTTGTTTACTTTGAAACTTGCTTTGAGTAAAGAATTGCAGGCATTATTTTTCTTCCTCCTGACCCTTGTCTTTGGGAGTTCGGTGTATAGACTATAGAGGGCATACGCCCCTTGTAGTGTGGCATTGTACTTTTTAGTGAGTAAGACTACCCGACCCTCTGGGTTAGGGGAGAAGTCTTGTCCAACCCTAGGAGGCTGAGAGAGTTCCCATTAGAGCATTAGTGGCCACATGATATGCGAGGAAAAAATTGTCACGCGGATTCCTCCTTAGCCAAGTGTCATCATTTTATTTGCTCAACAAAAAACACCCATGCGTGGAGGAACCTGTGGACATTCTTCTACGCGTAGAACTTTTGGATTTTTTCATTATTACTTTTTTATTTTTTCTTTTTTTTGCGTTAATATATAATTTTTATATGATTAAAAAAATACGTTGTGTGTTATAAGGTGGGTCCATGACAAATATTTTTATTGGATTATTAAAATTAGAGTTCTACATGTTGGAGAAGTGATGAAATACAAGTTCCAAAATTGTGAAACTTTTACTGACGTGGCAGACCAAATTGAAACTTTGACTGAGAATGCTCTTATAGGGTTTGATCCAATAGCCTCATCTATCATCGATTGTTGAGCAGCAGAGATCCAATATCTGTAACCTGTAATACGGACAAGAGATTGATTATGCATGAAGAAGACCCCCCCCCCTATAATTTGTCCAGTATAAATTTAAATGTTTCACCAATTACTCCATAATTATTTTTTTTGGTTAAATAGTAATACATTATGTTAAGATAGTGAATAAAAGTTACAAGAGTGCCTACTTGTTAAGTTATAAGCGGTGTCACATCAAATATTGTACTAAATTGGAGGAGGCTGTTAGAGTATAAATCTATTCCTGAGCTTTCAATTATTAACTTAAGTTTTTGGTTGAGATAGTTCTTGACCATGATATCAGCAGCCCCCATATTGATTTATTGCGCAAGGTAGGAGGAGTCTTCGCAGCATCCATACTTCAAGCCCAAAGGGCATTTACGTGAAGGGACGTGTTAGAGTATAAACTTATTCCTGGGCCTTCAACCATCAGCTTAAACTTTTAGTTAAGATGGTTCTTGAACAGAGGCGAGGAAAGATCAAGAGCCACACGACAATATTTCGTTTTTAAATTTCTTTTGGAGTTTCATAAAGAAGAAGAGCATGTTCAAACATTTTAGGATGCTATCCAAAAAAAGCTAATTAACTGAGAGCAAAAATGGCAATTATTGAGTTCGCACCTTCTAGGTCCTGTTTGGTAAAATTAGCTATTTAGATAACGGATAACGGTTTAAGAAGTGGATAGTTGTTTAGGCAGCTAATAGCATTTTTAACTTAGCTATTAGTAGATAGCTGTTTAGATGAGTAGTTAAAATAAACATGTTCATTAAATTTAACTATTGGGTTGATATAGATAATTTTCAAATATAAAATTTCCACAAGATATTTTTTGGTCAAAAAATATGAAAGGACACTTCTGAATGCCAAAAATTAATACTGTTAGGTTTTCAAAAACGCTACCCAAAACGCTAAACGCTACTTGAAATGCTAATCAAAATACTAGGTTATCAAACATTAAAAATTGGCTAATTAGTGTATTAATTTGATCAAAATACTAAACACTACTCAAAATGCTATTGTCAAATACGGTCATAGTCATATAACAAAAAGATTTCAAATTATGGGACTTAAATCACATTGACATAAAGCCACATAGCAAATCTGAGACACCTCTACTGATAAATTTGTCAAGATGTTCTTTGTCAATTGTCGCACCCTCAAGCGGAAGGATCAAAGAAAATATTTAGCACAGTTTCATGGATCATTTCTAGTTTGGGTTGAGATATCACATATAAGTTGGAGTACACATAGGAAGTTTGAAGGGGATGGACCATGATTCATAAATTAAATGGGCTTCTCCTCTTATTGTCAATTAGTTTTAGGATGTAGCCTCACTTAGATTTAATATTATGGGTCCTGATTGATGTGGACACCCTCTTTGGATCTTCCCAATGTGTGGAACTAGAGTCGATGGTGTGTTCGGTTGAGTGCAAGATGCAGAAAGGTGGACGGCACTGACCAGCTTGATGAAATGACTCAAATTTTGATCAAACAATAGTGTGGGTAATTTCTTTCGAGGAACCATAAGAAAGCACCATGGATAAGAACGGATAATCTATGGCACGCAGGGTTGATACTCCTGAATCAAAAGGGGTGGCATGGGGACTTAGCATAGTATGGTGGAGATGTGTTCTTGATAGTTGAAATACAAGTCATAACTCTTGAGTCCTAGTAGGTAAAGAAAGAGAGAATATCAAACTAATAGGTTTGTTCAGCCCACAAATACAATCTTTCTAAACATTTGCTAGCCTAAGATGAGGGATCAAGCAGGAAAAGACCTAGTTGCCATCTAATGAAGCTCTGTTAGTTAATGAGCCATTGTTCTAGTGATTAAAATTGAGAATTTAATATACTGGTTTCGAAAATAATTGTCCTTCCAATTGTATATAATTATAAGTATTGCATTATCATTTATGACTTATATGGATAAAATATTAAAAAAAACTTCCAAAAAGAAAAAAATACTACTTAATTAGCCCCAATTTTTTTTGGGGGGGGGGGGATCAAGCTTTAGGCTAATGGGACTTAATAATGTATTTAAAATTTTGACACATGTTAATAATTTGAGTCATCCTTATGCATCAAGTGGGTCAAATAGAACTTTCTTGAAGGGGAAAATATATAGTGGGTTAGTCATGGCAACCCACTTCCTTAAATTCCAAAATATTTAAGGGCTTTTTCCCCCACCTTCCCTCACAGTATAATTGGTGTTTAATTTGACACCGTGCAAAAAATCACCAAAATTTTCGGCCGGTGATGGGGGGGAAACGTGGAATATACTGCTACCGTAATCTTGCTTAAATCATTGTGATTTAACTAACAATATCTACCAAACAAAGTAATGCTAAGAACCCACCAAAAACACATGCTTTTCAACACTTTCCCTTCTAATTTTATATTTGTTAGTGGGATGTGGTGAAAGAATAAAAGGCATAGCCTCTTTTGGGTAGTGAAAATAAAGATATCCACATGTCAAAATGACCTGCTGTCATGGCAATTAATATATATATATATATATATATATATATATATATATATATATAATATTTAAAAAAAATATGATTTAATTGGTCTCTTTAGTAGGCACTGGTTTTGCTGCCAAGACTTATATCGTAGACTCAAATTTATCCAATATAATGCAATTTATTGAAAGATATTTTTTTTGGGGGGGGGGGGACTACAAAAATATGGGTGGGTTTTATTGAATTAAAAAATTATCATATATGATAATTCGGTTCTATAAACCTAGCATAGCAGATAATTTGTAGTTTTAGTAGGCTCTTTCATAATAATTTTCCTTTTTGGGGTGATTGAAACTTCGCATTTTGAAAATTCTATTTTCTGCTTATTTTAAAAAACTTTATTTGTATTCTTATTTGGCCTTTTCTATATTGTTTTTCTTTTTTCCCCAAAAAGATTCAGTTAAACTCAGAAGCAAAATTTTGGCTACTGTTCTTAAGGCCCAAAATCAAGATTTCATTAAATTATCTTCCCACATTACTGAAAAATCTAAAAAGGTCACACAATATATAACATCATCAAATCAAGATTTTGGCCGCCTGAGTAATCCCCTGGATTATGGGATGATGTGCAGATCGGATCAAACTGGTCTCCTTTAGCTGCTCTATCTGGCACTGCAAAATCCAACACTGGTGATACAGTTTGAAGGATGGTTCTGGTTCCAATATGCGACCTTCAACTAGACACTTATTCCAAAAACACTAGATTGTCCATAAAAGACAAACAAAATGACTCGGAAGCTTGTGATCTCGCTGCTCCACTTTGGATAGAAAAACCACCCAATCTCGCAACCAGTACTGCACCAAAACAGCATTGATCAGAATTACCTTGTATATGATCAATTAGGAACTAAAGTTGGCTGTTTTGGAACCCGGAAAGAGAATATGTGTACGCAGATATTTAGCAAAGGATCATATGTATTATAAAAGTTTGATAGAATGCATGCATAAACGACACGTGGGATGCCACATAGGATGTCATCTACGATGTCAATTGAGATAAGAATGCCATGTAAGATAGCAACGTACGTAAAAGTCTTATATCATGTAATTAAGATGGATACAGATTATCAATGCAATCTTAATTCAATTTAGTGTTAACATTTCTCATATGTTATGACTAATTAGTAATTGAATTTTGTCTTAAAAAACTTAAATATAGAACAAAAAAATAATTTCGATGTTACCCAAGAAAAACAGTCAAGTGTGTTGGATATTTTTTGAGGTAAGCATATATTGTACATCTAAATCTAAATATATTTATTTTTGAGTGAATATATCATAAGTTGACACTTGAATGCTGATTGGGTTATTTATTTCGCACACTATATAGCTTGATTGCTTAAGCATGTCATATAATTGGATTTAGATAATGTGAAATACAGTACGATCTTAATGTGATTGTGAGTTTCGGTTACAACTACTTTAAGTTGGTATAATATTTAGTTTCTTTTCACATTTGTAACTTATGCTCATGATATTAAAAAAAAATATTTCAGTGATTTATTCAATTTATATTTCACTTGAGATTATATTTTGCTCCAAAAAATCACGTAGTATAATTAGTTCTTTTAGAAAATTTAAATTTAAATTTAGTAGGTAAATTAATATATAAGAGTACGTTGTCTACATTCCCACAATAGACCATAACTGACTGCATAAATTAGTAGTACACACCCCCCAAAAAAAAGAATATTAAAAGATTTTCTAAATTTAAATTGTACCAAAATTTCTTCATCTGCTACTAATCTCCCTTTCTTCTTTTTTAAATTTTATCATTTTATTTTGTTGATTTTTTTTATAAATAATTATACACCAAAGAGAAAAGATTAAGGTCAAAGACTTATCTGTCTTTTTGTTACTGCTGTCAACAATTTTTTCATATTTTATTGTTCATGAAAATAACTAATCAAATTTTATTTCATTCAAATCATGGGTCAAATAGTAGGAAGAACCATCATTGCTATTAAATAATATTAAAGGTGACGTTAAACTATTGAAATAATCTACTATGAACATATGAAGTAAGTGCATGCATAATGAATACAATTAAACTATTAGGAATCTCTAGGGGGGAAAAAACACTCCTTTTTTGATGATTATTAGTTTTAATTGGCATGCATGACCCTACGAGTTTGAAGTTTGGTCTCACATGTGCTAACTAATCTTTGCTAATTTGTTCTTATTTGTAAATTACTTGATTATTTCATTTGAATGTCCATCTTTAATATTATATAACCTTTGCTAAATCAGCTCATTATTCCTTTTTAATGTTCACATTTAGTCATTATATTATACACTATTTTTAAAATTAATTACCTCATTATCCCCACAACTACTCATTTTACTGTAGAGTTTATCTTAATGTGCAATTCCTATAAATACGGACTTAATTTTGGAGTATCTCAGCTGAGTTTGTGTCATCATTTGATCCCCAAAAAAAAAATAAAATTTGTGCCTCCATATAATTCTTAGTTGTGGAAAGATACAAAAATGAGTCGTAACAAGCATCAGTTGGACAAAAAGGAAGAATCTAATTCTTTTCTCTACCAATATCGGAATGAAGATTATGATCCCTAGAATTATTTTGCACTCATGTGAGACAAAGTGACAATTCGTATTAAAAAAAAGGCAATTTTCTATTCGTGTTTGCTATACAATGACTATAAATAAAATTCAGGGACAATAACTGAAATATGTACGAGTTTACTTTCAAAAATCAGTATTAAGTTATTGACAAATGTATGTTGCCGCATCATGAGTGACTTGACCAGAGGCTTTGAAGTTTATGATTAAACATGACAATGAACACTATTGAGGATAAACAAGAAACATTGTCTACAAAGAAGTATTCAACAGCTTACCAATGGTATGTATGCACTCAAAATAACTTCACTACTATAAATTCCAAAAAAAAATAAAAATAAATTGGCACTATACATCTTTTAGTGTTAGTAAACTCCTACAAAATGCTAGTTCTAATCATGCAAAGACCATGGCATATTATGATTCTTAGAATTAAATATAGTCGGAGATTAAAATAATACCAATTAATGAATTCTTCCAATATTGTGCAAGCAACTCTAGGCAAATGAAATATACCAGAAGTCTTTAATTGAAATACTTCTTTGTAGGTAAGTACAAATCAATACAAAAATATTATCTTATATTTTTGACTAAATGTATAAGCATGTAAAAAATCATTACATGCAGTTAAAAACACATCATTGATGGCAAGTGGTAAGGAACAAATGAAAATCAACACGCAACTCAGTATAATATATGTTACTTTTGTAGATTACTTAATTTGAGAATGAAAGTTGGTGATTAATAGATAGCGAAGACGACAAATCTGATGTGTTATTGAACATTTCATATTAGAACTAATTTTCACACATTACATTTCACATTAACATATGATGCATTTTTAAAAATAAAGTCCAAGTTTAAGAAAGACAACATTAAATTACTGAAAATACTATGATTTTTCTTTGCTCCTTTACTTCCACCATCAACATGGTTATTTCACAAAATCATGATCCTTTTAATTTTCAAATAAAATCACGCAACGTCAAATCACATAATATCTTAAAAAAAATACAAAACTTCTTGACTAACAGGATTAAAAAAGATAGGCACATTAAAAATTCAAGTACATATAATAATTAAGGTGACTTCATAGAGAATAAACTAAAAAAAAAAGATGCTACCATCAAGTCCATAGAACTCAGAGTAGTATAGCATCAACGACAACATATATAACAAGATACTGATACTTATCAACCAAGAAATGATAGTCATCGTGAATCGCACAAGTAAAAAACTGGTTCTTCTAAAGAGAATCGAAAAATGAGTTGAAGCATTGCTTATCCTAGGGATGGTAACAGGGCGGGTTGGGGACGAGGGGCATATTTCCCGTCCCCATCCCTGCCAAGATCCCCATCCCGCATCCCCGTCCAATTCCCCGTTGCGGGGAAAAAATGTCCCCCTGCTGTCCCCGTCGCCAGTGGGGATCTAATGCCCAATGGGGCTCCAACGGGGATTTTTACTCGCCAATTTTTTCCCTCCTTTGTGATAGCTATATTACAAGTTTTGGATAAAAGTCAATTTTTCATCCCTAAATCCTAACCCAATTAATTGTACAATAAGCTCTTATAGGCTCCATGCAACATAATTCTAACAAAATTCATTAAAGTTTACAATCTAACTGAAATTAAATTTTAACAAATCCATACAATATAAGTCTAGCAATGCACAAATTGCACAAAGGAAGTCCATACAATCCATGGTTTTTTAAACTTAATGTACGGATATAACCTTAATATTATATTTACAAATAAAATGCTTATATTTAATTTTAAATTAATATGTGGGGATGGGGATGGAGATTTTTCCTCAATTGGGGACGGGGAAACAAGGATGGGGACAGAGATATTTCTTTGAGCGGGGAAGCAGGAACGGAGACGGGGTAAATTTTCGCCCTGTCCCCATCCCCGCTCAGGGATTTATTTCTGTCGCCGTCCCCATCCCTGCTCAGGGATTTATTTCTGTCCCCGTCCCCATCACCATTGGGAATAGGGATTTTTCTCCAATGCAGGGCGAGGCCCCGACAGGGGCGGAGATTCCCCCCCCCCCCCTTGCCATCCCTAGGCCTTATCCTCCTCAGTCGCATTTGGGGAAGTGAAGACCAGTGATTTGTACACATTAACAATTTAACCCGACACTAGGGTGAAACGCTTTAAGATGTCATGCACATGCATACATTGGTTTTCATCCAGCTTGGAGAAACGGTTGGAATCATCTGCAAACAAGGTTATTAATGGCCAGGTGCAGTTCGAACCATTGTGATCTCGACAATGAGCAATAAACTAGACGCCCTGACTAGTATGTGCCTGACAATATTTCCATGCAAATAATAAAGAGGTAAGGTTAATGGATCACCTTAGCATAGGCCTGCTCTTGGTTGACATGGTTGAGAAGGTAATCAATTAATTAGCACGAAGTACGACACAGATGTAACACGTTCCGTATAATTATGCTAATCCAGGTGTGAGGGAATGCAAAGATTTTCAACACAGCTGCCAAGAAGTCTCATTCAACTGGGTCATACAATTTGCTCATATCAACTTTAAATGCAGCCTGACTTCGACGCAATTCGGTGGGTTCTAATGGTCTCTATGATTTAATGTGCAATCAAACAACTGTCACCAATCAACTTTCCAGGAACAAAAGCATTTTGAAATGGTCCAACAAGCTTTGATATGTTCTTTTTAAGACGTAGCATGAGACAATTCGATACCCCTTTGTAACTGACATTGCACAAACTAATGGCCTAAAATCTACAAAAGAGGAAGGGCTATCCACTGTTGGAATACGCGTAATAAAAGCGTGACTTATTTGTCTAAGCAGCTTGCCTAGGTAGAGAGATTCAAGCACAGCGTCCACCACCTTATAACCAAAAACTTCCAACACGGGTGATAGAAGATTGTTGGCATACCATCAGCCCCCGAGATTTCAGACCCTCTATGGAAAGAAAGCATGTCAGACATCCTGCACTGTAAATGGTTGTGATAACCACTGAAGATCTTCTTGGAAGAGGTGCCAATGTTCTTCCGCTAAAATCTTACCCATTTTGAAAAAGAAAAATTATCAATTAAATTGCTTGATGGTCTAATATTATTTCAATGATTTGCACGTAGGTAGAAAACATTACATTACTGCCCTGTTTGGTGAGGGAAACTGGAATGGAATGGAATGAGGACTTGAATCCTGGGGGCTTGGGTATGGAACTTGAATTCTGAACCCAATTGTTTGGTGAAAATTGGAATGGAATCAGGTCCCACTCCTTGCTGTTTGGTGAGTAGTTTTGGAATGGAATTAGCTCTATTTTTATTTTAGAAATATTATATGCAAGTATGAATATTTATAATAATAATAATAATATTTACTATAATAACAATAATAATTACTATAATAATAATAAATTACAATAACAATAATAACAATGATAATAATAATAATAATAATAATAATAA
>JACYFF010031955.1:19124411-19144714 GCA_017589665.1 Selenicereus undatus
TACTACTACTACTACTACTACTACTACTACTACTACTACTACTACTACTAATAATAATAATAATAATAATAATAATAATAATAATAATAATAATAATAGTTGTAGTAGTAATAGTAGTAACAACAACAACAACAATAATAATGTTGAACCCTGGGGATGAGAACTTGAAACCCCCTAATAATAGGAGGGTTCAAGTTCCAGGGGTTTATGGGGGAACCTGATCCCCCAGGTATCAAGTTTTTTTTCCCAAAATTATCACCAAACATTAAGGAGTGGAACTTGAACCCTGAGGATTCAAGTCCCCAACCCTTTTTTGCTCACCAAACATTTACATCAATTTGAAAGCTTGTCCCCTAAAGCTTGAGCATCTTTGGCTATCAAACTATTCACTTGTTGTGTTTAACCAATTGCCCTTTGTCTTTCACTAGTCCCCACTCCCCACCCACCACCCACCAATTTTTCTTCTCAATCATAATTTCTTGTTGGGTGTTTTGACAATGGCTCTAACATATGTGGGACCATTTTTCACTTGGGCCTCTCTAGCTTAGCCTATCTCCATCCACAACTCCCCCCCCCCAAACCAAAAAAGAAAATAATAACTAGTGATTTTTAATTCAAGTTTTCACAATTGCTTCCACTTGAATAGTACTACATGGGTCTTTTTTCAAAAAAAAAAAAAAAAACAAAGGATACGTATGTCAAAGTGAAGAAACAATTTGAAATGTATAGCATTAAAGACGTAAGTTTAATTGGTATCACTCTAATAAATTTACTTTTTGGGTTCAACTTTACTACCTATATTCATTTTTAACAACGTAATATAAGCATAATTTTAAATTTAGAGAAATGTACATATGTGTCTGATATGGAAGACAAAGAAATAAGAAAAGCATATACAACCAAAAAATGAATACATTCATAATTCATGAAATAAGTGCTATGAGTGTTTGGTTCATCTAATCACTTTTTTCTCCTAACTGAAGTAAATAATGTATATAATAAATTATACACTTTAGTGTGTGATAATTGAAATTAATTCATCAAATTTGGTTTCAATGGTGATGGAGACATTGGAAAATGAAGGCTAATCTTGTGGCTCTCAAGCTATAATATCTAGTGGTTTTGTTAGATTGGGCTCATAGTAATATTATATAACTGGGCCTCATCTCTTATCAAAGCAGGCCAGCAATTCAGCAGTTTCAGTTTGCTTGATGATATAAGCAATACATGAAGGTCAAGCCCACCAATGATCAAGCCCATGCTTCAAGTACACCAACTAAACAAATCCGCCTCAAAACATTTCTTCGCCACTTCTTTTTTTTTTTTTATAGGAAAATTAACCATATTAATCTGAATTATTGAGGGTATTGACGTGAATAATCTGATCTGAAAAAATTATAGTGAATAATCTAATATTTGACCTTATTTTTTGTAAATAGTCTAATGTGAGAAAATTCATGTCAGGGTATAACCGAGTCAAGCTTATCCAAACTCTTTGCTAGTATACTAATAAAAAATAAGGTTAAAGGTCAGATTATTCGTTGTAATTTTCTCAGGTAAGATTAATGGTAACGATGCCCCCAATATTTCATATTATGGCGTCAATTTTTCCTTTTTTTTCAAGTGCATCTTTTAATAAAGGATAACTTATTGGACTGAACTTTCTTACAGGTGAAGGGGAAAATGGTCTCAGGCCACAAACATCTAAAATTATAGGCCTGATTGTACTCCCACAAATTTCAACAACCAAAAGAAATGTGGATGATATAATTTGAACCCTACATTCCTCCCTCATATGAAAAGAAAACTGGTTACAACTGATACATATAAAATAAAAGATTTACTGGATAGCCCGACTTATACTTAAAAAAGTCTTTTTAATTCTCAATTTTTTTTAAAAAAAAATCATGTACAAGACCCCAACAAATTACTTCATGATAGATAAATTTTTCAAACATTAATTAGACTTAGTAACATAGGTATATGTTTTGAAAGGAATGTTTTTCTTTTAGAATTTATTGTTGAAAAAGTATTGAGAATGAAAAAAAGGCACCCTACTAGTACAAAGGTCAAAGGAAATGGAGTATGACAAACCAACAAAGAGTCCTTTGTTCTTTCTTTTTATCTGTTGGGAGACTTCCATCTTCTTTCATGTATTCCTTCCCTTCTTTTTGAATCTTTTTCTTCCCAAAGAAGAGAGGGAAAGAGAAAGAGAAAAGGAGACATGGATTGATGGGACATGAAATAAAGGTGTGGAAAATTGCAAAAAATGATTCCCCCATTTGGGTATCCAAAAGTGTAACTTCAATCATTAACTATTCCATATTGCAAATCTAAAGCACTTGTGTTCCTTTCTTTTTCTTACATACATTCTTGCAATAGATGTATTTTAAAGATCTTGATTCATTGGGCCTGTTTTCTTTTATTAATTTGAAGATATTCAAAGTCTCTTGCATAGCGAGGTTTTTTTTTTTTTTTTTAAAAAAAAAGAGTTACAAAACGTGATATAATATAATTATAATACAATTGAATTCGAGACTTTGCTTGCTTTGAATAGTGAGTTTGAATTTAAATTTATAATCTTCTAGTCTAAAGGTTAGATCTAATCTCTAGGTCGTCATGCTATCTAGTATAAATTATTATGTGAGACTATCTTATAAGAGTGTTACGGTGAGATGAGCTTCTTAGGAGATGAATTTTTAGAAGCGCGGGATGGTTGATAACTTATTTTAGAGTGACTTGTTAATTTATGAGTACGAATAATTCATTCAAGGAGCTGTCAACGAAATTCACTCTAAACAAGGAATTACTCATTCTTGTAACTATTAAAAGTCATCCAAAACTATCTGTCTCACACTACATATTCAGTAAATCCGTCTGATGCAAAACTTACAATGAAACCCATAATTCGGCTTCGAGTAACTTAAACTTCTAGTTATGTTGTATTCATGATAATAAAGACTATGTTTTTACAAGTGACTGTTAAGAAATCTATTTCATCAAGCACTAATTATGTCAGTTTTCTACGTGATCTATGAAGAGGTTGTGAGCACATTCTATGGTGAAAGATACATAAAGTGCACAATCATTAATCGAATATAAAACCATCGCATGCATGCATGATTTAAAGATGCCACTTCAATTATTAATTATGGCCCTAACTGATAAAAAAAATGACACAGTAACAGATGAAAAATGACACATTTATAAATAGTGCAAATTATTACATACACTCAGGAATAGATACTCTTATATTTTACGTACATATGTGTTTTTTTATGTATATTTAATTGGTCATATTTTTTTAATACAAATTTGCCTATATGAGTCATATGACTTAGGAATATGAAATAGGCTATAAAAAAAAATAAAGTATCCGATAAGATAAATATCAAAAGATGTGTATTTTTTGTTATTTTGTTCGGTATATTATCAGTATAATGGTGAATTTACACTGTAAAATAGTTTTTATTATGTTTAATTTGACATGTCAATCTGAAAACTAACATAAATATTCAAATTCACAACATTAATAGTCCCAATGAAATTTATAAAATTTCAAACATAAAAATCATAATAAAAAGCATGATTGAATTGTATCCTGGGTTCATTTAACTGTTCAAAGTGAGGCTGGTTCAACTTTAATCCCAATGCACTTTCGATAATCAGCCAAAAAAAGGGGAAAAAAATTCAAACAGAAAAGAAAAAGAAAAGAAAGCAGAACTTTTTTAAAGTAATTTGACAAAGCAACTTTAATGTTATGATACATGGATAAAAACCAATGAGCTTTACCTGGGTCATAACTCATAAACAGAGTTGTCAATGGTGGGTTTTTTGTTTTGTTTTTTCTCACTTCTCCTCCTCTATTTTCCTTGGTTGTCTTTAATCAATAATTAATTAACTTACATACGGTCCATAAATTTCTCTTCGTGCATAATTTTCATATTTATAAGATTTAAATCAAAGATTCTTTTTATATAAGAAATTGAAAACTGGATTTACAGAAAAACCAATATCGAGTATTTGAACAAACCAATACTTAAAGAGGTATGAAGGGAAAATTAAAATTAAACAATAGCTTGTTAGGGCAATTTATACTGATTTCATTTTCTGGCACAATTTATAGTGAATTAACTAAAAATGATGCTTACAATTTATAAAAAAAAAAAATTTAAATGATGCTTTTTGGATTTTCAGCTTTCACCCTCTTAAAAAAAAAAAGAAGAACTTTACCAGATTCTGGGCCACTAAAGATCTTTTAGTGGCCCCTGCTTTTGAGGAGGGAATCATGGCATATACAGTGTCAAAGTTACGAGATCTTATAATTGCCATGCAATAACTTTTCAAATATCCCCATTTAAAGGTGAATATACAAACAACAATAACAGATACTCAATGAGAGGTCATTGATTAAAGGCATTCATGATAAATCAACAATTGTGATCAATAATACAACAACGGATATAAAGTGGGGAGTTTATTGGTAGTACCTAATGAGTTCTTCGTTTGATAACTTTCAAGTTTTACGTTTAACTTTCATTTAAATACATATATTAAGAAAAAAATCCGGTGTGAATCTGGTGATTAGCTAAATTAGCATAATTTTTTTCGGACATTTTTTTGGATGACACTCAAAATGCAAAAGGAAAAGCAAAACAAGACAAGCAGCTCAAATCTGTTGCTAAACTATAAAATTTCCAAACAAACCAAAACAGCAACAATGCTATATTTGCTTTCAGCTTAGGTTATAAGATAACTGATCTAGTCATGATACGAAGCTTGCTTCAATTTCTTCTCTCCATAGAACATTTGAAAACAGCCTTCTTGTTTACATAATTATTCTCCAAGAACACAATCAGTAAATTAGATCCTAGTCTTTGAGAAGTATTCATGCCACAAGCTAGAAGCATCATATATAAGCCAAAATTCAATGAAAGTGTTCCATCATAGGCAGTGCAACATAATTAGGGCATGATCTTCAGCACTTTATCTAAACAAAAACTTTCTCATCTCACAAAACGAAATCCTACTAGTTAAATAGCCACTAGCTAGCTAGTTACTTAACACTAACGAGTTCCTGTTTTTATTGATCAACGATTGCCTTCCTCTAAGTGCAATCTCTTCTTGCTGTGAAGGGGTACTCCAAACAGCTTGATAGTCTCCCTTTGCTCCTTCCTTCGACTCGAGTTGTTGCCCGAGTCACCCTGGTCTTGATCATCCAATTCTATGAGCTTCGGAGGAGCTATAGGCATTGCATTATTGTAGTTCATGGGGCGGCTTAGGTCATTTCCGGGCACTGGTTTAACATGGTTTTGTATGAAGTATATGATGTCATTGTAGAGGGTTTTCATGTGATTGAGCTCAGATAAGAGCATGAAATTCCTCTTCCTCAGCCTCTGGTTGTCTTCAGTTAGCGAGGTGAGGATGTCACTGGGGGAGCCACCGGCAGGCTTAGGAGATGGTAAGGGGGAGTGATCAATGTTGTTAATCCAAGGACCATTTTCATCAGGTGTTGAGTGAAGATACTGGGGTGGAATGAGTACTTGGTCTTGGTAGTTAATTTGATGGTGATGTGGAGTTTTTCTCCTGTGGATTTCACACAGCAAGTGCTTCTCCCCTTTCCTGAAGTACTCATTTGCAAACTCCCATCTATCTGCAACCACCTTCTTGAAACCCTAAAGGAAAGACATTGATTAAAATTAGAGGATAAACATTTCATTTGCTATGCCAACAACAAAAATATGTTTAGATTCCACCCATGTAGATATCATTTTCAAAGACTGAAAGATTTTCTAAAATGTTTCAAGTTGAATTTCAACTGCTATGTGAGAAATAAAATTGCAAATTTTTCCTTTTTTTTTCTTTTGGAGTATGGTTTGGTAAATGCTTCAAAATAAGATAAACAAACAATCACAGAATGCCATAGAACGTTAGCTAGGAGGATAAAATAGGCGATGCACAAGGATAAGAAAAGGCCAAGAGCAAGCAGGCAAGAGAATCTAGAGATCCTATTGCCTCACAAGTCACATGATAATCGGAATTAAATGCATAAAGAAAACAAATAAAGAAATGAAGAAATAAGAAGCACAAATCTATATGTACAACAGACATTTCCTACCAAATACCTAGAGAACCAAAAGTCCCAAAGGCCCCCCCCCCCCTCTCTCTCTCTCTTAACCCCTCCCCCTGCATCGATCCAACCAAAATCATCAAACAATTATTCCCTAGGGAAACAAAAATCAAAAAACAAAAACAAGATCAAGTACAGTTTGTGCAAACAGATGCAACCCTGTTCAAACTTCAAAAACATTTTCAAACTTATGATTACACAGACATAAACTTTTGCAATAAGGGTTTTCATGCCGTATTTTGATCTCAAAAACGAAGCCATGATTCTAAGACTTAATTGTACTACCATGTACGACGTACACACATGTTTACAACATATAGACGAAGATGCGGTACATGTCCATTGAAAACAATGGTTACCCGAACACAGTATTTCAGTTTAAACTTTAAACAGATTGATGAAAAAGAGACTTGATACCATAAATCATTTGGATCACTTATATCTTTTTCCTGCACTATGCAAGACCAATTACCACATCATGTTATGTGTTTGGGAATGGACATTAGGACAGAAAACGAGAGTCTGAAACTTGATATCAGATTGGAACATATAAAAATCCTTCGAAGTAGTAGACAAAATCAACTCTTTCTTCGACATAGCTGATGTGTTTCAGACGATAGAACTATCACCAGACATAGAATAACATGGTTTCTAACTGTTTTCATTCATCTGGAATGCTTCTACGAAAACTCAAACAATCATATTTCAAAAGAGCGTCCATATTCTGAAAGTGAAAGAGTCAACACCTGGATTCCTTCCTAAAGTTTTGGATTGTGGTTCAAAAATGTTATGAAACAAGTTATCAATGTCTTCCGTATCTAGGATTCAACGGCAGTAGTCTATTTACAGTTCTGTAGTACAAAGCGCACTACATATGACCCCCCCCCCCCCGGGGCCAAAAAAACAAAAAAAACCTCTAGGAATGACTCCATGCTCAACATAGTTTGGTTTGGTTTGGTTTGATGATCATATTAGATTTCAACACGCACTCAGAATCAAACCTACCATGTCATAGCAGGATAATTTCTGTGTGTGTGAATGCATGTCCATGAGCATACATATATCGGTATGGGTAAGAGAAAATATACATACATAAGTGTTGAGCTGCCTGACAAAGCTGGAGAAGTTGTTGTGCTTGAAGTAGTTAGGAAGGAGGTCCCTAGCAAACTCAGGAGGACGCCAAACCACAAAGGTGGTCTCATCTTCACCCCAAGACACAATGTGATCAGTGCGAGGGTCATCCACCAGCTGATACGTCTTTGTGAGGAAGGGAGCAGGGACTGACTTCTGGGACTCAGACACTGAGAACACCATTTCGTGGTGTTGCTGCTCTTGGCTACTATTGTTATGCTGATGAATGCTGTGATGATGGTGACGATGATGATGAAGATGATCACTTCTTTCCACAAGAAATGCCATTTTAGTTGGTTTTCTACAATTCCTTAACGATACAAGATAAGCTTTAGGGCCTGTACCATATAAGGAGAAGAAGATGATGACGGTGCTGATGGAAGCGAAAATAATGAGAGAAGCTATGCTCTCCAGCTGCTTTGCTTGTAGTTAAGCTACTTCGCACAAGTAGTGCCACTGGTTAGTGCTATTCAAATACGCTGTTGGTTCTCTCTCTCTCTCTCATCATAATTTTCTAACTTTAAGAAGCAGAAACATATGACCAAATCACTAAAATAAAAGCTGTGATTCTCTGCCTTTCCTCCCCTCTCCCCCCCCCCCCCCGCTTCTCTCTCTCTCTCTCTCTCTCTCTCTCTGGTTTTCTAACTTTAAGAAGCATATGACCATGTCAGAAAAGTCTAGAGTATTTTTTATTTGGCTATAATAAGATCCAATCAAAGTTATTAGGCAATTGATTGTTCTCCCTTGGAAGCTGTAGTGATGCGTTGGATTATTGTGCTTTTCAGTAATTAATCTGAAAGCTACGGTTCTTTCACCCTAAACTCTTGTGGCAGTCAGTGTAACCATCCCCTTGATGTACAGGTTACAATGGAAGACCAAGACAAGTTTTTCAGCAAGTTTAAAATAGACATTACTGTTATAAGTTAAAAACCTGGGTTCATGAAAGGTAGTGACTTAGCATAGTGTAGAAGTAATAAGGATCTAATAAATTTTGAATTGCGATGTCCTCCTACTGAAGAGTATAACATGGACATAGAAGGGGAGGACTTGTTAATATTCCAGGTAAGAATACATATTCTTCTATAATCATTACAGTATACATGCAAATCGTAGTTGTAACTTGTAAAGTCTCTAACCTTCCCTTTTTCCTACCTCCGAGCCCTGAAAGAAAGGGGGAGGGGGAGTATAAGGAGGAAAACATAGGGAAAGAGCTCTAGCTAATTGACTTAAAAGCCCTGCCTCCCTCTTCATGCCATTCTTTCTTAATAGTACTAACAAATGCAAAAACCAGACCCAGGATGACGCACCTCAAGAGAAGCTACCATTCTTCACAGCTGACCGACTTCATCTTTGAGAATGGAGACAGACGAAATTTTAAGCCTATGGATGTTTCCGTCAAAAGAATAACAAGAAGAATTTTAAGTGTACACTCGCCCCTCTCTTCCAAGGCCGAGGCTGATTGAAAGACATAAGTAACGTGCAAAAACAATAAAGAACGCTAACATTATCAAACGCTTCAAAATTAGCCCTTAGACAAAAGTGGGATATTGAACATCACAAATATTAGGTTTCTGGCCCCCATTTAACAATCATCTTCTCTATTTTAATTTCTCCATCCATCTTTCATAATACTACAACCAATATTACTACCAAAACAACAAGGACAAAGCCCATTATGCATTCTGCTTCAGCAAGGATCAATCAATCTACTTGAGATAACTTGAATAACTGGGAGTTTCATATCATGGTGTAACAGTCACAACAAGATTTGTGGCACATTAAATATTCTCCTAGACATCTTTGTCATTCTTGTTCAAAATGGAAGCAAAGGAACAAATAAAGCCAAATACGCAAGATGAGAGAGACAATGTCACGCTGAGTGAAAGTATTTTATAACTTGCCAATTTTATAAAGCTAGTTCTGAGGAACATTCCTATCTCCTAGTCTACACCAAGCTAGCATATACACAGGTTTTAATTCATTGTTTTTTCATATTCCAAGGCACACCCGTGACTAAACAAAGAGAGAAAGAGAAAGGATGGATTGGAACGTGTTCCTTCTCTCTCTCTCTCTCTCATACCTTTAACTAGAAAATTCACTTTTCAAGTTTCTCTCTTTCGGCCACAACACAAGCCCAGTGGGGCGTGGGACTCCCAACACTAACAGCAACAGCTGCTTCCCTATTACATCTACATGGGGAGTAAAAGTTCCCAGAGTAAGACATGACCCTGTCTAGATTCTCTCCAAGTGGACCCCGCATAATTATTTCATGAGAAAAATCCTAATCTTCTCTTCCCACTGCACTTATTTCGCTAAGGGGCATAGGCCTTAGTGACACCCATGTTCTTATTATTTTTCAAGGGCAGTGCAGATAAGATAGTGTTAAAGCCTAAAGGGTCCTTTGGGGGAGGAGGATTTAAGCAATGACAAGGAACAAAAACAATCTAATGATTGTTACATGAAACTACAAACCTCCATAAATTTGCTAACCACTAAAGTGTCTTTTAATTCTCATATCACGTCATCTATGTGCCAATGTTTTAAGTTTGAGATCAAAGTACAACATTCTTCTTTGGCTATGAGCATATGACATCTATGTGCCAATGTTTTAAGTTTGAGATCAAAGTACAACATTCTTCTTTGGCTATGAGCATATGAGATTACGATTGTTGGAAATGAGATTCTAAATGCCATTGATAAGATATTACCAAGATTATACTCTAGGAATTGGATTCAATGCATGACATTTTACATATTATCTGCCATGGACTTAATTCTCATAAGAATCAATGTAAGCCATGAAAGCAATTAAAAGCTACAGTATTAAAGCAAACTTACAAGAACAATACGAAAGGAGATTAACATCTAACTTAATGTCATGATATTAAAACTTTTGGAGCAAAAAGTGATTGTGGCAATATTGCCTCCAATTTATGATCTTAGTCTTATTATCATGTACAGATTTTTATTTCTCAAGGTTAGGATCAGAATACAAAAACAAAGAATTTTAGTATTAGTATGACCCACACCCTCCCACCCATCCTTTCATGAACTGTAGCATGCATAGTACTCCAAACTCCATCTCGATAAAACTCATCCTATCAATAGCAATATCGAGCTGATTTGACTAATTTTCTTTCTGTAAAGAAAATTATGTAGCCCATTGGACCACCATGTTAAATGGCTGATATTCGATCATTCCATAAGGTATGATCTTGAGTTCTTATCTGAAATTAAGATAACACTAAAGATATGAATTTAGTGATTTTAAAAAAAATTGTAGGACCATCAAATTTATATCAAAAATACACGAGACCCCTTTTTTTTGGGGGGGGGGGATTACTTAGGTGACACATTGAAGGCCCCAAATCTCTTTGAGATACTCTAGTGAGGGAAGAGGCAGAGGAGATACAGGGAATGGAAACTCTCCATATGTCCTTGGAGGACTTTAATTCCTTCCCTCCTTTGTTAGGAGGTGGAATAAATATCACCAAATCTCTCCTTGGAGATTGCATACAAGACCATACGTTAGAATGTTGGTAATAATTATTTAGATTTTGGATACAGGGACAAGGCGTTGGGTCGCAGAGGTCTTAATGTCTTATACTCCAACCATCCCTGACAAAAATGATGTAACTACAGGCTACAGCACATTGCCTCCTCAAAGTAGGAAGTAAAAAGACTTCCTCCAATAAGTTTGAAGAAAAATAAGATGAATCTATACATCTCAGCAGTATTTCATAATCAATATAGCTAAGCAAAACTTACCAGTTTGCCTTTCCCTCTATTCCTTTGCCAAGCAAGGTTCACAAATAAGGAATGCCAAAAGAATACAGCAAAGAATTGATGAAATCGAATCCAACCAATATGACACCATCATGTATCCGTTGAATGTGTTCCTCAACAAATATATTAGCTCTTAAGTGCTCATTAGAAAGTAAGCAAAAGAAGACAAATCACTTCTCATTATGTTGCTAAGTCCAATTCCAAACATTTCAAAACGGGTATTCAGATGGTTTTCAAGTTGTTGTATATATTTAATAGAATTCTGCCTTGGAATGAAGATTCTTGCGCTCGTTCTAAGTAATTTAGACAGGTAATATTCATCAATTGCATTAAATGGAGGGTAATAAGCTCTCGTACTGATCTATTGTTGAAAGAATAAGCTCATTTTGAATCAGTTTTTACTATAATATAGTGATGTAGGCACACTCTATATAATGTCGAACAATAATTTTTCTACAACATTCACTATTATTGATCTCAAAATATTGGTTGAAGGGATTTTTCCTTTTCCCTAGTTTTGAATATATCAGACAAATGACCCTGTTTGGTAAACACCTGTTAGCTGTTAGCTGTTAGCTGTTTGTATTAGCTATTAGCTGTTAGCTGTTTGAATTAGCTGTTTATGTTAGCTGTTTGAATTAACTGTTTTTAGAAAAAGTATTTGGTAAAAATTAGCTGTTTCTAAAAAATATGTTGGTAAAATTTCATTTATGCCCTTATTTATGAATTAGTTTTTAATGAGATGTGTGTAATTTTTTCAAACTTATGGATAATTATGTCATTTCTACAAAAAGCTCTTTTCAAAAGGTTAATGGGAATAACTTTTTCAAAAAGAGCTTTTTGGAGTCAAACAGCTATTACAAACAACTCTTTACCAAACACCATTTAATTGTTTGACTTGATCAAAACAACCAAAATCCTCTCAAACAGCTATTTTTTCTCAAAAAACTGTTGCTACCAAACACCCCCAAAAGCCATTGTTTTAAAATTTAGAGTCTGACATAAACATCTTCTTTACAATTCACTAGAATAGTTAGTCTCTCCACATGTCCTTCTCCGAAAGACAACTTGTCCTACAAGGACTCCTAGATAGTCCCGTTTTCCTTTCAAGCATAAAATTTATGAGGCCGCCTAAGTAGATGTCTGTTAAATTGACATTCATTCTCACTGCATAAACAGCCGATGCTCAAATTCCAAGTGGGGAACCTCATATTTGTAAACTATTCTATAAGTTTCCATTCAAACTATAATTTCCCGTTGAGATTTTTTGCTTTTTCATTTCTAAGTTATTATTAGACATGTTGAGCTTGAAAAAATAAGGAAGATTCTATTCTGGATTTGACTGATTCTTTGTAGTAGGCTCAGAGATTGCAGTGATAAATTATGCATTACATCACATGATCAATCTCTCTCCATGTGACTAACTGCGCTACTTCCATATACCACAGACAAAGACACACTCTAGACTCCAGAGGGTGGGGGCAGAGAGAGAGAGAGAGGGGGTTACCCCCAAAAATGTGCATGTATTTGGACACGGACATGGACCTGACTCCAGAGAGTTTTTTTTCTCTCATCTGTTTGTTGCTTTACGTGCATAGTGTATCCTCCATAGCATTATTGCAAGGTGGTACTGTCACAACTATTTTAAAACCTGGATACACAAGAGGTAGCAGAAACGAATAAATCAAGAATTAGACAAATCACTACGTTAAAATAAGAATAACAACATAACTTGCTAAGGGTGTGTTCGGCAACAACGTTTTGGGTAGCGTTGGGCATTTTGACTAAGTTAATATACTCATCAAGTAATTTTTAGTATTCGGTAACATAGTGTTTTGATTAACATTTCAAGTAGTATTTAGTGTTTTAAGCAGCGTTTCTAAAAAACTAATAGTATTAACATTTGGAATTCAAATGCAGCGTTTCATATTTTTTGGCCAAAGAATATCATTTGGAAATTTTATCTTTGAAAATTATCTATATCCTTTTATGTCAATTTACATTAATCAGCTAACTCAACAACCGCTAATTTTGCCAAACAAGGCCTAAATATTTGTAGTCTTGCATATATATTATGCAATGCATATATATTATGCAAGGAGCCGATTGGGCACATGAGTCAACCGTGGTTTACTTCAAAGCAACTTCAGAATTTTATCACTCGAGAAAATACACTAAATCAAGAACATTATGTGGTGACTACTTGGATGATTGACATCAACATCACCGAAGTATTGGGAGCATTCAAATCCACAGCTAGCTATATTGACATTTTCAGCACTGTGCATGCTAAGATGCACATTCAGAAGTGTAAATCTGATTAAGCATACTAAGTAGCAAATTGCCTCTTCAATGCTCTCATTAGGTACATATTAGAATCCGCTAAACCTTGTCATAGCATGATCCATATCATGTTATTGTTTTTGTGTTAGCTTAAGCAGCAACTAATGCAGCCATACCATCTGCCTCACCAACCAAGAACATTGAATTAATAAACATGCGTGGATTTCGTTGCTAGCGTGATAAGATAAGGTTAAGATGTACATAGCATACAGTCTATAACCATTCAAACACAGGGTTCATCGCTCAGGCAACGCCTTAGCCAATTCTAGTTATTGGAATTTGGATGGGGGGTAGGGGAAGGGATGTCAAATTATACACACACTGATAGCATATGGTACGACCGTTGAATACTTGCCTGGTTTTTTCAGCTTTAAAAAAAAAAGAAAAAGAAAAAAAAAAGAGCAATGCATATGTGCTTATAGCCATTGCATCAAAACCTGCAGGGATGGCTAGCGCCTCTTCTAGTTAGCTAGATCTACCTTTGGTTAGACCCACAAATCAGAGTTTGGATATTAGGGGACTAAGACACCCCTAAATTTTATTGTAAGTCTTGGGGTAGAATTTGGGAGATCTAGTACATCCTCCTCTTTTCCATTTCTCCAATCAATATCCACAAAAACCAGAAGGCATAAACTTGACTTTTATGAAATGACAAAATAAGAATTCATATGCATAATAAGGAACCCCACTACTGAAGGATTCAAATCTGAAGTCTCCATGTAGCTGTATACAGACTAACCAGAGATATCATAAGATCTCATCTCACATGCAAAAGGATCTGGTTAGCCTCACTTTTAAAAATATAACAAGTCATAATCAATGTCCACATCATACTCTTCAAGTCTAGAGTAATGGGACAACAGATTGAAAACAGGAAAACAGTCTTTCTACCAAGTGTGGATTAGTGAGGCCCACTAAATTTAGCTGTTAGTATAGTATATTCAAAGATATCTTTAGTCTTTTTCCCCTCTTGCTCTGAAAGTGAGCATAGAGATGCTTGAATTGAGAATATCAAAGAGAAGGTCAGAAAGAAAGAAACAGACTAAATGATATTTTACTCCCCCTTCTTTTTCTACACTTGTACACCTTTGCTAAAATACATTAATCTGGAAGGAAGAAGATAAAAGGGGTGGGGGGAGGACTTGGAAAAAGATACTCTGGAGGATGCGAGTTTCAAAGACAAAAACAAAATATGCTTTACAGAAGAACATTTCTTCTTTTTTCACTGGTAGGAAAGACAAAGCATATGGGTCAGTCAGTCCTAGCAAGAGGGCATTAGAAAATTCATGGATTGTTGTGTACCCTGAAAGGAGATGGAAAGAGCAATTTCATATGATTCTACCCTCTTCTCCCACCCCCCACCTCCCACTTCTAGAGATCTGTGGCTAAGCACCAGTGGCAGCCTTCAGTTTTTGTTTTTGTATGCATGTAATTTTATATGCAGCCTAGCACGTGCAAGCAATATCCTTCGCATTGGAAAGCATCTAGGGGGAAGCTATGTCAATTATAGGGTATGGTGTTTCCCAACCTTTAGCTCCAGCGTTCAGAATGTCTCTCTGCATTGCACTTTTTTATCAAATGATGACGAGAATTTCTGAACATAATAATAGCATGAACTTCCCGCAAATTATTGCTCCTCGGTACCTTCTCTTCTCAATAACTGAGGTGAGAACTGCCACTGGATTAAAAATGGTGTCAAAACAGGACATGCACATTCAAGGGGTCATAGCAGGGCTAGGATGGGAGCAAAATTCATTAGTTTTATCCTATGCGACACAGGTATGCCTCCAGGCTCTAACCATTATTTAAGGGCACTAAAGAAGCAAGCAAACAAGAAGTTCTGGTCTTTTGAAATCCATACATGGAAACACAGCTTCCTCCAAGAAATGTTTGTAGGTGTAATAACTAACCAATGGGAAATATCCAATTGACAACCAGAAACCAAGCAAGATCTTTTGGTCATTACCAGGTTTTGGTACCAAGACTCATGTGTAACACTATGATAAGAAGCAAAAAACCCTGAGTAGTGCTGCTTTATAGCCCAACAACCCTCACCTTGCTGTACCCACCTCTCAGTTTCCTCCACTTACAACCAACAGTGATGATTCCAACTCCTACGAACTGAGAACCTATGTTGGCTAGTTATTCCAATGTACAGCTATTCTCAAAGAACATGCATGGCTGAACTTGACATAGACATGAGTACAATCAAGATTGCATGTCCAAATGCCTGAAAGAGAAAGGATCCCCCCTAATCCAGTTAGGCCGCACAACATTAGATAGAACCAGTATAATTTGTTCTTAGGCTAAGAAGATATATGAAATAAAACGACTCTCTAACCTACATGGGTTTGTCTAACTGTGAAATAACATATGCCCAAACCCCGCTTTGGCAGGATTTGCGCTAGGCTATTTGTCCGCCAATAGAACATCTACCATCTTGGGGATCCAACAGCTAAAAACAGGAATATTTACATGAATTATCATTTCTTTTACAAAGACCAACTGCTTCATGATTTTTCCATCTGCTCAAGCACCACAGTGTCCATTAAGCACTTATACTCAGGCCACTCCACAGAAATGTAGATGGTTTATGACTGGACTTTTTGTTTAGCTTAGTAGCATTTCCATATAATTCGTGGCAGAACCAAGTGTTCTCCCTAAAACATAATAAGACTGACCTGAAACGAAGCTATGAAAAGTTGTTTAGGCACCGTATTAGATTCTATCTGGATAATGGTTTCCAGTATCCACTGCATTTTTAAGTTTTACAAATAAATAGTCTGATGCATCAGTTCTGGCCTGTTACTAAGCTAAAGTCCACCAATCTTTTCCGATAACCACCAAACTCCATCCTTAAAATAACCGAAAAAAAGTTCATCAGCACACAGATCATAAATAGTCCAATTCATAATAAAGGATTGCTTTCGATGGGACCATTATTGTTTTAAGTAGCCCACTTGTCCAAAGGGGCCAAAGGAAGTGTACTAGTGGCGGCCCCATGAGGAAAAAAACTAAATTTTTCAAGAGCTAGTTTATAGTTCTCCAGGATTTCTTGTAAAACATATAGTGAATCGGGGCATTCCAAGAATTGAACTTGGGAGTTGGGACCTCTTGCATCCAAAGCAAGAATCATACCACCAGACCTAATGCTCAAACTTTCAATTGGCTCAAGAATGTTTGACCCTCACACTGCCACCTTTCATATGTCAAATGGCAATCCACATTATGTCAAATTAATTAACTCCAGCATGAACTATCATATTAGGTTGGCGGACTTTTTTATTGTAACAGACCCTCATATCTTTAGGGTGGCAAAAAGCCACATTCATTCCTCTTAAAACCACTGCATACGGAAGAACCCAAAATGTCCTGTTGCTTCGAGCTCTTGCAGTGAACCTGGTTGTTTCTACTCTTAGCCTACTTTGTTCTTTTTTATTAGAAAACTGAAAAATAACTTTTTGCAACTAGATGATTGAGAATCAAAGAAGAGAGAAAAGGCCCAAACGACATAGCAATACAGTATTACATTTAGAAAGTTCTATATTTTGATATCTTTGGTACTTTTGTAGCTATTTTTATAGCATACATTTGGAGTCTAAATAAAGTCAATAGGAATAATCTAGTGAGATTTAGTTTCTCTTTCTATCAAGGATTACTTCATGAAATACTTGTTCTCTCAGTGGTATACGCATCGCGCAAGAGAACTAGGAGCCATGTCATGATATGGATTATTGAGAATGAACTGAGATTTTCTTCCCCTCTGATTCCCTCCTCTCCCCTCATATTTTTCCCCTCTAAATCCCCTTCTCTTTTGTCTCTGTGGGATGACTTCCTCTCTTTTCCCTTCCCCTCCAATTGAGCTCCTACCAATTAGGTATCAAATCCCTAATTTCTTCTTCATTGCTGTTGTAGGTATCTATCATTATATAAGCTAGAAGGACAAACGTACAAGAAAAATACAAAACATAATAATAAAATAGAAAGATATGAAGAGTGCAACTACACAACTAGAACATCTGATCATGTCTAATAGTCATCACGGAGAATACGTTGTAGTTAGAAAGAGCTCCATTTGCACTTGGCCTTCCCCTAAAGAGAAGATATCCCATACCTTTTTCCAGCCTCTGCTGCACCCTTCAGTATGAAGTCCGCTGCCATCAAATCGAAAGAAGAAATGTATGGAAACGAAAGGAATATAGAGGAAAGACAGTGAGCTCTCCATGGAAGGATAAGACATAAGGACTTTACCTCTCACTGGCTGTGAAGCCCGCAGGACTTCTTAACCCAGTTTGCAGGAACTTGATGTTAAGTAAACTCCAAAGAGAACTTGAAAATGCTATTGCCTTAGCTTATCAATTTCAATTCAACTCTATGGTTAGCAACTGCCATCGTCAGAACTTGACGTTTGTCTAACTGGCTTGAAGCTGAGCTTCTTCTGCAACTGGCTAATCAGAAGGATTTTTGTTTCACTTACAGACTGACCGCATCAATGAAAAGAGGCTTGCTCAAGACGGGAAAGGAATGCCTTAAAGAAAACTCCCAAAAAATGACCTGCATCGTCTATTCTAGCTCGACCAAAAGTGTACTACTTGGGAACGTGCATGTGGCCAATGAATGGGACCTACGCGGGAAAGAGACTCCCTGGTAACTAGGGGACATTCCTTAAATGTAATGTGTCCTTTCGGTTAACACTGTAACCAAGCAAGTCGGCAAACTTCTAGAACACTATAGCTCCCCTTGGGAAAGTATTCTACCTCATTGGACCTCGCTATTAGGAATAGAAAAAGAGGCCAAAACAAAACGACTTTTTATTACAGGATTCCTCCAAAGCATACTATAGCAGTGCAAAATCGAAAATGAAACCAAGGAAGGAGGCGAAAGGGGTGCCTTTTTCTAACTCTCTTGTGTGTTACCCTTACCTGCTGCTTAGTCTGTTGATTAAGGTGTGGGCAGATGAGAAAAATGTTTGTAGCAACTAGCAAGTACCAAAAACAGGAGAGCTGTGAACTAAGACAGAATATCACTTTTCAGGAATAGAACAGAGTTCACCTATGCATGATTGTAAGAGGGTTACAGAATCATTATCAATTATTTATGACTAGACCGTATCTGCTTCTTATACCAGAATATGGCTTCATGGAGCTGCAGAAATGCTACATTTTCTACGCAAGATCATGAGCAAATCACAGAAAGAAGAGGACAACAACAGCCACCAAGGAAAAATAAATCTACAGCAGAAAGACATGCAACAATAGCCTTTTCGGATACTTGGCATTATCCCATTGCAAGGTAGACATATCAAACCCAATGAACAATTCAAGGATACAATATAATGGAACAGAAATATGCAGGACTAGAGATAGACCTGATTGTTTATCATCCTCCTAGCTTGAAAGCCAACCTCCTGTATCCACCCAATTATAATTCTTCATATGCCCAACATATCCTGGCTGACTTCAGTTCTTTACCAAATCCACTTGACCTTCATTGGCAGTCTTGAAGCAAGGAATTCAAATGTGACATAGAATAAGAAACCGTAGCACTAAACACCCTAAATTCTTACTTGTTTTCATAAAATATTAACTGTCGTAATAATAACAGAGAGAAAAAAAAGAAAATTTTAGATTATAGGACCGTAAAAATATTGGGATACTTCCAACAGATGGCTTCATAAACCAGAAGAAGCTCTAGCTGAAAAAAATATATATCAAAGGCGAAACAAATATTAAGGTACATGCAGTAAACTGCTTATAAAATGAAGTACAACTGAGATCTCGAGATAAGATAAGATGAGTTGCATAGCTGAATGCTCACAGGGTAAGCATGACTAAAACATAAAGCAAACAAGCCTTTTAAGCAGAAGAAGAGATAGAAGCATGCCAGAAGAAAAGAACAAATCAGATGCAGATTCTTTTCCAACATGAATGAAGAATAACACCAATGCTTCCTAACATACACATTCTAGGTACTCGACTTAACCTATCAGCCTATCGTAAGTGTCATTTACGGATTACAACAGTGCATGTGAAAAGTTAAGTCCGCTTTCTGGGCACCTAAAAGTAAACTTTTGGATAAATTTTTCAGTTTGTTACACTGACTGTAGCAAAAAGTGTCTCTAAAATATCCTTTGCTTCCTTCCTATTCAATAGAAGCAACAAGGATTTAAAATATAGTTTCAGTCGCAATTGCGGTTTCATTTTCCATCAAAATAAAGGCATCAGTAGAGAATGGACTGGCTGCAAAAACAAGCACGTCTTGATACTCATTTGTCATGCATAGCTAGAAAACTATGACGAGAATGGCATTATCTGCACAGAAGACATGACCTCAGCCTAGCGTAGTGGGTGCAACCAGTCTATATCCATTGACAAGTTTTTGACCAAAATGCAAGAATTAGGAAGGTCATACATTAGACAGAGGATCTAGCTGAAAAATCAAAGCAGATAAGTAAAAGTACTAAACCTTAGGGGATCAATAGAAAGCAAAGGGTTACTATTTTCAGCATTAGACTTTGATGTATTGAAACCTTCGTACTTAGCTGGGCTCCCTAAGAGCACACTCTAAAATGGCATGCAATGTCAACACCTCTAATTGACTTAACGTGCTATACCTACGGGCTTACAAGGCATACTTCGCCACTACATGAACACAAAAACGGCCATGAATGTTGCCATAGCTAGTTTAAACAGTAAGTGCCGACTATCTACCCACAAATATCGAAGGCTAAAGGACCTTGGCCCTTAACTCTAGAACACACAAGCAATTGTTAACTATGCAACTTCAACAAACCTAAATCAATTTTTATTTCTTTGAGCAACAAACTAAATCATAACAACGACAGAAATCAAAGCACTAAGGAGCATTGCAATGTCACACCATCAATGCTTCACACTTCACATGACACTCCCCT
>JACYFF010031955.1:19145114-19180062 GCA_017589665.1 Selenicereus undatus
CCCCTGTAGGGCATGGTGTGAGAGTCTTGGTCATGGTGTGAGAGTCTTGGAATTAGAAAGTTATATTAATTAGTGAGGCATTTGATTTAGTCCATTTAATCCAAAATACAACCCATGAAAAAAAGCCCTTAAAAGATAATCTTCCCTTTATAATGCAAGTACCACAGATTGTTCTTCACTACATAAACAGATAAACCCTTGTGTATAACTAACTGATCACTGCCCAAAATGCACAAACCTTAGTGAATAATTTTGATCAATGTTATCCATCGAGTTTTCATGAGAAGAATCTTGAACGCAAAAGTGGGGAAATAATCAAACAAACAATCGATCCATAAATTCGATCAAGACAAGTGAATTTGAAACGAAAGAATTGAGAGAAATGGGATTTAGCAACTCTACCATCTGTTTCGAATGGCATTGATGATTTCCTCGCTTGGCCAGATGGATATGCCGACGAAGGGCGCCATAGCACGGTGATGGTAGAAAACGTGAGCCCTCTCTCTCTCCCCCCTCTTTCTCAGGTTGCAGTGGCGCGCAAATGGGCGTGACCTACAGGCCGTAGGACAAATATGACACAGCAAGTCTTCACTAGGTGTACAAATATAATTTGCGCTCCATCTTTGTTTTTTTTTTTGGTGTGGAGGGGCAAACCTCTAAGAAAACATATGATTACTCTCATATGTAACCAGACCAAGTTACACCTGAGACATCTTCAAATAAAATCGGAAGTATAGGGGAAGGGGGCTCTCATGAATAACCAGTTGAACATTTTGGTTAACACCCTCATCTGCAAGGAAGTCTGTTGCTCTGTTTGACTCCCGGTAGCAATGTGATACTTGAACACTCCACTCGTGATCAAGCAACATTAACTGGCACTGTTTGACGATATTGCAATAGGATTGTCATTTGTCACTTACCCACAGGTTCCTTGACCTTAGAAATCGCCACTTGAGAATCCATGTGAATGATCAGGTGTGTTATTCCTTCTCCCCTGGCTATCCTTAGCCCATAGAGCAAAGCTAGAAGTTAAGTCTTAACAGAAGAGCAATGTCCAAAATTTGACGAAAAGCCTTTAATCCAGTTACCCAGAGGTCCTCTAAGCACATCCCTTCTACCTGCTTGACCGGGATTTGCTTTGGCTGCACCATCAACATTCAATTTCGACCATCCAGAAGGTGGTATCTCCCACTTGACTAGAATTTCTCTTTTTGTATAAGACATGTCTTTGGGAGGAAGATTGGCTCCACCACTCATTGCTTTGACATACTCTTGGTACTTCGAGTTAATGAATTCCCATGGTTTAAAGGGTTTGAAATTGGGGTCTTCAAGGCATCTTATATTATGGCACTGCCAGAGCCACCAAACAGCAGAGGCAAATGGAAGTCGCCAGTCTTGCATAATCGCAGGTTGAGGGTCAAGATTTACAGCAAGCCAAGTTCTTAGCAAGAGAGTGAAAAAATTACTTATTGGGTTTAAAAGAAGCAGATGTGACCAAACTTCTCAAGCAACCGTACAATCCCGAAGGACATGCTTCACAGTTTCTTCAGCATGATTATAGACCCTGCAACTTGGGTCAGATGCTAGATTCCTTTGAACACGATGCACGTTGGTCATCAGTCGGTTGTGAGCAGCGAGCCATAGAAAGAGTTTAATTCTTTGCGGTGCTTGGCTTGCCCAAATGTAATTCCAAGCCTTGTCTGAAGGCCCTGTGGTTCTTGTTTAATTATCTCCAATGCAGACCTTATGGGAAAATCCTCAGAGGCTTAATTTTTCCATAGGAACTGGTCTTCCAACTCCTTGCTTTGTTGAACTTCAAACGCAGCAATAATTTGTATAGTTTTGGATGACAAATAATCTAAAAATAATTCCCACTTCCAGCCCCTACTAGGATCCCAAAGATCTTTTACGTTCAGTTCCAACAAGTTAGGAGGGACGTCTTCTAATGCAAACTCAATGAGGGCCCTGGAACCAGCCCAATTATGCCTCCAAAAAGAAGTAGTTTTTCCATTTCCTATTTCAGTTCTCACCCCCTTTTTAATAAGAGAGGCACTTTCAGCATCATCGCGCCACAAATTTGATGCATCCTGTTTGGCCTCGAACATCTCCAGGTCACACCTTCCATGACAATATTTAGCTCTGACAACCCAGGATCAAAGACTGTCCTTTTCGGTTAGTAGTTCCCAGCCACTTTTTGTCATGAAAGCAACATTAGCTTGCCTCGTGGATTTGAGACCCAATCCTCCTTTGTCTTTGCTTTGTATATTAGTATCCCAAGACACATTATGAATTTGGCGATTGCTAGTATCGCCTCCCCAAAGGAACATTCTTGCTTTACGATCACAATCGTCACACAGGGACCGGGGGAGTTTAGCAGTCTGCATAGAGTAGAAACGAATAGTTGAGAGTGTAGATTGTACAAGTGTAGCTGTCCCTGCTAGGGATAGAGTTCTGGCTCTCCAACCGGCTAGCCACTTATCGATGCGATGCGCCACCTCTTGGAGGGTTTGCTTTGTCACTCTCCCATTTATTGTTTGCATCCGAAGATATTTTCCCAAGTCATGCGTGACTGGAATGTTCAACTTTTCACTAATACACTCTGCCAGCATTGAGTCGGTATTTTTAGAAAAGAAGACCTGAGATTTGTGATTACTAATTTGCGCTCCATCTTTAAACCTACACAAATGCCAAACTTAGAATTTTGGGTGTGGGTAAGTGGTCAAAATTATGTCGACCCAAGTATTTACCACTTATCCAAAAATAATATAAGGTGTTAAATTTTATATATCAAATTAGGCAATTAACAACGAGTCATGCATATAAGCTCAAATGAGGTTCCATCCCAAAACCAATTGGTAATGGGAGGAGTAACTCACAAGCTTATATACATGCTCAAGCCCTTTAATTTCATCAATGTGGGACAACATCCACTGTCATATTCTTTAAATTTTATCAATGTGGGACAATACCCACTTTCATACTCCAACACGCCCCCTCACGTGTGGGCTACTAACAAGGCCCAACACGTAATCAAACGGGGACGGTGGCAAATTAGGATCGAGCAACCGCTCTGATATCATGTTAAACACAGCAAATAGGATAGATTTTGGGGTGGAAACAAGACAACTCTCAAGTTGTTTCTCCTTATTTTTCATAGTCGCATATCACATCCCTTTTATACACAAGTACAATGCAAAACCTAATGAACTAGACTAGCCCTAGCTTGTGGACTAAGGAACCAAGTAAAGGAATTGGAAACAAAATCTAATTACAATATATTACAATATTTTGTTTACAATATAGCTTTCCTTAATACTCCCCCTCAAGGTGGAGCATGAGGGTCGATCATGCCCAACTTGCCTCGTAAATACTGAAATTGTTGTCGACCCAATGCCTTCGTGAAAATATCCGGAAGCTGATGTTTGGAAGATAAATAGCTTGCAACAAGATCACCAGATAGAATCTTTTCCCTTACAAAATAACAATCGATTTCAATATGCTTTGTCCGTTCATGAAAAATGGGATTTTTAGCAATGTGAAGAGTTGCTTGATTGTCACATAATAGTTGCATAGGTTTGTCCAGAAAAATACCTAAAGCAACAAGCAAAGTCTTGATCCATATCATTTCACTGGTGACAATGGCCATGGCACGATATTCAGCCTCTGTAGAGGATCGTGAAACTGTGTTTTGTTTCTTCGCCTTCCAGGCAATGGGAGATCCGCCAAGTGAGACGAGAAAGCCAGTTAAGGAGCGTCGTGTGAGGGGACATGCGCCCCAATCAGAATCACAGTATGCATAAACTTGTAAATCAGAATCCCTGCGAAGCAAAATACCATGGCCTAGATTACCTTTGAGATACCTGAGGACCCTGCGTGCTGCTTTCAGATGATCCTCCTTGGGATCTTGCATAAATTGAGCAAGAATATGCATTGCATAGGATAATTCTGGACGAGTGATGGTCAGGTAAATTAATCGCCCAATTAAGCGACGATATTGAGTGGGGTCACTTAAAGACTTCCCTGAAGCCAAAGCAAGCTTGTGATTCATTTCAATGGGAAAGTCTACAGGCTTGGAACCCAAAAGGCCACACTCATCAACGATTTCTAAAGCATATTTATGCTGACAGAGGAATAATCCTTAGGAATTTCTGGCCACTTCTATACCCAAGAATATTTTAGATGTCCCAAGTCCTTGATATGAAAACACTTGTCCAAGTAAGCTTTAAAGATGGCACATAACTCGGAGTCATTACCTGTGAGAACAATATCATCCACACAGACGAGGAGAGCCATGAATTTTTCCCCTCTTTTATAAGTGAAGAGTGAATAATCCGCATGAGAACGAGTGAACCCATAGTCTAAAAGTGTGGAAGATAATTTTGCGAACCACCGACGTGGGGCTTGCTTCAAACCATAGAGAGAATTCCGCAATTGACAGACCTTGTTGGGATTAGATGTACGAAATCCTGGTGGCATAGTCATGTAAACTTCTTCGTCATGGTCTCCATGTAAGAAGGCATTATTTACATCCATTTGATGTAGATCCCAACCTTTGGCGACTGCGACTGCGAGAAATGTCCTTACATTCGTCATCTTGGCAACCGGAGCAAAGGTTTCGTTGTAATCAAAACCCTCAATTTGTTCATCTTCTCGAATCACTAGTCGTGCCTTATACCTTTCAATACTTCCATCGGACTTGTACTATACTTTGAAAACCCATTTGCAATTGATAGGTGTCTTGCCTGGTGGTAATGACTCAACACTCCAAGTGTTCTTTTCTTCGAGAGCCTCAATTTCTTTTAGCATGGCCTGTTGCCAGTTAGGATCCTGCACTGCCTCATGAAAAAATCTAGGTTCCACAATTTTAGCTATAGCGACTACATAATTTCTATGCGCTTTAGAGAATTTATTGCAACTAACATAATGAGCTATGAGATAAGGTTTACCTGAGGAGACCTTAGGAGATGAAGATGTAGCCTTTGAAGAGGGGTCAGTTGTCGATGCTGAATAACAAACATAGTCTTGCAAATGAGTTGGACTTATGCGGGCCCATTTCTCATAACCTGGCACTGTAGGCCCATCCGCACTCCCCCTGTCAAGCGGCCTACTGGACTCCCGTGGCCCAGATCCTTGCGGCCCAGAAGCTGAGTCTGTCACGCGGTCCCTTGCTTCCACGTGACTGGGCTGTGCTAGGGAAGGACCGAGATCACTGCTTGGTGGGCTGGGTTGTGCCTATCTTGAATTGCTTCTCGCTGGGCTGTGCTCAATAAGTGAGTCAACTAACCCCATTGCTTGAGGAGATTCTCCAATTTCACCAAAATTGGTGGGATTTGGCATGCAAATTTGCCCATACGTGTTGCCCTTTACACAGTCAACAAAATCATCTTCAACATATAAATTGTCCTTCTTTCCAAACTGATTTTCTCCCCCTTTGTCAACATGTTTTATTTTATCAAATGGATATATTTCTTCATGAAATATGACATCACGGCTAACAAAAAAAATCTCCGGTTTCTAAATCATAAACTTTCCATCCCTTTTTGCCAAAGGGATACCCTACAAATATGCATTTTCGACTTCGAGATGCAAACTTATCCCTTGGCCGTTGAATGTGATAGGCATAACACAATGACCCGAAAACTCGCAAGCAATCCTAGTTAGGCTTGTCCTGAAAGATTATTTCATATGGGGTTTTCCATTGCAGAAGGGCAGTAGGAGTTCTATTAATCAAATAGGCTGCAGTCAAAATACATTCTCCCCAAAATTCCAAAGGTAGATTAGCCTGAAACCGCAAGGTCCTTGCAACATTAAGTATATGACGGTGCTTTCACAAATTGTGTTTTTGTCATTTCACAAAAATCCATCAGATACTGAGAAGCTTCATGTTTTTCATTCATTAGGAAAACCCAAACACCCTGACTTGCATCATCAATTATGGTAAGAAAATATTTAGCACCCGAGAAAGACTTAATGCGATAAGCTCCCCATATATCACAATGTATAAGATCAAAGCAATTTGTAGCTTTATTTTCACTAACTGGAAACGACATACGCGTTTGTTTTGCTCTTAGACATGCATCACACAGATCACAGTTATTCTTAGAACTACTAATACCAGGAAAATTTGACAAAACTTGTCTTGAAGGATGCCCTAATCTACAGTGCCATGTATCATATGCGACCACCTTGTTCACTTAAGTCCTTACCGAAGTAGAATTCTTCAAGTAATAGACCCCCCTTCTTGGCTCACCCACTTCAATCGGGTTCCTCGTAGTAAGGTCATGTATCACACAACATTTTTTAGTAAACGTTACGTCACAACAATTCTCTTCAATTAATTGCGCTATAGAAATTAAACTACAATTTAAACCATGGACATAAAGCACATGATTCAGTTTTACATTCTGACTTAAATACACAATCCCTTGTTTAGTAGCCATGATCACAGACCCCTTCGGTAGCTCGACCGGAATTGATTCCAAGTCACAAGCATTAAGCAGGAAATCCAACGAACTCGTCATGTGACATGACTCCCCATAATCGAGTAGCCAAATTTGTTGACTCAATAAAAATTATACAATTTTAATTTGTTAATATAAGGTGCCAAGTGTTAAGTTTTTTTGTTAACTGCTTTTATTAAAACTTTAATATACCGGTTTTTATATTTTTTGACTCAATAAAAATTATACAATTTTAATTTGTTGTCGTTTGAAAAAGAAAAAAAAAAGAACCCACGATATACCTACAATGCCATGAGACCTTTAAAAACATGTTCCAAAAGCCCAAAGTACTCTCCCTTAAATATCAACTACTCAACCAATACAACAAAATACATTTAACATGAATCTTTCATGGGGAAAAAAATCAAGAATACTAAAATTTGGTTCGGTTCGTGAAACTGCAAAATAAAAATGTTGAACTATATCCAAATTTTTTAGTTCGGTTACTAAATTTTTGATTTAGTTTTTTCAGCTTACGAATTCAATTTCAATTAATCGCATTTTTTTTTTGTTGGTTTTTGCACACCCCTAAATCTTGTGCTAAACTGTCTTACATAAAATATATAATGAGATGACCACTTTTGTGGGTTTATATCTATAATCTATCCATCTATACTATATATAAAAGCAATGTATTTTCTGACGTGGCTTTTTCCTGCACTGTCAAAAATTAGAACTTCCGGGCCATCAGGTCAATCCTCACTTCAATCTCATCCGTCCATATTCAATAATTAATTCACAACCAAATAAAAATTACCAACATATTCCATAATTATTAATCGTTTATTACATACACATAAAAAGGAAATACGAATAACATTATTTTATTATAAATACGGAAAAAGGAAATAAGAATAACATTGACAATCATCCTCCTTCCAACAGAATTCATTAACCTGCCATTAAACTAATTTCACTACCCTGCCATTAAACTGATTTCACAGTAAAAGAAATTCTGCTAAACTCATCCTCCTTCCAACAGAATTCATTACCTCCGGTTGTCTACATCTCGCCCTTCGATCTGATTATACAAGCTTCCAATCCTCCGGTCAGTCTCTGATTTCCTTTTGTAATTGATTTTTTGATAAAAAAAATTCTGCTAAACTCATCGTCCTTCCAACAGAATTCATTACCTCCGGTTGTCTACATCTCGCCCTTCGATCTGATTATACAGGCTTCCAATCCTCCGGTCAGTCTTTGATTTTCTTTTTGTAATTGATTTTTTGATATTAATGCCCAAAAACATGTTAATATTTAATTTTTCTTGCCCAGAAACACGACATATTAAACATGTTAATAGTTAATTTTTCACACGACATATTCAATTTTTGAACAATTTATTATCTATTAAACATGTAATTGAGTTCCTTCACATGGCCAACTCCCAACCCCCCAACTCCCAACCTCCCTCTGCCCGTATCCAGATTAGTTTTCACACGACATATTTAATTTTTGAACAATTTATTATCTATTAAACATGTAATTGAGTTCATTCACATGTAATTGATTTCATTCACATGGCCTAAACTAGTTGTTTTCATTAACTATTTGCCCTCGAATCCAGATTAGGTTAATTCACATGGCTGCCCAAATAAAACCAAAATTCCTAACCCCCAACCCCCCTCTGCCCGAATCTGCACATCGCCTCAGAAAACGGAAACAAAAAACAAAGGAAACCAGGAAACGGAAACAAAGGAACCATACCCATCAGAAGACACCGGGGAGGGGTGGCGCGTGTCCGCCACGCGCCGCCCACGAAGGTCGTTTGACGATCTTCTTCCTCCCAAAACCCCGCATCATCGCCGATCTACGCAACCATAGAAAGAAAACCGGAGAAACGCACCGTTGAGGGAGGCGCGTGACCGCCACGCGCCGCCGACAAGGTCATTTCACGATCTTCTTCCTCCAAAAACCCCACATCATCGCCGATCTCGCAACCATAGAAAGAAAACCAGAGAAACACCGTCATTGCAAGCGCGTGCGGCCACGCTCCACCACCACAACGGCGCGTTGTGCGCGTGGGTCCTTTCTCATGCTCGATTTCGTCAAATCTACACAACGACGGTGGTGGTTCTCATCCGAATTTGGTAGATCAAGGCTCGTGGGTTTTTGGGGGGTGCGGTGCGGTGTTTTGGCATCACTTGGGTGGTTTTGAAGTGAACAAACCGGCGGTGTGTCTGGGCATGGCGGACATGGCCAGGCCAAAGTAACATAGCCATTTCGAGAGGCAGGCAGAGAGAAGAGAGCAGGCAAAGAGGAGAGAAAGGGACAATTAGGAGAGAGAGAGAGAGAGAGAAGACCATCAGGAGAGGAAAGAGATAATGAGGGCACGGCAGAAGACGAAGCAGTTATTTATCCATTTTATAAATAAGCAGTTATACTAATTTTAAATAACTTATTATCCATTTTCTATTTATAATATTGATCTTCCATTGAACAAAGGAATCTTGATTGAGGCTAAAAATAAAAAATAAAACATAAAAAATTTAAAATGAAAAAATTAAAAACAGAAAATAAAAATTAGAAAATAAAAAATAAGACATAAGAAATAAGAAATAAAAACTAAAAAATAAAAAAATTATATTATTAAAATGTTAACAATTAACAACGAAAAATACAAACATTAAAGAAAATTAAAAAATACAAAATAAAAATTATAAACCATAAAACCCATAGATATATCAAATGCAAATAAAAAGTTAAAAAGGTAAAACAATTACAGATGAAAAATGAAAAAAATACTAAATAATAAATATAAAAATAAAAAGCTAAAAATCTATAAAGTATGAAATAAAAAATAAAAAATAAAAAATAAAAAACAAATAAATATAGATATAAATAATTAAGCAAATAAATAAAATAAAATAAATGAAAGATGAAGTTATCATACTTTGGAATTGTTTTAGTTCAATAAAAAAATAGAAAATAAAAAATAAGGTATACAAATTAAACAATAAAATATTAAAAAATTAAAAAATTAAAAAGAACACATAACTTAATCTACGCTAGAAAAATTATACACTAATCAATACATATATCAAATGCAAATACTATTGATCTTCCATTAAACAAATGAATCTTTATTGAGCATAAAAATAAAAAATTAAACCACAAAATACTAAATAAAAAAATACTAAATAAAAATTAGAAAACAAAACATAAGACTTAAGAAATAAAAAATAAACCCTAAAAAAATTCAATTATTAAAATGAAAAATAAACTGCTAAAAATAAAAAAATACTAAATACAAAATAAAGAAATAAAAAGCTAAAAAACAAAAAAAAAGAAATAAAACACACAAAATATAAAATATACAAAATACATTTAAATATAAAAAAAATAAATAAGTAAATAATTAATTTAAAAAAATGAAATATGAAATTATCATATTTTGAAATTGTTTTATTTTAATAAAAAAAAGGAAATAAGAAATAAGAAATAAGAAATAAAAATTAAAAATTAAAAATATTAAATCATTAGAATATTAAAAAGAACACATAACTAAAGCTATGCAAGAAAAATTATACACTAATCAATAGATATATTGACCTTTGGAATTTTCAGGTATTTCCAACATATACACATATAGATTACCATGTATCAAATTTTCTCTATTCAATTGTATGTTCTACTGTTTTTGTATCTATTTATAAATGTTGTGATTTTATTACATTATGTGTTTCATGTTGAGTATTTAAATTTTGAATTTTGATTTGCTAGATGTAATTTATTTCCTATATCAAACGCTTTCCCCCTCAAAGTGAAAAAGGAAGTCAACTAAAAAAAAGCAACAAAAATAAGCAAAGGTTAAATCAACTAAAAGTACAAATAAAAATACATCGATTTATTTCATTTAGTACCTCACTAAACACCAAAAAAAACATACCAAGATCGAAATATATAAGAAATAAAAAAAATGAAAGCAATATGAAATTAAGATCAAATCATATAAAAAACCGATAAATACAAACAATTACAAATAAATTTTAAAAATTTAAAATTTAAAATTTAAAAATTAACAATTAGAAATTAAAATTTTCAAAAGCTACAAAATTAAAAAACCAAAAACTAAAAATAAAAAAATTACTAAATACAAAATAAACAAATAAAAAGCTAATAAAGTAAAAAATAAGAAATGTAAAACATAAAAAATGCAATATAAATAATAACTTTAAATATAAATATAAATAAATAAGTAAATAAATAAAATCAAAAATAGAATATGAAATTATCGTACTTTGAAATTGTTTTATTTTAATTTAATAAAAAATAGGAAATAACAAATAATAAATTAAAAATAAAAATATTAAATTATTAAAATATTAAAAAGAACACATAACTAAGGCTACGTAAGAGAAATTATACACTAATCAATAGATATATCAAATGCAAATAATAGTGATCCTCCATTGAACAAAGGAATCTTGATTGAGGCTAAAAATAAAAAATAAAACATAAAAAATTTAAAATTAAAAAATTAAAAACAGAAAACAGAAAATAGAAAATAAAAAATAAGACATAAGAAATAAAAAACAAAAAATAAAAAAATAATATTATTAAAATGTTAACAATTAACAATGAAAAATACAAACATTAAAGAAAATTAAAAAATATAAAATACAAATTATAAACCATAAAACCCATGGATATATCAAATGCAAATAAAAAGTTAAACAAGTAAAAAAATTACAGATGAAAAATCAAAAAAAATACTAAATACTAAATATAAAAATAAAAAGATAAAAAACTATTAAATATGAAATAAAAAATAAAAAACAAATAAATATAGATAAAAATAATTAAGCAAATAAATAAAATAAAATAAATGAAAGATTAAGTTATCATACTTTGGAATTGTTTTAGTTCAATAAAAAATAGAAAATAAAAAATAAGATATACAAATTAAACAATAAAATATTAAATTATTAAAAAAATTAAAAAGAACACATAACTTAATCTACGCAAGAAAAATTATACACTAATCAATACGTATATCAAATGCAAATACTATTGATCTTCCATTAAACAAATGAATCTTTATTGAGCCTAAAAATAAAAAATTAAACCACAAAAATTAAAAGCAAAAAATAAAAAAATACTAAATAAAAATTAGAAAACAAAAAAAAATAAATAAGATGTAAAAAATAAAAACTAAAAAATTTAAATTATCAAAACATTAAAAATAAAAAATGAAAATACAAACATTAAAAAAAATGAAAAAATATAAAATACAAATCACAAATCATAAAACCCATAGATATATCAAATGCAAAATAAAATGTTAAAAAATTATAAACATTAAAAATTAAAAATTAAAAACCACTAAATAAAACATAAAAAATAAAACAGCTAAAACAACTGAAAAATAGGAAATAAAAATTAAAAAATAAAAAATAAATATCAACTTAAATATAAATATAAATAATATAAATAAATAAAATTAAAAAATGAGATTATCATACTTTGAAATTGCTTTTTTTAAATAAAAATAGAAAATAGAAAATAAGAAATAAAATATAAAAAATAAAATTATTAAATTATTAAAATATCAAAAAGAATACATAACTAAAGCTACGCAAGAAAGATTATACATTAATCAATAAATACATCAAATGCAAATAATATTGATCTTGCATTAACCAAAGGAATCGTTATTGAAGCTAACAATTATAGTGCTACTAGGCGAACGTGAACAATTAATATATATGAACAGTTACAATTCAAACTGGGATACTAACAATTAGAATGCAGTCATGGACAGAGACCCACCAAATAGTCAAAGAATTGAAAACGGTTTACAAAATAGGCTAGCTCGACTTAATGCAAGATGGAGGGTATTTACACGGCGTAATCAAGATGAGACAACTACACGATATATGCAAGAACGTGAACAATATCAAGCAGAACAATTGGCCATATCCCGTGCTGCAGCAAACACTACTAATCTACAAAGTCAACATCAGCCGCTGCCCGCTACTCTAAACTCTAACCCACATAGAAAATTTAGCGAGCGATGGTCATTCATCGAAAAGATGGCTTTATGTACCCACTGCAAAGCTACTATGTGGTTAGGTGAAAAGATTAGAAGTAGCAGCATTTCTCAACCGCGATTCACCTTGTGTTGTCAAAATGGCCAAGTCATATTGTCAAGCCTGCCTCCAGCTCCTCCTCCCCTGGACACATTACTGAATGATCCAAATTTCTCCCGACATATTAGAGCTTACAACTCAATGCTGTCATTTACTTCAATGGGTGGGACAATTGACTACGTTGTAATGGACGATCATGGTCCTTACTCCTTCCGTATCAGTGGCCAAAACTACCATCACATTGGTTCTTTACTGCCGACACAAGGAAGAAAGCCAAGATTTGCTCAATTGTACATCTACGATACACATGATGAAGTACGAAACCGATGCAGGGCCTTGAATAGCCAGCAAAGTGTTAACGGCGTTGATCTGACAATTTTGGAGGCATTACAGCGAATGCTTGATTCAATAAATCCTTATGTGCGGGTCTTTCGAAATGCACGAGATGTCTTACATGCCAACAATATTGTTGACTTAAGAATACACATCATTCAAGCACGGCCAAGGCGCTAATACACAAGACCCACAGCAGATGAAGTGGCGGCTCTCATAGTGGGTGGTGAGCATACTGGTGGGGAAACCCGAGACATCATTGTCTGCAAGATAAATGGGAACTTGCAGCGTATATATGAAACTCACCCATCTTATACGCCTCTCCAATATCCCCTTTTATTTCCATATGGAACCGATGGTTGGTCAGAACACATTCCATGTGTTGAAGGGTCAAGCAGTAATAGAAGATATGTCATAATGCGAGAGCTCTGTGCATTCTTGATGCAATATCGAGTGAATGACTAGAACATTTTACTTCGTTCTGGTCGTTTATTTTTACAATTCATTGTTGATTGTTACAATCCGTAGGTGGTAGTAGCCTAGGCGGGGCGGGGCGGGGCGGGGTGGGGTGGGGTGGGGTGGGTTTTGGTTTGCTTGTTTGCAGGTCATGCTTTTCCGGATGGTCACGACACCAAGCGCCCACGATTTGTTCAGGTATGCCTCCACTCCCTCTTTATTCGCTTATCCGGAACCTTTTCTCCCTCCCCTTTCTCTTACTTCTCTTACTTCGGTAAATGGTTTTGCAATCGTTTCCCCTCCAAACCTTTTTCTCAAAACTGTTTTTGTGGGTCTTATGGAATCAACCTCTCTATGGGTAGGAATACCGGTAGAGGTAATGTTGCCTACAGCTGGATCTCCCCAGACCCCGCGAAAGCGGGACCCACTTTGGGAGTTTGTTGTTGTTGTTGTTGTATTGTTGATTGTTATGCTGTAATAGAAGCATGGAGATTGAATTACATACGAAGTCACCAAGGTACACTCCGAGCAGATTTGTATAGTGGTCTACAGGATGCAATTACTGCTGGAGAGAATGATCCTACTGCAGTTGGAAAGAGGTTAATATTACCCGCAACTTTCACGGGGGGCCCACGTTACATGAGGCAACACTTTCTTGACGCAATGGCCATTTGTTGTCAACTGGGCTATTCAGATTTTTTTGTGACATTCACTGGCAACCCGAACTGGCCTGAAATTATGGAGGCAATATCCCAACAACCTGGCCAAAGCGCAAGTGATTGACCTGACATTGTGGCTCGAGTATTTCGCTTAAAGCTGAAAGAGCTTACTTGAGATTTTAAGGAGAAAAAATTATTTGGCAAAGTCATTGCAGGTATGTTCCTCCTCCAACTTTGTGGATATTCATTGTGCACATATATAGCACTATTTATTCTATCACTCAAGTTTGTCATTTCTCCTAATCACAGATATACATGTTATTGAATTCCAAAAGCGAGGCTTACCACATGCTCATATTTGTCTTACTTTAGCAAATGAGGATAAGCCAACCTGTGCAGAAGATATTGATAACATTATATGTGCTGAGCTACCTGATAATGTTAGTGATCCTCTAGCATTTGAAACAGTTACACAGCACATGATTCATGATCCATGTGGTAATGGTGCTTCTTATGCCCCATGTATGGATGGTAGTAAGTGCACAAAACATTATCTGAAGACCTTCTCCAATGAGACCATTATTGAAGACAATGGGTTTGTCAAATATAGGCGTAGAGACGATGGAAGAAGTGTAACAATTCGTGGTACGAACATTGATAACAGGTGGGTTGTACCATACAATCGTGATCTTTGTGTCAAATATGATGCGCATATAAATGTTGAGCGTTGCGCTCAAAAGAAGGTTATTAAATATCTTCACAAGTATATGCATAAGGGACCTGATCGAGCAACTTTTGTTATTCAAGACAATGCTCACAGTACCGATGATGGAGCAGGACCTTCATATAGACGGGTTGATGAAATACAACAGTATTTAGATTATCGTTATGTCTCACCCGTAGATGCAATTTGGAGAATATTTGAGTTCGATATAACACATCGTTACCCATCTGTCGAATTGCTACAATACCACTTACCAGGACAACAATTCATTGTCTTCAACGATCGAAATGACCTTCATGATGTGGTGAATCAAGCAACAGAGAAGGTGACAATGCTCATTGGGTGGTTCCACGCAAATATAGCAGATATGAATGCAAGGAGATATACTTATGTAGAATTCCCAACTTATTATGTATGGAATAAAAGCCTTAAGAAATGGACTATAAGACAGCAAAGGGTTTGCATAGGTCGAATACCATATGCTCACCCTAACATGGGGGGAAGATATTATTTGAGAATATTGTTGCATATTGTTCGGGATGCAACATGTTATGAACAGTTAAGAACTGTTAATGGGACCCTGCATTCAACCTTTAAAGAAGCTTGCTTAGCACGTGGGTTTTTAGATGACACTAATGAGTGGGATGAAGCATTGACAGAAGCATCAACATGGGCAACTGGGGCTGAACTAAGGAGTATGTTTTGTTCAATGCTTATGTTCTCAGAAGTGGGACAACCTGATCAATTATGGGAGGCACATTGGGAAGATCTCACTGATGACCTTCTCAGAAGGTTACAACGAGAGCAAAGAAATCCCCAATTGGAGATAAGTAGTGAACAGAGGAGGAACCTTGGATTGTATGAGCTTGAGTTAATTTTGAATAAAAATGGAAGGTCATTAAGAGACTATCCTCCTATGCCCTTACCTTCACCTGAGATGTTGCGGTGAATAGGTAATAGACTTATCAAGGAGCAACTTGACTATGATGTATCAATAGAGAAAGACAACCTTGACATGTACCTTTGGACACTAAATCAGGATCAAATGCGAGTTTTTCAATCGATAACTATGTCAAATGAACATGGAGAGGGAGGCTGCTTTTTTATTTATGGTAGTGGTGGCACAGGGAAGACATATCTTTGGAAAGCTCTTATTACTTATATCAGGTCAAAGGGCTTAATAGTGCTTTCAGTTGCGTCCTCTGGTATAGCGACTTTGTTGCTGCCTATAGGAAAAACAGCTCATTCGATGTTCAAGATACCAATTAATGTTGATGAGACATCTGTTTGCTCAATTTCAAAACAACCTGAATTAGCAGAACTAATAAGGGAAACATCGTTGATAATATGGGACGAGGCTCCTATGACTCATCGTTTCATATTTGAAACTGTTGAGCTCACCTTCAGGGACGTTTGTTCTACCAATGAACCTTTTGGGGGAAAATTGCTCATTTTTGGAGGTGATTTTAGGCAAGTGCTTCCAGTTGTAACTAAGGGTAATCGGGCAGATGTAGTTGCAGCGTCAATCTCAAAAGCAATATTTTGGCCTTATTGTACTATGAGACATCTCAGGCTGAACATGAGGCTAATGAATGCAAACTTAAGTCATGATGCACAAACACGATTGAGCAGTTTTGCCAAATGGACCCTAAACGTTGGAAATGGTTCCATACGAGGGTATCCATTTTGAGGAAGTAGCGAGCCAGATTGGATACAGATTCCTAAAGAATTCATCATCAACAACGACAACAACAGTCTCACAAATTTGATAGAGTTTGTCTACCCAAATTTACTTAATAGATACCAAGATGAACAATACTTTCAAGATCGTTGTATACTGGCTCCATTAAACACAGATGTTGATGATTTGAACTCTCGGATCCTTGCAAGACTTCTGGGTAGTACTCATACATATATGAGTTCGGACACATTCCTACCATGTACTACCAATTCTTACATTGAAGATATTAATCCACCAGAAGTATTACACGGCATGAACTTTTCGGGTTTCCCAAATCATGAAGTTGTGCTGAAAGTTGGTGCTCCAGTTGTTCTTTTAAGAAACCTTGATCCTTCAATTGGCTTATACAATGACACCCGTTTGACTATTCAAAGACTTGGAAGTAAGGTCATCCAAGCAAAAATCTTGACTGGCCAAAATGTAGGACAAACAGTAACAGTCCCACGTATTGATTTAAGTCCTTCGGATAAGGATTCACCATTTGCCTTGAAGAGGAGACAATTCCCTTTGAAATTGGCATTTGCAATGACAATTAACAAAAGTCAAGGTCAAACATTGCAGTATGTAGGTGTATATCTATCAAAACCTATATTCTCGCATGGTCAATTATGTGTGGCAATCTCTCGCGTCATTTCACCTTCAGGGCTAAGGTTTTTGATTTGTAATAAAAAATGTATGCCTAATAATATGACCAAGAACATCGTCTACCGTGAAGTTTTTAATGATGTTGATTATTCTTGGTTAGTCCCAGTCCATTAATTATTGAGTTGTTAATAGTATTACACATTTGAACTTAGTGTTTTATGTTTACAACAACATTTAGTTTGTAACATGTTGGGCTAATATATATGTATTTCATTTCTTTCTTTATGATTATAGACATGACAAGTTTAGTACACAGTTCGATGCCGATATGTGCCATCAATCCTGGCAATAGATCTGTGACAGTAATTGCTCGTCTCATGAGATTCATGAAGGTTCGTACTTACGAACAACGCAAAATTTGGAAAGTTATATTCATAGACTACCAGGTACTGAGCTAATCTAAGTTCTTAAAATGTGACCAACATGTAGATGTATACTGAATATCAAAGCACGAAATTGTTTTGCAGCACGATGAGATATTAGGCATCATGGAAGGTGATAATGCAATTAATCGGTGGAACTCTATACTCAAAACTGGCAATGTTTACCACATCTCCGGGCTCTCAGTTGATGTTGTAACAGACGGAGAAAGGAATGTGGTTACCAATAATTTGAAGTTGGTTTTTACGCCACGAACAAGACTTGAAGGTGTCATTAATGATTGCTCTGACATTCCCTACCAGCACTTACCATCCTTTGTATCGTTTATCAATGTCCCGCGATGTCTTAAGTTACATGATAACATAATAGGTAAACATAGTTTACAGATTACAATTTACATATGGCGATTCTACTTATATGGTTTTGTAGATATTTATAAGATTCTTTAATTTTGTTCTGCTGCAGACATCATTGGCATGGTAGTTGCTCTATCCCCTTTGGAAAAGACAAGAACTAGGGGCACTGCAAAACGAGAATTGCTACTTTCTAACATGCGGTTTGTATTTTCATCGCTAATCATTTCTGCTTTCTTATTAATGTATTTTTATTGCCCAATAATAGCACATATAATCTACAAATACAGAATGCAGACTTTGCGATTAACGTTGTGGGGAGATTTTGCAGAGGTGGAGGGCACTTATCTCCAACAACATTTATATGAAGAAAACATACTCCTTGCTTCTAGAGTGCACATTAGAGTTTACGAAGGTACCCTCCAAATCCAATTACCATATCTTTGGTATGCAAAAGCGTTTATTTTTGAACACTACAATGGTATAATTTTGTAATATATATTCTTTAACATGTGTACACTTATAGGTATATCAGTTTCTACTTTACCGATAAGTCGATTGCTGATTAATCCAGATATTCAGACAACAGAGGACTTTGAAGGATGGTAAACATTACCTGTGTGTTTCATTCACCATCCAATTTATATACAATTGCTGTCGAATATAATACTCTCATTGTATGCATTAGGTACTCTGGGACCAGAGGTGTGATGCGTCACTTTGATTTCATGCGCAATAGAACATTGAGGATTGTAAATCTGGAGAAGTTGTTTGCTGCAAAAAGAATAAGATTAAATGAATACGTGGCTATGCAAAGTGTAAGACACATACTCATATAACAAATAACTATATGCTTATAGGTTAGATAAAATGTAATGATATTTTACTATGTACAGGTTAGATATTTTCGCATTTTTGCATATGTGGATGAGATCTACCCAATGCTTTATGACGCTCGCACTATTTGCAAAAGAAGTGTCAACACTTATGTATTTGCTCTAAATGTACCTTATTGTACATGTGCAACTCCAAGTTTAACTGAAAGAAGGTATGGACAATGGGTTTTTATTATTAAGTTGTCTTCATCATACGTTTCAAGTTGTCTATGTACATTATTACGTACAATATTCTTATATATGAATTACATGTACATCTTCAGGGTTTTATTGCGAGATTATATAGGTTATAGAACATTTATTGTTCGTCATGAGGATGCTCGAGTTCTTCTGCATACAAGTAAAACAGAATTGGATTCATATGCAGCTCAGGTATTGTACTATTCACAATGTTTTGCACAGTTTATTTTTCAATTACTAACTATCTCATGAGATCATTTTCTGCAACCATACGGTCATCTATCTCTATATGCGATTATAGATGATTACATAGGAAAACCATGGGTATTTGTTGTGGAGCCTCCACGACATCATGAAGTAGAATTGCCTATCACTCTTATTGCGCCAGTTAGTTGGGAGGAGGATGTGTTTTACTTACGAAATACTGATGCTAGGTACACCAGGTACACTTGATGCAATTATAGGCTTCAATTATACCATTGTTAATCAACTAATTACTAAGAACATAAATTTTTACTATAGGTACGAGAAGAGAAGATGGATTCTCCATCATTGGCGCCACAAATTAACATATCAACATGTCGTTTAGCATGATTTTAGTTATATTTGGACTACCTGTAATCTCTATCATACTTTACATCATATCTTTTACAATCATTTGTTGTTTTAATTATTAAGTTTTAACGGTTGTGTATGAAATTGCTATCTACTTATATCTTTCAATGAATTTGACTTCCTGTTGAACATTCCTATATTATTTTGATTCTCTCTCTCGCTCTACACACACACACACACACACACACACACACACACACACACACACTTACACGAACACCAACTATCTACCGTAATACGCACCGTGCAAAGCACGGGTCCAGACCAGTATACTATAATTAAAATTAAGTAATCATAGATTGGTTTGAAAATTGGCAATCACTTATTGTTTATATCTTTTTTCTTTTAATTATAGTGTAGAAACGAACCGCTCATCAATGCTTATGGCATTAAATAATCATATATATATAGAGAGAGAGAGAGAGAGCTGAGTCCGAGTGACATGGTTACGACACGTGTCATCCTAAGCATTTATATGTATTACATTTATTAAATTAAAATCACTTACATGTGAAATAGTTATTCACAATTAAGATTTTAAGAAATGTACAAAAGAGAAAATCTTTCAGTTTCTAAAATGGAATAATTCATCATTTACTACATAACCCAGTTTGGCCAAAACTTCATCATACGACTTCGATGTAGATGATTGTCCAACTTTCATTTCCCAAGTTGACTTCTTTCGCCAGGGGTGGATAATATGATTTATTATTTCTCCTTTTATAAGAAAAATTTAGTATATGTTACAGTTTACTAGAACCTAGATAAGTTCAAATATGCACTGTGTTAATGTCACATGACTTTTTATTTAAGTATTTCATATATCAATCTCATATAACTGTCTATTCTCTTTATAGAACTTAAATACATTTTTACATATTATTGTTTTCCCACTTCTCCACGACTTGATGACATGCTTAGGTTGTTTGATGCTTAATTAATGACATTGTATATTCTTACTTGATTTGATTTGTTTTCCCGGCTGTAGACGGTATATTTGAAGCAATAATGAAGGTAAGATTACACCCCTGACGTCATTGTTTGTCACTCCATTATGCTTTATCTTAAAAGAGATTGATCTTTCTTTGGTTTTATCCTATTGAACTAAAGGTCAATTTAGCAAATGATGGACCGGTAACACTGCAACTCGATTCATCACAATCATCGAAGTAAGTATTTCCTACCTTGCCAATGAAATGCTTTTGAGTGTATGCTTTCTGTTTGATTTTCTAAGCCTGTGCTACCCTGACATTGGATCATTTAAGTATTACATGCATTAATCACATCATATGACTTTTAATTTTCTTCATAAAATTTAAATACATTTTTACATATTATTGTTTGCCTATTTCTCCAATTTTAATGAACTTTGTCCATTTCTTTTCTAATAATAAATCACCTTAAGTTACAAAGCAATTAGTAGATTCATTTTTAACAATTTATGTGCCATAACACTCAATCTTTCAAATGCATTTCTACCTCAATTAAATACAATATTTAATAGGATTGATTGTATCATGCATCAACTTTTCAAATAATTCATTCTAAATAAACGTATATAATTAAAATCATAAAAGGGTCATTAGTCCATATTTTTAAGGTTCGATTTACACTTATATGTTCTTTCTACCCTTTTAAATTCCATGAAATTCGTTACAGAATATTGGTTATTGGTTATCCGCATATAATAATGGCTGGTCCAGTCACTTTTAATTTCCTTTTATAAAATTAAAATACATTTTTGTGTATTATTTTTTGTCCATTCCTCCAATTTTAATAAACTTTATCCACTTGGTCTGAGTTGGTTTTTTGCATAATGTAGTAACAAGTCAGGTTTAACGTCATGCGTTATGGAATGGATTAGTTGTTAAACAAACTACGTACAACAAACTAGAGAGAGGGGGGGGATAGGGGACTTAGGTAAACGTTGGGGTTAATAGATTCCTGGTCAATCCAAAAAGAAATTGATAGATTCCTTTTTAATAATTTATGTTCGTTTTTAATAATTTATGATCCATAACATTCAACCTTCCAACTACATTTCTAGAACACTTTACTACAATATTTAGTAGGTTTAATTGCTTTATGCAACAACCTTTCAAATAATTCATACCCTAATTTAATTCTTAATTTAAAAAATTAATTATATTGTCCTCTAAATTGTCTAACAAAAACGCAGTCCATCTCCGACGGACAAAGCGACGCGCTGGACGGACGTCGGGAAATGTCAGAGGGGACCGACGGAAAAACAAGCGGGGCCCGACGGGAATCGGAATTTCCGACGGACGCCCTTTCCGTCGGAAATTCCGACGGAAATTTCGACGGGATTCCATCGGAATCCGTTGGGCAATTTCGCAGATCTCGAGCCCTGCGTTCGTGTTCGTTTATAAATTTGGGAAGAGGGGCGTTCGTTCGGTAGTTTGCAAAATTTAGAGAGAGAATGTCTCAAAGAGGAAGAGAGGGAAGAGAGAGAAAGTGAAGGTAAGATTTTTGTAATCGGTAAGTTTTTTGTTTCGTTAGTACGTTGTTTAAAATTAAAATAGTTTAGTTATTTGATATTTTTTATGTTTTAAATTTGTCAATTGTGATCGTGTCAGCTGTTTTGTCGCCGCCGGTACTGTTCATTGCCGCCGCCGTCGCCCCGTGCCTTTTCACGCCGGTAATCCGTTTGATATTCCGCGTTTGAAGGTTAGTCGAAATTGTTTCGTTTTAAAATTTTACAGTTACATTCATGTTTGTTATTTTAAATTAAGTATTTTAAGCGTATTTAATATGTTTTTGTGAATAATTTAAATAAAATGAGTTCCGTTATTATAAAACGTTAAATATGTTAACCATGTATGTTTTTCAAGGTATGTTTAATGTTGTTGGTATTTTACTGAAAGTATGTATTTTTTGGTGAATATGCGAATATTATGCCTTTTTTGAGACGTAGTTAATTTTTTATATGATTTGGTTGGTTTAATATGAAATTTAGTTGTTCGTAGCATATGGATGTAAATTTTGTTAAATTTCTATTTCATTTCTGAAGTGTATTTATTTGAATAAGTGAAATATTATATAATAAATATGTACATGTCACCACAAAGGTTAAATGCGTTAAACATGTATGAATTTTAAACTATGTTTGCATTTCTTTGTATTTTAAAGTATGTTTGATTTTGTTGTTGTTTTTGTGAATTTATGTATTTTTTGGTAGTTATGCGAATAATATGCTTTTTCTAGAACGTTAGTTAATTTTTCAAATGATTTGATTGGTTTCGTGTAAAATTTATTTGTTCGTAACATATGGATGTAAGTTATCTCACAAAAAAGTTAAGTACGTTAAAGATGTATGAATTTTAAAGTATGTTTGCATTTTTTGTTCCTTTTTTGAATTTATATATGTATGTTGAGTGTGTATTAATATAAGTTTAGTAAGTATGTGAATAGTAACATTTGGTTTGTTTAATTAGATGAGGTGGGTAATCGATGGTGTCATTTGTTATTGTTGTTTAATAAGATTTATGTAGAAAAATAATATTGTTATGTGAAATTAATTATTTATAGCATTCATGTGTAGTTACATTAAGTGTTGTGTTTGAGGTGTTGTGAGAATTTTTTATGATAAGGAAAAAGTATTATATTTTTCTGATTTCATATTTAGCGTATATTGTTCTGAATAATTAAACAGCATGTTTAGCATGTGGAATAATTCTAATTTAATATATGTTTAGTTGTGGTAAATGGTTTAATAATGTTAAGTGCGTGTTTTGTTCGAATTGTCGTGTACATGAAATTTTGGTGAATATGTGAATAATATGCTTTTTTGAGACGTGCACATGCTAAAAAATCTGCTTTGTTCAACGGAAAATGGCGAAGGAAAATTACACTGACGGACTGTTCGATGGATCCAATTTCCGTCTAGAACTTCGACGGATTAGTCATATTCCGTCGGATTTTCGCGGAATATTCCGTTGGCTCACCTGATTTTGTAAACTTCTCTTTGCCGGATAGAAGTGGTAGGTTTTTTTTTGAGGAAATGTCTGTCGAAAGGAATATTCCGACGGAATTTTACGGTGGATTTTCCAACAGACACGCATTGACGTTGAAAATGTGTAATTTTGAACTTATTTGGAATGTCGGTTTCTTCATTTTTTTTTGTATTTTTCTTAGAAATAAGTGACCGGACGAAATTTTCCGTCGGAGAACACTTTTTTCTGATTTTTTTTTAAAAAACATCCAATAAGGTGAAGTGGTCCACTGTCTTGAAAAACCCGATTACTCGAGCAATGGGACACTTCACACACACACACAAACCTTTTTCTGTCTACACCTTAGCCAATGCCGCCCTCTTCTAGCCACCATCGCCGCGCTCTGCGCCCGTCCGACATCCTTTGCTCCTCCCTCGAAATCAACCCCCTTCACTGCCTCAACTGGTCGCTGCATTCGGTGTAGCACTAAGAAACTCATCATCTTTGAAATGAGTAACCGAACCTAATGTTATTCAAGAGAACATTGAATTGCCATTAAAAGATGGTGAGTTTCTTAGTGTTACATTGAATGTTTCGTTCCAGATATGCATCGGCTTCCGTCGCCCACTCCGTCGGCCCGCTTCCCGAAAGCTGTCTCTTTCTGTCGGAATGTGTCCGACGGACGGGAGATTCCGTCGAAACCAGTGGGTCTGGGGGACTTTTTCCTACAGCCATTTTTCGTCGGATTTTCCATCAGAAAATCATTTTTTTGGTTTAATACGAAACTTATTTGTTGCTAACATATGAAATTTATGTTAAGTTTGTTTTTCATTTGTGAAGTTTATTCATTTGAATAAGTGGAATAAAATGTGATAAACAGGTACATTTTTAATTATTAGATAACTATTATGAAATGTTGAATTATGTTACACATGTGTAATGTGTTTTGTTTTAGGGAATACTTTAAATTTCTTAAGTATATGAATATTTTCTTTGGTTTGTGATATATATATTAACGTTTTGTAAGTATGTGAATTGTAATATATGTAATTAAGTTGGTTTGGATTTATTTAATTCAATGAAGTACGAAGTAATAATTTCATTTGTGTTTAATTTTTATTATATAAGTATATGAAGTGTTCTGCTTAATTAGGTGTGTTATGATATATTAAATAGTTTTGTTTTGAATGTGTTTTGATTGAACATGTGACGTATATTATTTTGAATAATTGAACAGTATGTGTATTATGTGTAATAATTTTAATTTAATTTATCTTTCGTTTTGATAAATGGTTTAATAATGTTAACTGCGTGATTTTTTCAGTTTGGTGTTTGATGTTTGATGTTCGATGACATTTATTTTTACAAATAATATGTACTGTCTTGAATTTTTCGTTGAAATGTTTAATTATGTTAAGTATGTTTAATTTTTATTTAAGTATGTGATGTGTGAAATAAATTATGTAATTTATGTTTAACGCTTAATTAGGTGTACTGTGATGATATATTTAATGGTTTTGTGAAATATATTTTAATGTAATTCATACATGTATGTTGAACTGGTTGAATTCATTTGTGCAAGAATTTTATTACAATTAATTGTAGTGTACATAACAATTAAGGAATTCATATTAGGAACATATGGATGGGCCGTTGCATCGTCAATGGATGTATAGAAGAAGAAATCCTAATGGACATGAACTTAGAGAGGAGTGGTTGGAGGGAGTTAATATGTTTGATGAATTTGCACGAAATCAGGAGGAGTATAAAATTAATGGAGTTTATAGATGTCCATGTGTTAAGTGTAAGAATATGCAATATTTTGCACCTGACGTTGTAAAGTCCCATTTGTATAGAAAAGGATTTGTGAAAAGTTATTGGTGTTGGACGAATCATGGAGAAGAAGATAATTCGGAAGTTGGGGGTGCAAGTAGTTCACATTCTATGAATTTTGATTATGAGCACAACGATTATAATGATATGGAGAATATGGTGCATGCTGCGTTCCAAGCTAATGAAATGAAAATGAGTAGTCCGCATGACGTAAATCCTGAGGCCTTTTACACTATGCTTGAATCTGCCCAGAGACCTTTGTATGAAGGGTGTGATATAACTGAACTTGAAACATCTGTGAGACTACTGAGCATTAAATTGGGACACAACATGTCTCAATGTTGTTTCAATGAAGTTGTTGGCCTGATGAGAGATGTATGCCCTTCTGAAAGTGGCATTCCGAAAAATTATCATCAGCAGATGAAAAAAGTCAAAGACTTGGGTATGGATGTTCAGGAAATTGATTGTTGTCCAAATGGTTGTATGCTTTATTATAAAGAATATCAGAGTTTGTCCGCATGCAAATTTTGTGGACATGCAAGACAGTTATTGAAGAACTCTAACCAATGAGGTCGTAAGGATGTACCATATGCAAAAATGCAGTACCTGTCTTTAATTCCAAGACTGCAACGATTGTATGCCTCCAAAAAGACTGTCGTCCATATGAGATGGCATCATGAGCACCGCCAAGAATCGGGTGTTCTCCGCCATCCCTCAGATGGTTTAGCTTGGAAGCATTTCGTCCAAAAGTATCCAAACTTCGCTGCAGAACCTCGGAATGTGAGGTTAGGTCTTTGTGCTGATGGTTTCACACCATTTTCCATATCTGAAAGATCGTATTCTGTGTGACCGGTTGTTGTAACACCTTACAACTTACCTCCCGAAATGTGTATGACTACCCCATACATGTTTTTAAGTTACATTATTCCGGGTCCAGCAAATCCGAAGAACAGGATTGATGTGTACTTGCAACCCTTAATTGATGAGTTGAAATTGCTGTGGGATGTTGGGGTTGATACATTTGATGTATCAAGCAGTGCAACTTTTAGATTGCATGCCGCATTGATGTGGACTATCAATGATTTTCCCGCATATGGTATGTTATCTGGATGGAGTACTCATGGGCAGCTAGCATGTCCGGTTTGTATGCATCAGAATTGTGCATTTCAGTTACAGTATGGCCGAAAGCCATCTTGGTTCGATTGCCATCGTCGGTTCTTGCCTTGGAATCATTGTTTTAGAGCTAATAAAGTTGCTTTTCGTAAAGGGAAGAACATACACATTGGCCCTCCCCGAACGATTCCTGGTGAGATGTTGTCGGATACTGTATCCACTTTGCCTAAAGTGACTACAGATATCAATTTTCAAATTTCGGGATTTGAGGAGAATGAACATAATTGGACAAAGCAAAGTATCTTTTGGGAGTTGTCGTATTGGAAGCATCAACTTTTGAGGCATAACCTTGATGTGATGCATATTGAGAAAAATTTCTGTGAAAATATTATAAACACAGTCATGGATGTTCCGGGAAAAATAAATGATGACATCAAAGCAAGGATGAATATGTTCATTTTGTGTAGTAGGCAAGAGTTGGACTTGGCTACAAGAGGGTCAACTGATAGATTGTGTAAGCCAAAAGCCAAGTTTGCACTATCGCTACCTCAAAAAAGGGTTGTATGTCATTGGTTGCGGGAGGTTCATGTACCTGATGGTTATTGCTCTAATGTGGGCAACTGGGTGGATCCATCTAACACAAAGTTACAAAATATGAAAAGTCATGATCATCATGTGTTTTTGGAGAATCTTTTTCCGGTAGCTTTTGCTGCTCTTCCGGATGATGTGTTGGGACCCTTGGTCGAATTGAGTGAATTTTTCAGAAACCTATGCTCTACTGAGCTGCAAGTAAGCATGCTGGAAGAGATGCACAAGAACATTGATGTAATTCTGTGTAAATTGGAGATTGTGTTCCCTCCCGGTTTTTGGAATGTCATGGAACATTTGCCTATTCACTTAGCCGAAGAAGCTTTGTTGGGTGGTCCTGTTCAATATCGATGGATGTATCCTTTTGAGAGGTACTTTGGTTGGTTGAAACCTACGGCAAAGAATAAAGCCCGTGTTGAAGCATCTATGGTTCACGCATACTTGGCGTTTGAGATAAAACATTTCGCTGAGTACTATTTTCAGTCAAGCTTGGATAGCCCAAGTATAGGGCGTAATGAGGGTATGCAACAGCCTGAATCACAAATGCCAACGCTATCGGTGTTCAACCGTAAGGGTACTCCATTTAGGAATCGAGGCCGAAGATATCTCACTGAGGCGGAGTACCGTGTCGCTCGCCTTCACATTTTACTGAACTGTGGTGAAGTGCAACCATATCTGGAGTAAGTACATCAGTTACTGAAAGTTTCATTTAAATACTGAAGAGGCAAATTTCGCACAGTGGTTCGAGTGTAATGTAAGTAATTTGTCATAAGTAATCTTCAACTTCCGAAACACATTTGTGTAATTCTAAAGAGGATTGCCTTCTTTTTCTCTCCGTAGGTCAATTCTTATCGGGTGTTTAATGATGAGAGGCAAGATTTTTTGGTGAACTTATCTTATGGATCGCTTACGGTGGTGGAGTGTTTCTCTGGATATAAAGTTAATGGTTATCGGTTTTATACCAAGGCCAGAAATGAAGGTAAAACAACATATAACTGTGGCGTCTATGTCAAAGGAGTTGGGGAAGGTGACGAAGTCTCAGGGGATTATTATGGTGTACTTCACGAAATTGTTCGTGTTGAATTCACGGGTGAGCCAATTAAAACATGTGTTCTTTTCAATTGTGAGTGGTTTGACCCGGATGTTCCTCGGGGGTTACGTTACCCTAAATTTATCCCATATCCCGAGGTGAATCATACCAGACGTTACAGAAAGTATGACCCATTCATATTTGCTGATGTTGCAACCCAAGTGGTATATGTTAAGTACCTTGAGGGGATATCAGGAAAAGTGAATTGGTGGGTAGTTATACCAAACAAACCTCGCGGTGCTCCTAAAGATAAAGAAAACCTAGAACTTGCCTATCAACAGTTTGGAATGACAAACATGAACGTGGACAATATCATAGTAAGCACATTAGTCGATGAAACTGCAGAGGCTGATGATGTTGATGAACATGATTGGGGTGATGATGATGATGGGAATGGTGAACATGATGATGGTGATGAAGATGATGAAGAAGGTGAATGGGAGGATGAAGATGAAGACACTGATGATGGCTATGATGAAAATACGGCAATGCAAAGTGGTGATGATGACGATGACGATGACGATGACAATGCGTCCAACCATGATTGATTGAATTGTTTTGTTGTATGGATATTTATGCATATGTATATAAAGCGTTTCTTTATTGCAAACTCAAAAAAAATTGTCTGTATGTAGTGTAATTTTTCACTAACAATAGTATCAAAAATGGCGCGGTTTTATTTTTTTGTTCTTATTTTTTAGATGTCTGGAAACAATGGTGGACGTGGTCGTGGTCGAACGGCCAGGAGTGATGCCGGTAGAGGAGAACCACAACCGACTCCACAGTATGATCCTGCAGATCAAACTTATGAGCCGAACACCTTTAGTGGAATGTTTGGAGGTTTTCTTGATCCAAGTCAACCATTCGGAAATTATTTTGGTCGTATGGATGAGCAATCCCACCTGCAACCACCTTTCTTTGGTGCGGGTATGCAAACACCAATTCAACCAAATATTCCTTACATGGGTGGTGGTTCATCTACTCCATTAGTTTATCAACAGTTCGGTACTGTTAGTCCGCATTTCAACAGTAGTCATTTTATGGGGCAACCTAGAATGCCAAGTCAGTCAGTGCACAACGAAGGGGTCCGCAATGAAGAGGGAGGAAGAGATAGACACAGTCCTACACCTGAAAGTGACACATCGACCACCAATAATAAGATATATTTACAACCTGATGGTGACACGTAAGTTTATTATGAAGTTTGCAACTTCTTCACTTCTCATATTCTTTTCATACGTGTAATCTTTATTACTAACCAATTTTTTTTGTGTTCTTAGTTTTGTTCCATATCAGGGTGTAGTTCAGAAAATAGTCGAAAACTTTGCAGGTAAGTACCCACGTCCTTGGACCACGTGGGGGGAAGTTCCACAATTTCAAAAAGACATTTGGTTCAATGAGTTCAAGGTTCATAATTATCTGTGCAATGAATTTGAAAGTCGTGATTGGATTGTTAATTTCGAATGTTTGATTACTAATATGTATACTTCAATTTTGCCGCAGAAACACTACTACTGGCATCTAGACAACGAAAGTCAGATACGGCGTAACTTTGAGTACAGAGGTGCCACTTGACTCAGGGACATTCTAGGATACGCTAGGAAGTACAGCAAAAAACCGAAGTGGTTACCGCCTAGTGTTTGGAATGATATGTTCAAACATTGGAGTGACAATGACAACTTCAAGAAATTGAGTGAACAAAATAAGAAGAATAGATTGAGTGATGTTGAAGGTTTTGGTCATTTGTTGCATACATGTGGCTCAATTCCGATTAGTGAAAGGAAAAGGCGTTTGGTAAGAAATTTGATTATTAATAAATGTATTTGTTATATATAAAGCATGATATGGGTTGAGGTCCTCGTTCATCATCCTCGCTTATATTTAATTGCGATTTACTTTTGTTTTTCAGACCCAACTATTAGGTAGGGAGCCCACGTGTGAGGAATTGTTCAAGGACACTCACTGCAAGGTGAAAGACAAAACTTTTGTGGACAAAAAAATCTGCCAAAAAATATGTAAGTTTCACACATTCTATTTACAGATAATTCGTATGTGACAATTGTATGTTTGATTTAAAATAGTTTTATGTTGTATAATTTTCAGGAGGATCATCAGAACAAATGGCAGGAGTACTCCCAAGCTGCAACTCAAGGGGGTTCTCAACTGCCACCTATGACCCAAGAGGAGTTTTGGATTAAAGAAAATCTCGACAAGAAGGGTCGTGTATACGGTTTTGGCGCAGAAGGGGTCAAGTTGAAAAAATCGGCTACTATTGCAGCTGCACGTCACTCATCAGCTGAGCATTTTGATCCAAGACAGCAAGCACAACTCTTCAATGAGAGCATAACCAAGCAAGCAGAGGCTATAACTCACAAGGGAAGACAGAGCGCATGCTGAAAAAAGTTTTAAGATTTTTCAAAGGTCAAAGTGCAGGCTCCTCCAGCCAGATCAACTTGAATCCCGACGATGAAGAGGACTCTGAAGACGACAACGATGATGATCCCACAAATTTATCCGACTCCGAATAGTTTAGTAATTTGTGTACATTTTAAACAATTTCCTATGTCGTAATTCATATTTAATTCAGCATGTTTCTTTTGACAGATATATCTATAAAATGTTATCTTTGGTAATTATATTGTTACGCGCATATTAATTTTGCGTAATTTTTTTTTGGGGTTTTCAAGAAAAATTTCCTACAAATTACTTTTCTTGTCGGATTCTCAATTCTATAAAAAAAAAATTCATCAAAATTTTTTTTTTAAAAAAAATGGGGAATTCCGACGGGAATTTCCGTCGGAAATTCCCTCCCCCCTTTTCGAACTTCGCTTCCTCCGATGCTGCAGGGATGTCCGACGGGATATTTCCGTTGGAAATTCCGTCGGGAAAAATTTTGCGACGAGCCCAATCCCGACGTACCCTTTCCCGTCGGAGTTTCCGTCGGAATGCACTTTTCCCGTCGAAAAAACATACTTTTTCCGTCGGTATTTCCGTCGCAGATCAACTGTGTTTTTGTAGTAAAGGTGTCCAACTGCACGTCGACAACCACCAACTACTAAGCAACTGAGGATAATTATATGTGTTTTTAAGTTTATATTAAGCAGTTATATCAATATGCAAGTGTTTGGATATTGGAAGATGAAAAGATAGCCTCTATGATACATGTATCTCCTTATGATCAATTTCTTTGTTGCATTTGATGTTTTTGTGTCTCTTATGTACAAGTGAAATCTATCAACAACAAAAATCATCAAAAAAATAAAAATAAAAATTTTGTGATCATAAATTTCTTACCAAATTTATACTAACTTATTAATGTATTTTGCATTAGAAAATATTTTTAGTGTACTTATCATTTACATTGGGATTATTAATAGGTTCTTAACTATTTTTTCTTCTGTTTTGTTAGCTAATACAAGTGGATTTTAAAGGAATTCCATTCCTAACTTCATGCTATATAATTGTTGGGTCTAGTCATATTACAAGAGTTATTCGCCTTGTTCTTTTGATGCTTGGATTGTTTTAATTAGGGGTTTATATTGTGCACTCAGTTTCCTATTAATTGTGTTGATTGGAGCTGTGGTATATCTAAATATACATTAATTGTGTTGATTGGAGCTGTGCACTCAGTTTGCTATTAATTGTGACTTAATTAAATGTAAAGAAATATTAAAGAATATAAAAAAATTATCATCACTAAATATGATGTAACCTATTTTTAACTTAAAAAATATTAGCAATTTATGCGAAGCACATTTGTAGCACTAGTTGCAATAATAATTGAGGTTACTAATTGTTCGTTTATAATTGATTATTACATAACTCCTAGATGAACTATTGAATGCCCCCAAATAAAAAGTCGCTCTAGGACATATTATTAGTGCATTGAAAATCTTTAATTAAAAGCGTCAAAGTATAGATTTGGAATGAGACACAAAAGATAAAAAAATTAAGTGATAAAGTGTAGATTCAACTAAAAAGCACAATCTGTACCATCAAAATAACGTCATATCCGTGGAATCTAACCTGCCACGCACTGAACATTCGTGATCTAATATCAACCAATGTCTTTCCGGTACTACATATTGGGAATGAGGTTTGCATATAGGTATAGGAGTTGTACCCGAATCTGAAAAATCACACCAAACTCGCCCCATTTATAGCAGTATGGGTACGAAAAATTGAAAAAATGGGTGTGGCCCGGGTATACTGAAAATGGGTGCGGGTACGAGTACGGGTTCTGGTATCAGCATCACCTGCCCCATACCCAAACCCGCCCATACCCGATTTTTTGGGGTAAAATAAATTGTTAAGTAGAGTTTTGAACTTTGAATGTTGGTAATTTGTTAAAAAAAGGCTCAGTACCCCCAACCCAGTCCCAACTATGTAATCCATCCATTTGTATTGCTCATTTACTATCCCGATACATGAAATTACGTAACTCATGACTCACAAATCTAAAATCCTAACTCATTTGTTGTGCCCTCACTCCCTCATTTGTTGTGTCCCCCATTCCATCATTCTAGTCGTTTTTAGAATGCAGTTTCTGTTCATGAACTAAGTTTGAGTTCTTGCACTTAATCCAATGATTATTGCATTTCTTCATAACATCCTACATAGTTGAATTTAGTTTTATGAATTTTTTAAGATAAAGAAATCATCGTACCCGATGTTCATTATATTTTAATATTTGTATATATTCCAATAAAATCCGAAATGCCTGATGAGTATGAGTATGAGGATAAGATTTTGAAACCCCCGATAGGTATAGGTGTGGATATTGAGATGACTTTTAAAAATGGGTATGAATGCAGGTACAACTCTACTTGCCCCGTACCTGCCCCATGCCCATCCCTATCCGCAAACCTATTATATTCTTCTTCAATATGTGAACATGTTGATCTAATATAGACTTGGTGAATGAGATGTCAATTCGATATAAAATACTATCATTGAATAGTTGAATGTCATTTGGAGAGTTTTCTTGCTACCTTCAGAGATAATTGTTCATCTCACCAAGTAACAGACAAAATAACGAGATGATGCGCAAAACTAATATCAAACGAATAACTCCCAGTACACAATTGCAGAGGTAAATTAGATAACAATATCTAGTTATCTACAAAATTGTTATTTCGACCGCTAACAGCTAGTAAAACATCTAACTATTACTGAAACAACTACTTCTACCGAACATGCCCTAGAGATAGAAATGGAAAGGATTGAGGTCATTTAGATGTGAAAATTTGACTGTATCTGTGGTATATGCATTATGCCTCTATGATTGTATGTTAACTTACTTATCCCTATTTTAAAGAGATAAATAACACAAATGTTGTTCCAATTAATCTCTGTCAACTAGATCATGCGTACCGTCCTATCTTGCCCACCGTCAATCTCTGTTTCATTCTCTCTTATAACTAACCAAAGGTTTCACTCGATCCCAACTTCAAAATTGTTATTTCGATCTCTTGCTTCATCCATTTTTAAATTCCACGATTTTAAGCCTGTGATGTTTGTTTCTTTAATTTTTCTAGCAATGGCAGAGACTAATTGCATTAACAAAGTCAAAATTTAATAATTGTACTATAAGGGAGTACAATGCATTTTACTCAACATAGTACTATCTAACGATTTATTTGACCTAATTGCGTGTAGAAAATGTCAATGGGGGGAATGACGGTAGAATCATCCTTTCAAGCAGGACTGTCAAATTGAACCATGCTCAAACCTACCAAGTTTGATACTCGTCTCATTGAAGCACCGTATTTGGTACTAAAAGGATATGAGCACTGTCCTAACCAGGGTATAATTGATTCAAGTCGAGGTTTTCACTCAGACTCGTATGCACATTGTGCGGCTCGAAGCTCGTTGTTGTTTGAATCCTTTTTTTTTTTTCCTTTTTAACTTCAAGGCTAATTCATGCTGAATTGTGGGTTTTTGCATTGGATTCAAGAATAATAGTTATAATAAATTTTTGACCTCAATAGCAATTTCATGCACTCCGCACAAATGCATTAGAAAAGATTGAATAATTGCAACAGCTCTATGAGATTATGGTTTGGAGAAATGTCCATGTAGGCACTAAAAATATTTGCGTGTCGTACCAAAAAAATTAAATTAATTATCTAACCAACCCTTTTAATTAATTTAATCGGGCTCAAAAGACTCTCAAATCGAAACCCAAGAGACTATCAAGTCAAGCCACAACCTAAACCCCGAACGACTTCTAAGTCAAAACCCAAGTAAAGCCCAAATCAAGGCTCAAGAGACCACTTCCAAGTCAAGTCACAATCTAAGTCAGAACGACTTTCAACTCAAGGCGCAGTCGAAACCAATTCAAAGTCAAATTCTAAGTCGATTGCCAAGTCAAAGGTCAAATGACTCCCAAGTCAAGATCTTGTCAAGAGCCAATGCGACTTCCAAGTCAATGCTCGACCCAAGTCAGAGAGACTTCCTCGTCAAAGTCAAATCAATAGCAAATGACTAATAAGTCAAATCGATCCAAGATTAAACCCGATTGAAGGCCCAAAATAAGATCAAAGGCCATTTTGACTTTCAAGGGGGAGTGGAAAGTTTTCCTATAAATAGGTCCCTACCCTCCTTTGATTCATAGGTTAGAAAATTGAAAGAAATCATCAACACTCAAACATTCACTCATTGAAGGAAGATAACAAGGGCGCGCCCCATCCTCCCTCTAAGACCAAGTATTCATCTTGATTGGGATTAAGCCTCTAAGGCCCTCTCTCAAGATAAATTCATTCAAACTCATTCAAGGAGATCGAATCAGATGATTACA
>JACYFF010031955.1:19180072-19191624 GCA_017589665.1 Selenicereus undatus
TAATCCTTGTCAGGAACATTGGCATGCAATTATCTAAGTTATCTTAAGTTGTCCAGGTCAATGAATTTTATTACCACTCACTTCTACCTTTGGACATGCCGCTTAGTTACATGTTATTTGTCCAGCTTGGTTCCTCACCTATTTCATAGAAAGCCAAGAAGTAAGACATTGTCTCCTGGTCTTCGACAGAAGTCGAGTTTATCGCTATGTCCAATGCTGCCAGTGAAGTTGTTTGGATTCGTAATTTGTTGAAATTTTTTAGATTTCCTATCTCTCCAACTTTTCTTCATTTTGACAATCAAGCGACTTTACATATTGTGGCTAATCTCGTTTTCCACAAACGTACTTGCAGCGCCCCCAATTCATAATCATGTAATTGGGCCTTAATAATTGAGTAAATATTCAAAAGCAGTGGAAAACTTATAAATTGGGGAAACATCATTGTGGTTTTCAAAATGAAAATAGGACAAACTATTAGAAAGAAGGTGAAGAATAGATTATTTTGGAAAATTGGAAAGGTTCATTCATACAACAGTTGACAACCCAGTAATTCTCTTAGTGCAGAAAAAACTTTGTAACAAAAAATTAGTCTTAATGACGTAAAAGTAATTAAGAGAGTGCAAAGAACATGCAACAATAAGTTTAAAAGTTTCCTTTCCATTCAATATCAAGTAACTTTGGGAGCAAAACCAAGAGAACTATGCTTTCTCTATTAAATACAAGTCATATCCATTTAAATGACGAGGATTGGTTTGAGAGGGGCCATGAGCCAATTGACCAAGGAAAGACCAATGAGCACGATGACAAGAAAGGCGCCCTTGCTATGCATCACTTCTCCTGACCAGTTTTGTTGTTTCTTCTATCTTTCAACTTTGCGCCTCACATCCTTAGAAAAAAGTTTTGAAAATACATAAATCAATAGAAAAATGAGCAAGAAGCCCAATACATTATCATTGCACAGTAAAACTAGAATCAATAGATTGGCGGGAATGTGCATACTTTTAAATCGATTTTGTAATCCATATGGAGCACAATAAACTTAACGATTAATAAAAGTAACTCATCGCTTTATTTCACTAGCCAAGCCTAGGTCCCATGTATAGTGATTCACCAGAACTTGTAAATTTAAAGATCTCCATCCAACTTCTAGGTTCTAATGAACCGCTTGGCAATCGGCATTGGACAATGAAGAGTACAATGCACTGCTAGCAGGTCATGTTGTCTAGGTGTCCCTAGTATTCCTTCCCCTAGACTTCATCTTCCCTTCTGTTTCACTAAATAGTTAGACTAGTTCTTTGTGGGAATACTATGTCTCTACTTTGATGGATTACTCATCTTTGTCATATAAGTATGCTTTTGAACCCATAATTTCATGGCAACTCCCATAATTATCAACCTTGGCTTGTTTCATTGATCTCCTTTCTCTCCCTTTACCCCAGTTTAACGCGGTTCCTTTTTAACAAAGTATACCCACCTCTATATTTATTTGAGCATATGATTGTAATTCATCCAATTGACAAACCTCCCACAATGAAATTCATTACCATACTTGTTGGCATTTAATTCAATTCATATCTACACCACTAAATTGCATCTGGGCCTATTGCTCAATATTGACGTCAACAAAATAATTACTAATGCCAAGACACACTACTAGTCTCTCGTTCTGTCTAAGCAATGGGGCTCAAAATTTTCCCACAGTATCAAATCATCCACATACTTGTAATTCCATCTTACATTCCACTTCTCCACACTGCTCTTATGCATAATGACCAATATTATCAATAGTTGGACTAATGTCATTGTTTTGACATAACAAAATAGCTCTAAATTTATGGTGACAACAATTAACCAGCCCAAATTTATTTAGCTCATAGCCCAATTTCAATCACTATGGTATCCATCTATTCCTTCATTTTTGCACAATATCTCACCCAAAACTCATTTAGCTATAAATCAACTATAATCTCAATAGAAATTCATATAATAAGCTCAATTACCCAACTAATATTAACACTTTCCCAAGCAGAAACTCATATTATTAGTAAAAAAGGGTATGCGAAATTTGAATCTAGAGAGATAAGGGATGTCATTTATATCTTCGAAACAAGCGTTCAGAATGAGTTGATTAACGCTTAGAGATAATGGCAGTGTAGCGACCGAAAGACGGCTTCCGATGATACTAGTGGGAGCCAACATGTAGGTGGTGGAGATGGCGAAGGAGACAAGCAGAGGTTTGCGTGCACGCGTCTGTGTGTGTTTTTTTTGGGTTTTTTTTTTGGGGGGGGGGGGGGGGCGCCCCCGAGGAGATGGAGGAGGAGAGTTTGTAGGGCTTGGCAATTAAATTTAGTTAAGTGAGCAACTTTCTCCATAATTTCATTTACTAGCTGACCGAAATCAGCTTTCCCCACCCATTTTTGAATGGTTATATTTAATGTTTGTTATTTTTGTATTTTGTTTTGTTTTATTCTAGCAAAAGTCAACAAAACTTATCTAGTAAGTTGATATTTTTTTTTATTTTTTTCACACGTACAAAAATCTATAGCCATACATTTGTGCTAAATCTTCCCCATACGTTTGTTAATCTTTGATCTTTTGTGCCAATCTAGAGCCTAGTCGCTAAGCAATCAGATTAAGTCCAAGACTGAGTTGGATGCATATGTCTAGATATAAGGATTCTTCCAATTACTTGATCTAAGCGTGCTCTTGTAATAATAATGTATTTTGCTATGAAAAATTGATTGTAGGTTCAGTAATTTGTCAAAATCAAAATAATTTATAAACTTATGATTGACTCTGATTAACATTATGAAGTACAAGGAAATCAGTTTGGTATTACAGTACCAAGCATATGACATATCGAGGTTGATTGTCAATTCGTCTGTGAGAAGATTCTTTATAGGACATTGTTACTTGCTATATACCTAGTACAGAACAACTTGTCGACAATTTTAGTCAGGCAATTAGGCAACATCAATTTCGTTATATTCTAGGCACGTTGGATGTTACTTATCCCCACACTCTAACTTGAGGGGAAGTATTAGGGGTAGAATATTATATTTCCTGTTTCCTTATTTCTTTTCTATATTCTGGCAAGAATATTGACACATGTCTTTGTACTATCGTAACACCAATTCAAGACTCATAAAAGGTCAATATGCTGAGGGAGAAGCACCCAGACAATATCCTATTTCAATATTCCCAAATTTTAGCCGTACTGATCTTTTACTCAGTTATGCGTGCTTTTGAGTCAACTCAAACCCAATTTGACTTGGGATTGACTGGATGGGTTGACTCCGTTTTATTATATCCTTGGCCCCCATATATGCCTCATAAAGAAACTAATAATTTTTCACTAACTGGAGAAAAGTAGGTGAAAAAAAAAAGCAGTATAGCTAATTATAAATAAATACTAAAAGAAAACAAAATCGCAAATGAACGGGATTATTTTGTTATGTTACGCGGAAGGGCATATTGGTCATCAGATCATTTTGGTTTCGCCGGGAAAAGAAAAAGAAGAGGCCAAAGGGGGCGAGATTTTAGGGTTTAGGGTTTACAATTGTTTCAGTTAACTAGCCTCAGTTTCAAGCTTTCGATTAACGTTCAATCTTCAACATCGTCTTCCTCGATGGAGCCGCTATTAGGGTTTAAGGTGACAACTACCATTCTCGACGAGAATCACAAATTGGTGCCGTGGCTGAATTGGGATGAATGGGACTTCGTCAGACAATCTCTTTTCTCGTCTTCTTCTGATTCAGTGGCCAAAGCGCTACGTAGAGTATGAATTTTCCCTAATCCGTAATTTCTCGTTCCACCATGATATTTGTTGAGCAATTATTTTTTTTTTTTTTGGGGCAACTCTGATTGAAGAAATCGGCTTTCTGTTGTCATTTTTGATGTGCCGGTAGATAGCAGCATGGCGGAGCAGAGGATGTTTACCAGTTGTAATCGAAGTTACGGCTTCGATTATCGAAATACAACAAAAAAGACCCACATTTTAGGTAATTATTGTACACTAGCAGAAATGAGGCTTACTGAATGTTGCATTGTGTTGATATTTCTCTAGCATCTCTTCTAATGCTTCTGGTTGCTAATATGTTGCGGACGAATGTAGGGTGTATTTGACTGCTGGTGCATCAGATTCTGAGGAAATGCTCTCTATGCTTTACACTATGGCCACTATGAGGTGAGCAAAGAGAATGCTTAGTGGGCTAACCATGGAACATAGTTATTACACATCCCCTGCTATTTTTGAAGTATATGCTGTACTTTGACTCCAAACCGTCTTGCTCCATCTGCTTTTGGTCTAATGATTTAGGTTGCTACTGTTACAAATCTGTTCTTAAATTTTGTTAGCTTGCTATTACAAGGGCGGAGGGCGTATGTATCCCATCTTTTATTTTCAAACCTCAGTTTCTTATTTGTGCAGGGTTTTTCAAGTTGCTTTCATTGTCATTGCATGTAAAAAAAGCTTCTTGGGACCAAAACAGATTTTCATCCGAACCCTTTCAATCGGGAAGCGGTCAGAGGTGCCAATTTTTTTTTATTTTTTCCCCTGAATTTTATCATGATTTGTGAACAACATCCCCATAGGAAGGCCTTTCTGCCCTGCATGCTACAATTGTTAGTAGCTGAGAAATTTTGATCAATATGCAATGCAGTGACGTTTAATGCCTATCGAATACTGTAACATTTAGGCAAAAGTCAAAAAAATCAAAGACGAGGGTTATGAAATTTCTTACTTGGCAGCACTACTACTAACAGTCATGGATCATACCTGATAGTTTGGTATTTTGGTGGCTGCAAAAAACTGATGCCCGGCAATGTGCAATATGCAAACTGATTTGTCTGTATGGACTGCATATCTGGATCATCTGGTGGAGGAAGGCCGGCAGGGGCGACCTGAGAACACATGAACACCTCCCCGGTGTAGGTGACTCATGTCATGTGGTCTCAGGTCGCTCCTGTAGGACTTCAGCACCCTGTCTTGACACAGAGCAGCCCATTGCTTATGTATCACTGTGATATTTGTGACTATGAATTTGTGATGATAATATGATAGTGCTGATTGGTAGTGGTGATTCAGATGCGTTTTTATAGTGAGTCTCAGGTTTCTGGTACGTCAGTACTCAGCTGTACTGCGTGATTTGTTTCTTTGGCTACTGTGTACTGCATGAAGATGGTATGGCTGGTACTAACGTCTGTTTTGAATGTGAAGTACAAGTTGATGAGAATTATCTTGTACTATTGATTTACTATTATCTTGTTGTACCTGCCGGTCTAGTTTTAGTATGTCTTTGGATAACCTTCAAAATTATAGGTGGCAATTCTTGTTGTATTTCGGGTGAGTTTCGGATTGATGAGACATTTGCTTTTATTTTATTTAAAAGATTACTATTATATCATTTGCTTTAGTTTTCTTTTTGTTTTTTATTTTCAAAGGTAATTTACTGTTTTACCATTTTAGTTCTCTTCTTTGTTCGAATAATATGTAATTTGATAGTCATTTATATGCATGTTTTCTTGGTATCAAATAGTATAGGTAGAAGTTAATTCTAATAATGCAATATTATATTTTAAAATTGTTCTATTTCTTGGTTCAATATTTTCTGGTAAAACGGATAGTTGATCTAGTCTTGCTTTATAATGATTAAGCGTTTGTTGCGAATACTTCTAATTGTACAATCAAAAATTCTTAAGAAATTGAAAGTTTGTTGTTCGGTATAATATTCTAGATTGGGTAGACAAAATCTATTTCTAATTATATGATCTCTATACTAATCTATTTCAATTGTAGATTGAAATTTATTTCTAAGGTTTAAAATGTTTCTAGATGAACTCAATGTTTTAAAATTTTAACCAAGGCTATATGGAGCAAGATGATCTTTCAAAGTTTCTTCTAGTTCTTTAGCCATTTGAGTGTTTTCACAAATAAGATGGCTTAATAAACTATGATGTTGTTTGTAAGACTTACGATCAGAAAGATTTAAAGTGTTCTTAATAGCTTTATATTCTGCGACAGAAGAGCGGAGTAAGTTTTGATATTCTATGCTAAGCTTATGGTAGTCATCTCTTAAAGAGGCAATAAAACTAACTTTAGGAAAATGAGAGTTTCTAGGTGAATGATTATGAAAATATAAATGATTTAGGAATTAATTAATTTAGTAATTAGTTTAGTTGTTTGGCTATGATATCATTAAATAGCGTGTTTGGCAACTTTTTGAAAAAAAATGTTTAAAACTCTTTGACGAGAGGTCAAGATTTGAACAAAGTAAGGATTAAAACAGGTTCTTGAATGATAAACATGGTACTCTCAGTGTAATAAAGTAAACTATCAGTAGTTCAAGAAATTATACCTCCTTAGTCGAAAGGCTTTAAGTCGAGATATTAAGTCCTCATATCTGCTATCACGCCCTTCTTCTTCATGGGCCTTACAGGACTTGGTTCGATTCTTCGACTCCTTTTCTCACCTTAAAATCTCTAAAAAGAATAGATAAAATTTCAAAAATTTCTGAATAATTCTATTTATTAAGCTGATTTCTCAAAGGGAAAGTTTAGAACAACATGATGAGAGCATAATGCTTTGAGTGATCTTTACTTCGTTCAAATTACCTCTGCCTTGCTCTTGTTTAGAGTTACAGATTTATAGTGTCCTAAAAGGCCTTATCGACGTAATGACTTACGTCATAAGAACATGACTATGATACAACTTTACAGTTGTAATAGTAACATAATTGATTGCTTTGTGTTAAAGTTGATCCGACAGTTTACTTCTTCACGTGGGTGGTCCCCATAATTGCAGATGTCTACCTGGCATAGGCTTCTTAGATCTTGTAGATGAGATTTCATAAAGATAAGATATAGTTGTCGGCAAGATCTTGACCTTACATATGACAGTCTCAACGCAAAATCCGATAGTCTACCATTTGTTTCGAATGGCATTGATGATTTCCTCACTGGGCTAGATGGATATGCCGACGAAGGGCGCCATAGCACGATGATGGTAGAAAACGTGAGCCCCCCTCTTTCTTTCTCTCTCTCTCTCCTCTCTGTCTCAGGTTGCAGTGGCGCGCAAATGGGTGTGACCTATAGGCTGTAGGACAAATATGACACAGCAAGTCTTCACTAGGTGTACAAATATAATTTGCGCTCCATCTTTTGTTTTGGTGTGGAAAGAGGGGCAAGCCCCTAAGAAAGCATATGATTATTGTAACGCTCCGCCCGAAAGGGGACAAGCATGTCACCGCGGTAGATGTCCCATTAGAAACACCCACAAGGCTACCTAAATTTATTCACCTTAATTAACCTGCTAATAGGCGAGAGCAGAGGAAGCTCTTAACGAAATCTAACTAATGTTTGTGAGGTAGTTCTAAAACATACATTACATACACACTTAAGCCATATCCAAAATGTTCTTACCCATGTGTCAACCCAAAGATACATCCATACTTGTATTTATCAAACCTAATTCACAACATAGCATAAACGAGATATGCATCCTCGGCTTAGCTCTCCACAAAGTGTATCTCACCCTAGACCTGTGTAGGCTCATGTGGCTTCCTTTAGCTTACAAATCCTGAAAAATGGTAAGGTCATGAGCTCCACGAGCCCAATGAATAACCCTTACCTTCTCTGCTGTTACACTTTGCACATTATTAGGTTCGCACGTAATCACATAAAACATACATCATAATGAATTAAAGCGTAGCATCAAAACATAGCAGATTTCATACAATGTGACATAAAAACATGTTCATGCTTCAGAAATAGGAAACAAACTCATACCTTTTATATATATCATAAGACGGGTAATTGGTTGACATAGTCATACATGTCCCATACCAGGTACGATTTAAGGACCATGGTTTTCACTTAAGTCCTTAAACAAGCTCTGCTATTAGTTTATTCATTAAACTAACCATGATTGTCTCATACTAACCATGTCCTTTGAGCTCTTAATCTTCATTAGAGTCCAGAGAAAAGCAAAGCTTGCTGCGTCAAACTAATGACTCGTCTATAACCATAGCTAGCTAACACATTCGTAAGAGCAACGTTCTCACAAACCTCACAAAATACTCCAAATCCAAGTCAAAAACCAGTAGTATAACATATCATATATAATTAGGTTAACGAAGTTCTTTAATTTGGGGAAATCCACCCATGACTTACACAAAGAACTGTCACAAAACACAAGTGCCACAAACACATTCTGGCGGACCGAACGATGCCCACTTAAGGTACTAACTAAAGATCTAACGCTCTAGAGTACGTAGATACCCTCAAAACACAAACTGTGGAGTCACTTTCACATCCTGGAAAACCAAGGGCCCACACAGCTCTCAAATAACACAAACTGAAAAGTCAATTGACAGACAGGACATTGCCCACTCAATGTACCAACCAACGATCCACACAGCTCCAAACACAAAGACAACTACTTTTATGGCCATAGCTCTAGAACGTGACTGTAAAAGCCCTAAGTAAGACATGGCTTCTTTCCTCAAGAAAATGCAATTTAGTTATGTCGTACTCATATTATCATAACTTAACAACTTCGAATAAACTTTTATTCACATCGTACACCAAGATATACCCAAGACATAATCTAACTTCAAATAGTTTTCACAAAATTCCTATACTTTATCACAAAATTGAAACATTTATGAAGCTCAACCATAGCCTTTCCATATCTAATGTATGGATTAAACATACAAATACTTCATAATTACACTAAACAAGACAATTTAGTTTCAAAATTCATAATTCAAAGAATACATATCCAATCCTCACTAAATTTTGCACGAAATTAAAAAATAATATATAAATTCTATCATAAAAATTTCAAGACTTTCCTCCAGGTCAGTAATTCCCAGAAATTCAAACAGTTATCAAAAATCTGACAATTAACTCAAAAATTCATAAGTTATAGCATACACAATCAAAAATCACAAAAATTTACAAGAAACCACCCAACATTATGAGTAATCTACAGTAATTATTTCCTAATTTTTTTCCAATCAGATCTTTAAAAAGAATTAAAAACAGTAACTGAAACTGTACGCTGAAACGGGGGCACTTCCAATGAAGAATTTATAACCCCTAAAATACACATCCAAAATTTATGAAAATTTACATAAAATTTTCACACATAATCTAGATTCTACAAAAAACATTTCAGAATTTTTATCCAATCCAATAGCTCACAATAGTTAAAACATCAATCGAATTTCAGCACAAATTTACAGGGCAGATTCAATCAAAAATTCATAACTCACAAGATAAGCATCTAAAATTCATGAAAATTTACAAGAAATTTTCCAACAACATGGGGAACCCACAGTAAAAGTTTCAGAATTTTTGGAGCTTCCAACAATTCGCACAGTAGCAGGGCCTCTGAAAAATCCAAAAATTTAATATAGTTTTCTTCCATTTTGTTCTTTCAATACAATCAATCCACCCAAAATCCAAAGTTTAACATGTATTTGGATGAAGTCAGAACATAACCATCAATTCACAACATTCCATTCATCCAAAATCACAACTAACCATGAAACTTTAAGGGGTGGGTTTCTAAATAGTGAAATTGGTGTTCTAAACTACTAAACCCCAAAATCAAATTCAAAGCTCCAATTCTAATTTGATTTCTCAAATTCGAACATAAATTAACAAATTAATCTTGCCCTAATTAATTTTAGGGTTAGAGAAGAATAAAGATTACTCACCTTGAATTAATTTCAAAACCAAAAGCTTTAAATCCTCTTCTTCATCTTCTTCTTCTTCTTCTCTCCTCTCTACCTCTCTTTCCCTCTCTGTCGTGTGTGTGTATTGTGTTGAAGAAGAAAAGAAACAGAGCCCCCCCTTTGTTTTCTTTTTTTTTTTTAACTCCTCTTTGACCCCCCTTTTTTTTACTCTTCTCTCCTTCTTCTTTTCTTTTGAAAACAATATCTTAGGGATATAACAATCAAACTAATTATTCCCTAAACATAACAATACTAACTTGAAACATACATATATTTTTAAAGTAAAACACATAAAATTCATACACATAAATCACACATTCACATATTAGTCAAAGTTAGTAGCTAAAAAAATTTGGGGTGTTACAATTACTCTCGTATGTAACGAGACCAAGTTACACCTGAGACATCTTCAAATAAAATGGGAAGCATAGGGGAAGGGGGGCTCTCATGAATAACCAGCCGAACATTTTGGTTAACACTCTCAATTGCAAGGAAGTCTGCTGCTTTGTTTGACTCCCTGTAGCAATGGGATATTTGAACACTCCACTCAGGATCAAGCAACATTAACTGGTACTGTTCGATGATATTGCAATAAGATTGTCATTTGTCACTTACCCACAAGTTCCTTGACCTTAGAAATCGCCCCTTGAGAATCCATGTGAATGATCAGGTGTGTTATTCCTTCTCCCCTAGCTATCCTTAGCCCATGGAGCAAAGCCAGAAGTTCAGCCTTAACAGAAGAGCAATGTCCAAAATTTGACGAAAAGCCTTTAATACAGCTAACCAGAGGTGCTCTAAGCACACCCCATCCACCTGCTTGACCGGGATTCACTTTGGCTGCACCATCAACATTCAATTTCGACCAGCCAGAAGGTGGTATCTCGCACTTGACTAGAATTTCTCTTTTTGTATGAGACATGTCTTTGGGAGGAAGATTGGCTCCACCACTCATTGCTTTGACATACTCTTGGTGCTTCGAATTAATGAATTCCCGTGGTTTAAAAGGTTTGAAATAGGGGCCTTCAAGGCATCTTATATTACGGCACTGCCAGAGCCACTAGACAGCAAGGGCAAACGGAAATGGCCAGTCTTGCATAATCGCAGGTTGAGGGTCAAGATTTACATCAAGACAAGTTCTTAGCGGGAGAGTGAAAAAATTGCTTATTGGGTTTAAAAGGAGCATATGTGACCAAACTTCTCGAGCAACCGTACAATCCTGAAGGATATGCTCCACAGTTTCTTCAGCATGATTACATATCCTGCAGCTTGGGTCAGACGCTAGATTCCTTTGAACACGATGCGCTTTGGTCGTCAGTCGGTTGTGAGCAGTGACCATAGAAAGAGTTTAATTCTTTGCGGTGCTTCGCTTGGCCAAATGTAATTCCAAGCCTTGTCTGAAGGGCCTGTGGTTCTTGTTTAATTATCTCCAATGCAGACCTTATGGAAAAATCCCCAGAGGCTGAATTTTTCCATAGGAACTGGTCTTCCAACTCATTGCTTTGTTGAACTTCAAACGGAGCAATAATTTGTAGAGTTTTGAGTGGCAAATAATCTGAAAATAATTTCCACTTCCAGCCCCTAGTAGGATCCCAAAGATCTTCTACCTTCAGTTCCAACAAGTTAGGAGGGACGTCTTCTAATGCAAACTCAATGAGGGCCCTGGAACCGGCCCAATTATGCCTCCAAAAAGAAGTAGTTTTTCCATTTCCTATTTTAGTTCTCACCCCCTTTTTAATAAGAGAGGCACTTTCAGCAACACCGCGCCACAAATTTGATGCATCCTGTTTGGCCTCGAACATCTCCAGGTCGCAC
>JACYFF010031955.1:19263372-19287962 GCA_017589665.1 Selenicereus undatus
TAATAATAATAATAATAATAATAATAATAATAATAATAATAATAATAGTTGTAGTAGTAGTAGTAGTAGTAGTAGCAACAACAATAATGTTGAACTCTGGGGATGAGAACTTGAAACCCCCCAATAATGGGAGGGTTCAAGTTCCAGGGGTTTATGGAGGAACTTGATTCCCTCAGGTATCAAGTTCCTTTTTTCAAATTTATCACCAAATATTAAGAATGGAACTTAAACCCTGAGGATTCAAGTCCCCAACTCTTTTTTGCTCACAAACCCCCCCCTTAGTTTCGCCGGGAAAAGAAAAAGAAGAGGCCCAAGGGGGCGAGATTTTAGGGTTTAGGGTTTACTTGTTTCGGCTAACCAGCCTCAGTTTCAAGCTTTCGATTAACGTTCAATCTTCAACATCTTCTTCCTCGATGGAGCCGCTATTAGGGTTTAAGGAGACAACTACCATTCTCGACGAGAATCACAAATTGGTGCCGTGGCTGAATTGGGATGAATGGGACTTCGTCAGACAATCTCTTTTCTCATCTTCTTCTGATTCAGTGGCCAAAGCTCTACGCAGAGTATGAATTTTCCCTAAACCGTAATTTCTCGTTCTACCATGATAGTTATTGAGCAATTTTTTTTTTGGAGTAACTCTGATTGAAGAAATCGGCTTTCTGTTGTCATTTTTGATGTGCTGGTAGATAGCAGCATGGCGGAGCAGAGGATGTTTACCAGTTGTAGTCGAAGTTACGGCTTCGATTATCGAAATACAACAAAAAGACCCACATTTTAGGTAATTATTGTGCACTAGCAGAAATCAGGCTTACTGAATGTTGCATTGTGTTGATATGTCTCTAGCATCTCTTCTAATGCTTCTGGTTGCTAATATGTTGCGGGCGAATGTAGGGTGGATTTGACTGCTGGAGCATCAGATTCTGAGGAAATGCTCTCTATGCTTTACACTATGGCCATTATGAGGTGAGCAAAGAGAATGCTTAGTGGGCTAACCATGGATCATAGTTATTACACATCCCCTGCTATTTTTGAAGTATATGCTGTACTTTGACTCCAAACCGTCTTGCTCCATCTGCTTTTGGTCTAATGATTTAGGTTGCTACTGTTACAAATCTTTCCTCAAATTTTGTTAGCTTGCTATTACGAGGACAAATCCCATCTTTTTATTTTCAAACCTCAGTTGCTTATTCTGCAGAGTTTTTCAAGTTGTTTTCATTGTCATTGCATGTAAAAAAAGCTTTGGGACCAAAATAGATTTTCAATCTCTTTGTTAACATCCGAACCCTTTCATTCGGGAAGCGGTCAGAGGTGCCAAGGTGGCATAAGTTCTTCTGTCTCAAGCACTTGCATCATTTGAGGATCGTTTTGTCAGGTTCACTAGACAAATGGCAAGTATTTGATGTGGGGTGCATTCAATCCTATGTGATTGTGATGTTGTTGCATGCCCATGAATACTGAGGCATACGGATATGAGGCTTGAAAGAGGCACTGCCTTTTGAATAATCGCAAACACGGGAATGTTGGATTTGAAAATTTAGATATCAATTGAATTGCCCTGGGCACACTTTCATGGTGACCGTTTTGTTGTACGGATTTTGCAAGTTTCAACAAAGTTTTCTAATTTTGGTGTCTGATTAGGGCTTGTCACTGTGTTATACATTCTTTTCCTTGGCCAATACTTGGTATATGTTATGTGCTATTTGATAATGAACAGTCTTCACAATGTTTAGTGGAAATCTTACTTGCTGTCGCATCATCTTATGAAGTGGATACCTAGTGTATTAGTTGGCTTACGTGTTTTAATATGATATTCTAAAGGCTTGTGAACGGTGTTATAGAAAAGACTCGTAAGAAAAGAGAGGTTTCAATAGCTGAGGCAGCTGCTGCGATTGGCATACCACGTATGCTGATTGATATACGTCATGGTAAGAAGCTTCGCAATCAGTGCTCCAACTTGCACACATTTTATATTTGGGTGATTTCTGTGTTTCTTGTTGTGTTGGAGTTGGACTAATTCTGAAAGCTGGCTATGGATGCTAATTAACTGTAGAGATATAGCTCAACAAATTCTTTAATGTTTTAGCATGTATATTGTATTATGGTGGATTATACTATCTCCTGTAGCAAAGTCTAACTTGGTTTGTTCTCCTTAACTAGAGGGTTCACACCGCGATCTTCCTTCTCTTCGGTTGCTTCGCTTGGCCTCAGTTACGGTATGTCTCTATTCATGTGCCTGTTGCTTGCTTTATGCAATCCTTGTTTGGTAGCTCTTGTTGTGTGCTTTGTGATAGTTTAGTGCTCAAATAAACCAGAGGGATGAACTGTGTTCAATTCCTACTATGTTTTGTAAGGTTTTCCCCCGCAAATTGGCCATCTAACTTGATAAAAAATGATCTGGAACTTTTCAGGAAGATTTTGGTGGTTTGGCCATGCTCAGTTTTGATTTGTTTCAGTTTGAAAAGTCATTTGTATCACCATGCTAGTGCTTTTACTGTAGTAGTATATGACTGTAAATCATGTGCATCATTGTGTGGTAATGAAGTATTTCACACTAGTTTTTGTTTGGGATCTGAGATACTTCTTCATGTTTTCTGGGAATGTTTTTGGAGGCGGCCATGTGACGGTTGCACGATCTTTTTATGTTAATTCTGAATTAATGTTTCCAGGCACTCAATTGGTTGAAATTTTATTACTGGATTCCTCAAAAGAATGCAATCCCGTATCAAAGTGGCAAAAGTGCAAATGTCAGGAAGGAAATCAGATCTAGATTACGTGAACTAGCTTTCATCTTGAAAATGAAGCGGCATTCTGGATCAAGTTGTTCAGAAGTCAAGGGAAAACGTATGTCAGTCATTTGTCCTTTTCAATAGTTCCATGAATTTCATACATTTTTGGTTACATATGCCGCTATGGTGCTATTTGAGGATCTTTTCGAATGTTGCTGCAAGTGCCAGCTGCAAGTATCGTCTGCTTGTCCGTTTGGATTCTGCTTATTAGCATATTTGTCTATATATTTTTACTTTTGTTTTTATTTTCTTGATATACTTGTTATGTGCTTATATGTGTGCTGAGCTGAAAATACTGGTGCTGTCAACTTACACCAGATTTGAATATTTTATCAGAGTTGTAGTAGTTTCCGGATGTGGTTTGTTAGCGTGCTGCATTGTTTGCACTTTTTCTATGTACGAGGCGCTTTCATTGTGTTACTATGGGTGATGATGTCCATTGTATTAGTGCGGTATAGCATGTTATAGATTAGAATTATAGGAAAGTCTTCTTGAGTTCTATAGTTGCCACTTGCCAGATACTCTGCAAGTCCTACAACACTTTAGTGGATGTCAGAAAGCAGACATTGGTCTATGACTGGACCATGGGCAGATGCAGAGGTTGTCCTGCATCTGTTTAAAAAATTGAACTATCTCATGTTCCTGCTTTTCTGATTTGAGCAAACTTTTAGATGTCTGAACAAAGATCCTACGTGCTTTAGATGATAATGATGATGATAAAAAATATCATAGAGAACAACAGCACTAAGCTAAAAAAGGGAAATTTTCCAAGTTCCATCACCTGTATCTTCGCCTCTTTTCCTTTTATCTCCCAATCTTTATCCTTACTATCCTCAAGCGGTGTAGCATACCAGTGTTAACAACAAGAAAACGATAACAGGGTCTCCAATAGTAGTAAAGTATGCTGTTGTTTGAACATGACTTGATTCCCTGTTGAAAACCTCGGTCTCTCCCATTATACCTGTTTTAGGCCATGCCTAAATTAATCAACTACTTGAATTGATATTGTTTGTGCAAGAGATATGATGCACTGATCAGTATTGTATTATTCATCCTTTAATGGTTGAAGCGTTGGATTTCGTGTTTATGCTTTACTCGACAAGGCTCATGTTGCTTTCTGTGACTTTGCTCTTGATTAGAGGCTTGATGTGCTAATTTCTCTTTCTTTTATAGGTGCTAAGCACAATGAACAGCTTATGGGTGCTATTGTTCACGGACGCAACAAGTTTTTCTCTCTCATGGCTGGCAAATCCCAATCTTCTAAATACGTTGGTAGGACGATCTCCTTTTTAAACCACCTTTGAATTAAAAGGAGCTCTACACCACGCTTTTCTATGCAGTTTCTGTTATTTTGCTGGGAATTTTATGGTGAAATCCGTTGAAGTTCTAGAGTACTTTTCCTTGGTTAAGCTTATTCCAAGATTCAGTTATGCACAGGGTGGGGATTGTATACTTCTATCTATATGCTTCTTTTGATTCAGCAGTTTGGGTGCTCTTGCTACCTAGGTGCGATGTATGTGTACTTATGTGCAATTCGAGGATTTGATGGCTGATTCATGCAGATGACTAACATATTTGCCCTCAAATAATCTTAGAACTGAACCAGATTGCTTCATGAGTTGTCTTATCATCACATGTTTTCAAATGATCCAGGATCTAGGAAGCAGCTCGCGAGAAATTTGAGAAACCTGGCTCGGCTGTATTCTTTCTTCTCATCAGATGTAGTCTCTGTGCTGTTGGAATTCTTACTGAAGGGGCCAAATTCTACAGATACAATGGATTCTCCAGATGATTTTCAGATCAACCTGAACTTAGAAGTTGCTCAGGCTGTTTTTGATGAATGGAAACCTGTCGTAATTAAGTTCTCCAAGCAGGAACCGGAGCTACTTCTGAGCCTTCTTAAAGCTCTCCTTGATATAATTGAATCACGGAAAACCATTAGAGATGATTTTGGTAATCATTTTAGCTTAATCATAATCACTTCTTTGTGACTTTATCTTGATTTTGTTCGTCTGATTTTTGCTGTTTGACATTTCAGCCAACAATGTCAAATTACACTTCGATTTTATACCACTTTGCGAAGTGCCATTTGAATAGATTTTTCTACTAAAACCTTGTTAAAACCATGTTTGATCTTGGAATCCTTTTTGGCTTGCGGTCATATCTGGAATATGCCCTTTCTTATTTTTCATTACTACTATCATTCTAGTTAATAGCTGGAAGCCTGGAACCGTTGTATTACAATTCATTGTCTGTAGAGAAGACACAGTGCACAGATGACCTCCTCCTCCCCTTCTCCCCCACTTCCGGCTGGGGGTTGGGGGGGGGGGTTGTCTTTTTTTGCTGATTGAATGTCTAACTTAGTTTTCTTCTATTTCTTCCACTGATTATCATCTGACCATTTCTTTATGCATCTTAGGAGGTGCCTCTTTTAGCCTGTTACAGTATGACTTGGAGACACGTCGAATTGCAGTTCTTTCTTCACTCTTTGCATGGCTAGTGCTACCTCTCAAGGGCCTTAAGTCACATCATGAAGAAGATCAAGGAAGCCAAACAGAAGTGACTTTCACCATGCCAAAACCTGCGCTGATTGGACTCATGAGGAGATGTCTTTACATTTCGGACCCTGAAAATCATGAGCTTCTGGGTTCAGCTTTGCTTCTTGGTAAAATGGCTGACAGCAGCTATGTGAAGGAGAAACTCCATAAACTGTCTTTACTGACTTCGTTGTACTCAAGAGCTACCGAAGACAACCCTTCAGATATGAAGGCTGAAGATCTTATTCATCAAGACAAGCATCTTCGTCAAGCAGCGGAGAAGTTGGAGTTGCTCAAACTTCGTAAAAGTTCCAATCCAAGTGCTTTGAAAACCAGAGACGAGAATGTGAAGAACACAAATATCTGGACCGTCGCAAAATCATGGAATCCATGTCCAATAGGAATGTTGCCTCGTGCTGTAGGGTCATCTGGCTGTCTACCGGTCCTCGACCATGATCTTGATTATAAGCATGAGGTGGCTTCTACCTCCATAGACAAGGAGGAACATCCAGAGTCGGGACAGGGAAACAAAAGGGAGCCAAGCTGTGATATCGAGACCTTGAACGACTCTAGCATCAAAAGAATGAGAGAGACAGAGAATTTTGATTCCTCCGAGGCAAACGATTTGAATGTAAACATCTCGTCAGATGGGCTCAAAGGCCAGCTTTTGATTGGTGGGGTTTGGCGAACAGTTGGAGATCAAGAACTAGAGGACATTAAATCCAGAGTTGGTATTTTAGTGACTACAAGAAAAAGGTGATCAAGTATGGTTTCCATTTGAGACTGCCCCTGTATAATTTTATTTTGGGGTAAGGCTGCATAAATTTGACCCCAACTCCCACCCCATCCGACCCTAGTTGGACTCAACGGTAATGTTATGGTAGGTTTTGTTCAGCGGAAGAGAAAAATCTATGGATACGAGGCACAAACCCACCAAGTAGTAGCAGGTGGGAGGTGATCTCTTGCTTGCATACACAATTTTATTAATTTTTTCCCTGAATTTTATCGTGATTTGTGGACAGCATCCCTGTGGAAGGTCTTTCTGCCCTGCATACTACAACTGTCAGTAGGTGAGAAATTTTGATCAATATGCAATGCTGAAGTTTAATACCTATCGATTACTGTAACATTTAGGGAAAAGGTCAAAAAAATCAAAGACTACTGTTATGGAATTTCTTACTTGGCAGCACTACTACTAACAGTCGTGGACCATACCTGATATTTTGGTATTTCGGTGGCTGCAAAAACTGATGCCCTGTAATGTGCAATGAGCAAACTGATTTGTCTGTATGGACTGCATATCTGGATCATCTGGTGGTGGAAGGCCGGCAGGGGCGACCTGAGAACACATGAACACCTCCGCACTGCAAACCCCCCCCCCCCCCCCAAATTAGGTGACTCGTTTCATGTGGTCTCAGGTCGCTCCTGTAGGACTTCACCACCTTGCCTTGACATAAAACAGCCCATTGCCTATGTATCACTGTGATGTTTGTGATTATGAATTTGTGATGATAATATGATGGGGCTGATTGGTAGTGGTGATTCAGGTGCGTTTTTATAGTGAATGTCAGGTTTCTGGTACATCAGTACTCAGCTGTACCGCATGCTTTGTTTCTTTGACTACAGCGTACTGCATGAAGATGGTATGGGTGGTACTACACTACTACTACGAGCGTCTGTTGTGATTGTGAAGTACAAGTTGATTAGAGTTTTGTACTATTGATTTAATATTGTCTTCTTGGACCTGCCGGTCGGGTTTGAGTGTGTCTTTGGATAACCGTCAAAATTATCAGTACGTTGATAACTAATAATAGCTCACCTCTAATTTGTAAGCTGTGTTACTGTACTAATCTTTAGATATTTATTCGAAATGTCTTGTGAAATTTACAAATTATCAGGGCGGTAATAACTAATATGGTACCTCTAATGATTGATTTAGATATTATAGTCCAAAACCTTCAATGTCAAAGAAAAAGGATTTGTTATCAATCATCCATTTGGTGCAACGAGGCCCAATTACTCTTCGGCCTACCCATAAGTCAAGCTCTCTCTCTCTCTCTCTCTCTCTCTCTCTCTCTGTGTTTTGGGTTGTGAGCATGTCTTTGTTGATGAAACCTTCAGTAGTGAGGGGATCAAAATGTGATAAGATTATGATTTGATTTTGGTACAACGGTCGTTTTTGACGCTATTGTTCAAAGTTCAACTCAACAAAAAGTTTAAGATGATGGTTGAAGGGCAAAAAATAGATTTATATTTTAATACGCTTTCTCACGCGAATGTTTTTTGAGCTTGAAGCGTGGATGTTGCAAATAGGGGTGAGCCTAAAAAACGAAACCTGAAAAACCAAATCAAAAAACCGCTTAATCGGTTTGACTTTTCTAAAAAATTTAGTTTGTTTAACTGAGTCAAAAAAAACTTGCCGTTTCGGTTTCGGCTCAATCATTTGAAATTCGGTTAGCCGAAACGAAAGATTACACTTTTATTTTAAAAAAACCTAAATTTTATATTGGTCAAGTGTAAATTTTATAATTATTGAAGATAAGACTAAACATACAATAATGTATAAATTAATATTTGGTATCTCAAATACTTAAATTAATATGAGGGCTGCTGAGAAAATTGTAAATGAATAATTTAAATTAACGGTTAACCGGTAACCGAACCGAAAATCCGGTTAACTGATTTTTCATTTCAGTTACGGTCACAATTTTGCCGAACCTAAAAATTCAATTAACCAAATTTTCGGTTAACCGATTTTGATCACCCCTAGATGCAAAGGTTCTCCATGCCTTGCGCAATAAATCAATATGAGGACTGCTGAGATTTGAACTCGAGACCTCTCGCTCAGAAAGGCTCTAATACCATGATCAAAGGTCAACTCAACCAAAAACTTAAACTTATGGTTGAAGGTCCGGGGATAGATTTAGGCCATGTTCGGTAAAATTAGCTGTTTAGATAGCGGATAGCGGTTCAAGTAGCAAATAACTATTTAGATAGCGGATAGCGTTTCTAATTTAGTTGTTAGTGGGCTGTTTCGATGAGCAGTTGAAATTAATGTGTTCGATAAATTTAGCTGTTATGCAAGCTGATTAATGTAAATTGACATAAAAAGATATAGAAAATTTTCAAAGATAAAATTTTTAAAGGATATTTTTTGGCAAAAAAATATGAAACGATACTTTTAAATGTCAAACATTAATAATATTAACTTTTCAATAACGCTGCTTAAATGTTAAACGTTATTTGAAATGTTAGTCAAAATAATAGTTTACCGAACACTAAAAATTAACCGATTAATATATTGGCTTGGTCAAAATACTAAATGTTATCCAAATGAGATTGCCAAACGTGGCATTATACTCTAATAGTTACAACTCTTCCATGGACTTTGATGATTCCCAATGGGAGGGCTTAACTTCTATAGATTACGCTGAGGAAAACACTAGGGGTAATGATACAATACTTTGTTATTGATCACTCTATTGTTTTTTTTAATGAATGGTGTAAAAGATAGTTTAAATAATCAAAGAAATTTATAATGTTGTCATGAGTTTGTAGGTGTCGATTAAAGATGAACATGTTTTATTGTTAGAAATACTAGTTTGGGCCGGTACTGTGCACGGAGTATATTCAAATAGACATTCTGTATATATGTTATCGAAATAATAAACAAATAGTTATGGTACACATGATTAATATTATAATTTAGAGGATATAATGAAAAAATTCAATGAAAAAATTAAATATACAGCAACTTTGTGCATAACTAATTGAATTAATAATTAAAAAGTATATGATTGTGACAAAAGTCTATATAAGTATGATGGAGACAGTAGATAGTGAATTTATCACAAACAACGCTAACACCTTGTTCTTTTTGTTGGGAAATCAACCCAATCCACACTCACCAACTCTTTCCCCTCTCTTCCCACTCCTTCGCACACCTTAAAAAAAGTATCACTCCTTCCTACACTCACCCACTCCTTCCCACACCTACATAAAACAATCATTTCTCATATTTTGAAAATTTTTACAATTTACGTAATTGTGTGTATGAATAATTAGAAAGCAATTATGAGCAATTTTAATTTTTCGGATGTCATGAAACCGTTTTTTTTTCATTATTTTTATAATTTTTCATTATTTTTTTATTTTTTATTTTTTATTTCTATTTCTTTTTTTTATTTCTATTTTTTGTTTTTTATTTCTATTTTTTATTTTTTATTTTTTATTTTTTTATTTTTTTGTATTTTTTTAATTTTTGTTTTCTTCTTTTATTATTTTATTTATTTTTTATTATTATTTTTTTTATCATTAAAATTTTAAAATTTTAAATATTTTGCATTTATTTTTATTTTTTATTTATTTATTTTTAAATTTTTTGTATTTATTTTTGTATTTTTTATTTTTTTGTATTTATTTATTTTTTATTTTTTTATTCCAGAAAAACAACCAACGAAAAATTCCCAAAAAAATAAAAAAATAAATACAAAAAAATAAAAAAATACAAAAAAAATAAATACAAAAAAAAAATAAAGCTGAAAAAATTTAAAAAATTTAATAAAAATTAAAATTATAAAAATTAAAAAATTATAAAAATTACAAATTAAAATATTAAAATATTAAAATATAAAAAATATAAAAAAATTGCAAAATTAAAATTAAAATTAAAATTAAAAATTAAAAATTAAAAATTAAAAATTAAAAAATTTAGAAATTAAAAATAAAAAATATAAAATGAAATAATAAAACTACAAAAATAAAAAACAAAAAATAAACAAAATAAAAAAGAATGAACAAAAATAAAAAAAATTCATCATCATTAATTACTATCACAATAAAATTATTACATTAGAAAACAAAAAATTATTAATAACCAATATTTCAACTTCATTCAACTACATTCAGCTGTCACCCATACTCAGTCACTCACCCACTTCTTCCCACACTTAAAAAAAAATACCACACTCACTCACTCCTTCCCCCATTTTCCCACACTCACTCATCCCACACCCCTCATTTCCCACTGAAAAGAACAGGGCCTAAATTGGGTGATGATAAGTCAACCTATGATGAAAAATCTACCTTCTCCTCTTGTTGTTGAGCAAAAATTTATGAAGTGGCTAATTGTCTAGTGAATTTAGGTATAAACTATTTTGAAGTCGGTTTAATTTCAGTTTTGCATGTAACAGAAATAAAATTTGTCTTTCAACGAAAATAATTTAAACATTATATTTATGCTAATACCTTCACTGTTGTTTCAGCGGGAGGACAGAAGAGGGGGGAGAAATCGTACTAGGTGGGAGGGCCATACCGAAGGTCGCAAAATTTAAGTACCTGGGCTCGATCATCCAACAAAATGGGGACATTGATGAGGATATTAGCCAGCGGATTAGAGCGGGCTGGCAAAAGTGGAAGTCAGCGTCAGGGGTGCTGTGTGACAAGAGAGTGCCCATGGGTTTGAAAGACAAAGTCTACCGGATGGTAGTTAGACCGACGGTTCTCTATGGATCAGAGTGTTGGCCTCTAAAAAAGACGCAGGTCCAACGGTTGATGGTCGCTGAGATGAGAATGGTCAGGTGGATGTGTGGTTTTACGAGATTGGACAGAATAAGGAATGAAGAAATCAGGGGTTCAGCTGAAGTGGCCCCCATAGAGGCTCAGATGAGGGAATCGAGGCTCGGATGGTTCGGCCACGTGAAGAGGAAAAGTGTGGCCGCCCCCGTGCGTAGGTGTGAGTTGATCAACCCTCCCGGTGGTAAGAGAGGGAGGGGTAGACCGAAGAAGAGCCTAGAAGAAGTGGTTAGAGAGGATCTCAGAGTTGTCGGTCTTACGGAGGACATGGCTCAGGAGAGGAGACTGTGGCGGGTCAGGATTAAGGTCTCGGATTGTAGGGGTCCGCCGTCGTAGGGGGCAGTAGCCTAGGCGGTGTAGGGTGGGTAGGGTTGTCTGTTTGTGCTTGTCTGCAGGTTGTGATTTGCTGGGTTGTGAAGGCATTAAGCGTCCATGGTTTGCTCAGGTATGTCTCTACTCCCCCTTTATTTGCTATTCGACCCCTTTTCTCTCCCTCTTTCGCTTACTCGGTAAATGGCTTCGTAATCGTTTTCACTATAATCCTTTTTCCAAAACCGTTTTTGGTGGGTCGTATGGAATCAACCTCTCTATGGGTAGGAATACCGGTAGAGGTAAGGTTGCCTACAGCTGGATCTTCCCAGACCCCGTGAAAGCGGGACCCACACTGGGAGTTTGTTGTTGTTGTATATTTATGCTAATACATAACTTTTTTGGCTATTTAAAATGGCCAATTAGGGGACGCTAATATAATTAAGTGTTCATACTTCGTACATTTAGCTTTCATGTCAACTGAATAGTTTCATGAGTTTTGATATAAACTTCTCATGCCCTTATGTTGTCTTGCAAGAGATGGGTTGAGTTTAGATTTGTGAGTTTAGATATTTCTTAGTTTGAAGTATTATGGTAATTTGGGGTATTTTATTCTAAACGGTAAAATATTAATTATAATTTTAGGTATTTTATGAAGAGAATTTGATTATTGGATTTGTATGGTTTAAAAGAAAACAAAAGTGATTTCAATTTTTCTTGTGCGTTAAATAGATTAGATTTTGGTCAATTTATTTGAAATGTTAAAAAATTAATTATACATTTAAGATTTAAATAAATTAAATTTAATTGTAAGATATGTATGCTTTGAAACAAAAAGAAAAATAGTTCGTTTATTTCCTTATGTTAAATAGATCATATTAAATGTGAAATAAATTCAGTTTCACGGGCCTAATATGATGATTGTGTTTTATTTTTATTTTTATTTTATATTTCACATTCAACCCTTGCAATATGTTATATCATGCTTACAATATGTAATTTTTCAGCACAACCCTTACATCTATATGATCATAATTAATATTGACTATGTTATCAAATTCAAAGAGAAAGATAACAGCGACGATAATTATAATGACGACAACAACAATAGTAAGAATGGAAATAATCATGGAAATCATATTTATATTTATATTATCTCTAATAATACATGCTCAAATGTATATTTGTATCGAAAAAGATAAAATAATAACAATAATCATGGAAATAAAAAATGTTTATTATTTCTATATAAATTTGTATATTATATTGTGTGATAATAATAAGGTGTCACCTAAGGTTTTACGGCTTGTTCAGTAATTATAATTTGGTTTCCTTAAGTTAAAACTTCTAAAACATGAACTTATTCTATAATAATGAAATAATAAACACTTTTATATCCATTATACTCCCTTAATCTCTCTTTGATAATTAGATGATCATAATTAATATTGACCATGTTATCAAATTCAAGGAGAAAGATAAAATCGCCGACAACGACAATGACGACAATAACAACAATAATAATAATGGAAATAATCATGGAAATCATATTTATTTTTCTATTATCTCTAATAATACATGCTCAAATTTATATTTGTGTCGGAAAATACAAAATATTAATAATAATAATAATGGAAATAAAAAATATTTATTGTTTCTTTATAATTGTGTATATTATATTATGTGTTAATAATAAGGTGTCATATAAGGTTTTATGGCTTGTTCAGTAATTATAATTTCATTTCATTAAGTTAAAACTTCTAAATTATTAATGTATTTTATAATAATGAACTAATAAAATTTTTTATATCTCTTATAATCTCTTCATCTCTCTTTGATAATTTGATGATCATTATTAATATTGACTATGTTAACAAATTTAAACGGAAAGATAACAACAACGACAACGATAATGACGACAACAACAACAATAGTAATAATAGAAATAATCATGAAAATCGTATTTATTATTCTATTATCTCTAATAACACATGCTCAAATTTATATTTGGATTGAAAAATACAAAATATTAATAATAATTACGAAAATTAAAAACGTTTTGGTCCGTAAGAGCCACAATGCGCAATACAATATAATGGGGGATGAGAGAATCGAACCTGAGACCTAATGTACCTAGTAAATAGTACAATACAATGAGGGATGGGGGAATCGAACCTGAGACCTAATGTGGTCAGTAAAAATAAATCCAAGGGCTAAGATCGTTTAAGATTTTGATCCAACGGTTGTGAAGTAACATAGACCCTAAATTTACTCCCATGTTAGCATTTTTCATTTCCTCAACACTCAGCCCCTTACACATTCTAGCATTTATAATATAAAGATTTTACATTTGAAATTATGTTTATATTCATCTTCATATCTGAATTGGTGAAATTTAGATGTAATATCAAATTTGATTAATATGAAAGAGACAATATATATAGCGTGACGATTTTTCCTTTCCTTTTGAAGTTATAACCTTGAACACAAAATGAAATTACAAAACATCTAACATCTAAATTTAAAACTTCACAATATAAATTCTTAACTTTTGAATCTACCTGGATATCATGTTTAGCACTTTCTAAAAAGATTATATACTTTTTTACAATTTAAAAGAAAAATTGGAGAAAATGTTTCATATAAAGGGAAACATTGACAATCCATCACAAATTTGTTAAAGCACTTACAATAGCTAATTCATAAGTTGGATCATCAAAAGGAGGCCTACCCTCTTTACATCATTTCGGCCATGTCTGGCACAATTAGCTATTTAGGTAGCGGATATTAGTTTAAGTGGCGGATAACTGTTTAAAATAGCGGATAACGTTTCTAGTTTAGTTGTTAGCGGATAGCTGTTTAGATATGCAGTTTAAACTAATGTGTTCGGTAAATTTAGCTGTTAGGCTAGCTAATCATTGTAAATTGACATAAAACGATATAGATAATTTCCAAAAATAAAATTTTTAAAGGATATTTTTTTGCTGAAAAAAATATGAAACACTACTTTTAAATGTCAAATATTAATACTATTAGCTTTTTAAAAATGCTGCTTAAAACGCTAAACGCAATTTGAAATGCTAGTCAAAATACTAGTTTACCTACAAAAATACATCTAATCAGCGACGGAAAAATCGACGGGAAAAGGTTTGATTTCCGACGGAAAAATGGTTCTCCGACGGAAAATGCGACGGACGGTTGCCCGTCGGGATTGGGCTCGTCGCAGAAACTACTCCAACGGAATCCGACAGACTTTCCGACGAAAAACACCCGTCGGGGCGCTGTTCGGGTTGCAGGGAAAAATTTGGAAGGGGGAGGAATTCCGACAGAAATTTCGGTCGGAATTCCTCCCCCTCCAAATTTTTTTTTTGGAAACATTTTTGGTGCGTAAAATGTAAAAAAAAAACTAAATCATCCCAAAAATTTAAACCAGCAAATAAAATAAAATAAATAATTACCAAATAGATATATAGTTTCACATCTAAAATTAAAAATGTGCTACAAAGATTCAGAACAATATCCATCAAACACAATTAAAACGACGACGACATGGCGGAGGCGGAGGCGGCGGCCGCCCGACGGCGGTAGTCAAACTTGAAAAATTAAAACCGTAGAAAACATCAATTAACTTAATTATTTAAATTTTAAACAACAAATTAACAAAAATAATCACTTACCTCTTATTTTCCGATCACCAAAACCTTCAAACCTCTCTTTCTCTCTCTTCCTTCTCCTCCCTCTCTTTCTCTTCAAAGCTTCTTCTCTCTCTAAAATTCTCAAATGCTCGGTGAAAACCCCCCTCCCCCATATTTAAAACACCTGAAATTTCGAAAACCCCGCGGCGCAAATTTTTTTCGAGATCCACGCCGGAATTCCATTGGAATTTCCGACGGACAGGAATCCTGTCTGTAATTCCGACTTTCGTCGGGCCCCGTCCGCTATTTCGTCGGTCCTTCTGATATTTTCCGACGACCGGGTCTCGTGTCGCCTTTTCCGTCGGAGTTTAACAGCGTTTTTGTAGTTAATTAGTGTATTGACTTGGTCAAAACACCAAGCGCTACCCAAAACGTTGTTGCCGAACGCGACCTTTATGATTCAACTTTTTAGATCTTATTACTCTCACCTTGACAATAAAAAAAATCACTATCTTCAATTATTAAATCAAATATTTAAATAAAATTTTGCCGTTGATCCATTTCTCAATACAATTTTTCTTTAGCCAAAACAAAAGAAAAACTACTTTAGAGAACCCCCCAACAAAAGAAAAAGAATTGAACGAGCCGCCCTTGGATCCCACTCGCATTGCATCATCGACGGATTGTGCATTGTATGTCAATATACGGAGTATGGGCTGCCTTTGGATCGATGATCCAACAGTGAATCTGCTCTTAGATACTTTCTATGTCCTAAGATAATAATCATTTTCCCTCTTTTTCCTTATATAGGAATGCTCAAAAAATATTTTCTTACTATAATTAATAAAAAAGTAAGTGACATCATATTCTCTTAAAAACTTTTGATTTCCAGATCTAACATTTTATAAAAATGGAGGGAGTATTATGTATCATCAAAACATGATGATGTTATATAAAATATTTCTTAGTTCAACTATCCTTGGTTAATTAGGAGAGGAGTATTTATCTTGTTTGATTATTAATAGATGTGTAAAGAAATTTAGAAATAACAAGAAATGCAGTGAGAATGTAGCATCTATTTTAAGAAGCAAACACCCCATACACTCAAATCAAAAAGCCAAAAGTTCGAGTACAGAAATAGCAGCCAATCCATAAGCTCATGATCAAGAGTGAATTACAAGCAACTTCAATTTGTTTGAAATTGGAATCCCAAATTAAAAAAAAAAAAACCCAAAAAAAGGGAAAAGGAAAGAGAAAGATAAACAGTGGCGTGGGGTCTACTCTTCCCCCGGGCTTCTGGCTCCTTCCCCCCCCCCCCCGCCCTTCTCCCTCCTCTCTACGATTCTCTTCTTCGAAATCTGGCCCCGGTTTTAGAACCCCAGACAAACTCCAATTTTATACGAATTTTTTAAAACTAACAATCTACACTATAAATATAAAAATATTATGACACAGCAAAGCCCCTCCTTCTCTGTGGCCAACCCTTCTCTGTCTTGAATCGCAAGTCGTAAGCAAATCTTAAATCTTTGTCCAGTTTGTGATTTTCCCTTTTGTTTTTCTTACAAATTAGACAAAACCCAGAAGTTGTAGCCCTTTTATTTGAATTTGGTGCAAGTGTTTTGATCGTGGAGTTGTTGATTGAAAAGGGTTTTTGATGGTTTGGTTTGTTTGGTCTTCTTCAGGTTCAGAATTGAGGTGGCAGATCTGATGCTCGCTCCAATTGATCCTCTTTGCTCACGAGATCACGATGGCCCCTGAAAACAGAGGTCAGTAGTTTCAATTTTGAGCATAGAACTTTTCTTTAGTAGTCTGTTCTTTTCGTTTTGTATCTGACAATGTCACAATGAGATTGAAAGTAAGGATCTTTAGAGCTAGAATATTGTCAGAACACATGGGTTTTCAATGATATTGGGTTGGGAGTGTTAAATACCAACTGGGTAGTGAGTGATCAAGCTTTTCTTTGTTCTGGATTTAAGGGACATAGGGACTGTTTGGGAGAAGCTTTTATCCTTTTCTCAAGTTATAAAATTTACAGTTTGTGTTCTTTTGCCAGCACTTGCTATTAGAAGAGGGATACTTGCTGCGCAGCCCTAATGGGTTCATGCAACAAGGAAAGCGGAAGTTATTTGGTAGGGAAACCCATTGAGAAATCTGCGTTGTGTGTGCTATCAACAGTTATTAAACTTATATCCTTTTTTTTGCTGATCCATACTATGAGAGAGATTGTAGCTCTAGTACTGGTTGCAGTATCAGAGGGATTATGTAAGATCGGTTCAGTGTATTGATTCTGCCCCTGGTGAGTTTGATCTAGCAAATAGGAATTAGGGCAGTTCTGGCTATACCTTGATACTGATTTCTGAACCCTTTGTCCCACTTTCTTTGCCTTTCCCTCATAGAAATCAAAGTTTCCTTCATCTCCAGATTTTGTTATGCTGTGTATGTGCGTATGTTGATTTTGTTTTTTACATGAGATTTTGCCCCTGGTGGATTGGCGTATGTTGATTTTGTTGTTTACATGAGGTTTTGCTTTATTCTGAATGGTAGCTGGAAATCTTTGATATAGTATTATGAGTGCCAACTTCTCATAGTTAAGGTCTGCCACAACTTGTTTACTTTCGGCAAGCTATCTATGTATATATTCAGGCTAGATACTTCTGCATCAAAGGATCTCAATTTCGTTGCCCCTATGTATTCACAGGAGTAATAGTAAGGTTATGTCCCCTTTACTGTACCTTTTTCCCCCTGGTTGGGAGAAGGGCACTGATGAGCAACATGGGCACACTGGAATTGTATAGTTCTGCGTTTGGGTCTCTTATCTCATTATTTGTTGATTTCTTATGTTTAACTTACTACAAAGTTAGGCATTTCCTTCTGAAGAGATGTAGTAGAACATTTGCTAGGGAACATATTTTCGCTTCTTTTCAGCTGAGTAGGGGTAAGGCTTTTAAATCATATGATGTGGCTTATCCCCATATATTCTGAAGGATAACTAGTGTGATGACCAATTATGCAGCTACAAGAGATTCTTGGAGATCATTTTCTTGTAGCATGGCTATGTGAAAAACGCAACCAGGAGAAGGCTAATACTGGTTTGCAACTTTGCTTTACATGGTTAATATTTGTAATAAATCCTTCATAATAGTCCATAAACACTAAGGCAAGATCTGATAACTAGAGTAACCAGATAATTGTTTGTATCGGAGTGCTCTGCTTTGGTGATACAGATCAATAAGTAGATGTTTATTTGGGTGTAACAGAAGGCAGTGTTTTGTTGTGGATTGGCGAATCAGTAAAAGAGAAACACTAGCATGGCAACTTGAAGAAAATTTGAGAACTATTTCTACAGCAACCGTTTTTCAAAGCAAGCCATAGTAGATATGAACTTTGGGCTATGCCTTAGGCCCCCTCTCTAGGGCCTTTTGGGGGGGGGGTGTAGAAGGAAAGCGTGTATTGGGAAAGAAACGGTATGAAATTATGTCCATGTGTGCCTGTTTGACAAATTGGCATCCCTGAAATTTTCTTTCATGAGCAACTTTATCTCCCTCTCATATTCAAAAAATGTCCACTTATATGGGTATTTTCTGTAGAAATAAGGCCCCTCAGCTACTATATAGGGTCGGATTCAGTTTCGTTGCAAGTCTGTTAGAGATGGCCTCTCTGATGGTTCCCATGTGGGTAATGTTGTTCGTCTTGATCCCTCATTCCCTCCTTACCTCATTGGTAGCATGAATCACATCGGGGATTGGCATGTTACGTATAGAATTAGGGAAAGATCTCATATTATCTACCAAAAAAGAGGAATTTATTTACAAAATTGATTGGGTACATCCCCCTAACCCCGGCCCGACGGTTCCTTTTGCAATTTTTGTTGTTCTAGTTGGATGATCCATTTAGAACATGTGCTATCCATTGTTTATGATTTTACCTCTTAAAACCTTGGTTGTCAAGTTACAAGGTTATGTTGCCAATTTTTGGGATTAGGCCTTATTGTAGGTGTGGGCCTAGTTTGATTTCAGATTGTCCGGTTCAGGTATCTTTAACCATTCCCTTTTCTATGGTAATAAATTCCTTCGGTTTCTTACACGCCAATTGCCAAACAACCTTTTTTACGTTACAACCCCTTTTGTTGTGAGGTCGCAATTTAAAAGCATCTCCCTTTCACCCTCAAACCTAATTCTCGTGCTGCATTTACCTAATTCTCGCACTTTTTCCAAGTTCTGGTACATCAAGTGAAAGTATGAGGAACTCCCAATCCTCGGCATCCAAGCGACTACCTTCCCGAGCAGCTCTGAAGTTGAAATCTACTTGTCGAGTCGGCTGTGAATCCTTAGGTGATTCAGTAGTCGCTCACTTCCCTTCTCTCCCTCTGTTGACTCCTTTCTCTAACATTTTCTCTATGTTACCTTGTTTGGCTTGGTTTATTGATGATTCTCAACTAAGATCTTGACTTTGATGTTTCACTTATCGTAATCCCTTCAAATAACTCAAATTACATCAAAGAAAAAATGTTCATTAATTATCAATTTCGTTGAGGACTCTAAAGGCTATCTTTCTTAAATTCTTGCTGTTTTCCCATCGTCTCTTGGTCTTTTATTAATAAACTAGGGTTGATTTATTTTTAATTTTTAACATACAGTTCAGATTCTGGAGGGGGGAAAAGTAGAGATCCTCCGTCTGAGAGCGTTGTTGTGCATTCAGTATTTGTATTGTTGGATATGTTCAAGCCTCAATGCTAGATCTTGGACTTTGTGCTTGAATTCTACACCGATTTTGATGAGTGTTGTCCACCTGAGATCCTTAACTTTTCACGCTAATTATTTTGTTTTTGGTTTATCTTGAGAACCATGGATTCGTTAGAACCTCTGCATGAGCGTTTGAGAAAGCATTGATTTTTTTATTTTTATTTAAATTTTTTGGGTGATAAACCAAAATTTTTTTGTTTATGAGAGGATAGTGGGAGGCCCATAGAACCTTGAAGGTAGCTACGGGAGTTGGAGAGGCACTTGACACTCACTTTCCCTGCAAAATCACTATTTGCATCAGATTTTTGAGATAATTATGCCTCTTCTTTCTTCTTAATTGTATTAGCAATTATTGTTCCTGGCTCAGAATTTAACTTCATGGAGTAAAGAGCTATTATTGCTGCAAGTCCTTCAACTAATTTTCCTGCTTTTCCTTGTTTCCATGTATGGTCCGTTGTAGCCCATATACTGAGATACGTGCTGTTTCAGAACATCTCTGTCATGGTGCTATCTTCTGTTCTTACTTGGAAGAAACTTATTTGAAAGCACATACACTGTGATACACATCTTAGTCTAGCTTGAAGCCAGGCTTCCTGGAAATTTCATTAAACAACTGACCACAAAATAGTCATTCAGAAAGCCTACAGTGTATAGTTTCATACTATCATGTGGATCACAACAGAGGACACTAGATCTCTCAGAAACCTTCACCCATATAAATACCTGGCTTCTGTCCATAAGGGTTCTAGAAGTGTAAGCCAGAAGATGAAACTGTGTTTTGGACATTTAATCTGGACCAAGTTGTAGCTTTTTCATAAAGCCACTGCTGGTATGCAGTAACCATAGCTACTACCAATCCAAGATATGCCAGTAGGCTGTACAGTGGGCCCCTGGGCAAAACTAGATTTCAAAGAACTTGTTATTATGTAGTTTCATCCACCATTCCAGTGCAAGCTTGAGTCCTGTTTAGGTTCAAAATTTGCAAAGTTTACCCCTTTTCAAATAAAGATCATTTATCCATTTCACCACATAGTATCTAGCTTTGAGATTGTAGCCTAATTATGCGCCCTACAGTGGCTATGGTCCATCTTTGGTTGTTTTTGATGTACATGCCTGCAAATCTTTAGATAAGTGTACAATTCTCTATCAATTAATGGCAATTCACTTCATAGAGTCCCTCATGGGTGACATCCCCTTGGTGTCTATTAATGCAACTTTTGACTACTCATCAAAAAAAAATAAAATTACTTCATACAATCCTTACTGGTTGGTCTTTTGTTTCTACTTTCCATAGGGTAGGGATTTGTTCATTTTCTGAGCAAGGTAAATTGCAGGAGGCTACGTTGGCATGCCCTCTCCTCCCTTTTTTCTTTTCATGCACTTGTTTATAAGAATCTTATCTTTTGTCTGTTTGTCTAGTATTTGTTGATTTGGGAGTTGGGACAAGGAGATGACCATTGGAGTGATCCTCTGTGCATGTCTAATGAGTGAAGCTGTTACTATGAAAATACTTTCTGCATCCTTGTACAACTATTTTTTCTTTTATTGATTTTTAGCTGTTGTCTTCTTTTCAAGAAGTTTGAAATTCAGTAGGTTTACACCTTTGTGTTAAAAGTTCTTTAACTGTTTTGTTGAATATCAGCTTGTCGTGTTATTTTGTGTGTATAGCTGACTCCTACATTCCTTGCAGAAACAATGCAAAAGGGCCATGAAGCATACCGAGGATGCTTCCGAGGTAAAAACTTTTCCTATGGCCCACCTTGTCCCAGAAGTTTCAGTGGACAGACCCTCAACCTCAAACATGCTAATGGGGGCAAGCAAGCAAATGCTGACTCTGAAGCTGATGGAGCAGTAAACAATGAGAAGTTATCAGTTCAAGGTGAATGTTGTGGAAGACCAGTGCAAGAAAACTATCATTTATGGTCAGCAGCTTCCCCCAACTTTCTAAAGGAAATCCATAGCCATAGCCTATCACATCCTTTTGATGGCTGTTTCTATCCTGCAAACCAGGGGCAATACTTTCCTACAAATTGGTTTCCTCAGGTCCCTCTGCAAGGGCTTCCTCAGTGCTACCCACCTGACTATGGCTTCCAGGAATTTCAATACTTTGTTGTCATAGACTTTGAGGCAACTTGTGATAAAGAAAAGAACCCTCATCCGCAAGAAATTATCGAGTTCCCATCTGTGCTGGTGAACAGTATGACTGGCCAACTAGAGGACTGTTTTCAGATTTATGTGCGCCCTACTCATAATCAGCTGCTCACTGAGTTTTGCAAGGAGCTTACTGGCATTCAGCAGGCTCAGGTATGTTCAACTGTTTTGGCTTGGTTACGTTTTGTATTAATGATCTAAAGCTTTTGTTGCTGGAATTATACAAGTAATGCCCTGTTCTGAGGCTAGCTTTGTGTAGTCTGGGAAGTGTTTTGACCTACTGGTATGTTGTTTTCAGGTAGATGAAGGCGTTCTTCTAAGTGAAGCCCTGCTGATGCATGATAAATGGCTTGAGGATAAGGGGATTAAGCAAACCAACTTTGCTATAGTGACATGGTCGAATTGGGATTGTCGAGTAATGTTGGAGTCGGAATGCCGATTCAAGAGGATTAGGAAGCCACCATATTTCAACAGGTAAGCAAAAAACAAGTCAAAACAACAATTTTGTGTCTATCAGATAATCATATTATCTGTGATTTCATGTGAGATGAATGAGCTAGGTGATGACCAATCTATCATTGTGGCGTTGAGCTGATGAAACAAATGCTAGATGCTATAATAGTGTAGTTGGCATCATGAATTTTCCTCCTCCTACTTTCTGGGTGACCGTTTTCTTATGATGATAAGTACTAACTGCAAAACATTGTGCATCCCCTCTGATTGACATTTATTGCTTGGCAAACTTCTTTTCGTTCCCTAGTTATGCTTTACTCCTCATTCTTTGCTGGTTTATTCGACTTGTTTTTGTGGTAATTTGGTATGGCGTTCTTCAGGTGGATCAATTTGAAGATCCCATTCTGCAAAGTGTTTGGTGGGGCCAGATGCAACCTGAAAGAAGCTGTGGAGCTGGCTGGGCTAACCTGGGAGGGTCGGGCCCACTGTGGGCTCGATGATGCAAAGAACACAGCCCGTTTGCTTGCCCACCTTATGCACTGTGGATTCAAGTTCTCGATAACTGACACTATTCTATGGCGATCTGCTGATCATCCTCATGTCATTCAACAGCAGCAGATTCCTATTCCTGAATGTGGGTTTGCTTACCAACCTCCGAAATGGAAATCCCCACCTTTATTAACCCTATTTCCCTTTCAACTGATCCAAACCTCCAGCCCTACCAAAGAGCCTCATATCTACTGCTTCTGTGGGGCAACGAGCGTCAAGATGTTGCTCAGAAAGCCGGGATCAATGCAGGGGAACTTTTTCTTTGTGTGCGGGAATTGGACTGCTAATAGAGGAGCGGTTTGCCCGTTTATCAAATGGGCTTCTTCTTCTGCTTCTGCTCCTGACTCTGGAAATACTGCCTAGAATTGCTCAAGGGAAACGATACAATATCATGGGCAGGTGGTTGATGTAAGAGTAAAAAAAAGAGAAGATAGAGATGAGTGTCTCCTGTGTGAGTTAGTGCATTGCTCTCAGTCTGTGGATGTCATGCTATCTGTAGTTTGAATGGTTAGGTTTCAGTTGTTAGTGGCTTTGACGGCAAGGGAGAATGTGAGCTTATACAGGAACTGTGTGTAGGAGAATCATGCATCAGACAGGAAGTTCAAGTTTCATATTTAAAATAATACAATACAAAGTATGAATAGTGAGCATATGTCTTTTAGTAAATGCACGGCGTTCTCTATATGGTCCTACTTCTGTCAGTTCCTTTGTAGGATGCAGGAACCCCGCTCTCTCATGAGTACTTTCTATGCTTGTTTAATTGGTGTATTTTCCTGGATGGTGACGTTGATGTTTTCCTCGTTTTCAGGAAGGGGGGGGGGGGTAGCGACCGGTTGGCTAGTATGAGTCTTACCTAAAGTTGCTGTTTGTAGAAGTTCAACTGTATACAATTTTACTCTCAATGTGATAGAAAAAACGAATTGTCCGTTGAAATATATGATAGCGGGGTTGTCCAATGTTGACAAAATAAGGTGCCTTCATCATGTATAATATAAGTTAGTGACTCCACTCATTGCCAATTACTTGTTTATGACTCGATTTATATATGGAATCAACCTCTCTATGGGTAGGAATACCAGTAGAGGTAAGGTTGTCTACCGCTGGATCTCCCCAGATCTTGCAAAAGCGGGACCCACACTGAGAGTTTGTTGTTGTTGATAAAATTTGCATATTTTATGGTATATGAAACATGTAAGTAGGTAATCTGAAAATCAAATCTAAATTGAAATCCAATAACCCAAAAAACCCCGCTACTAAGAGGAGAGTGGGGGTTTGATACAACAGTTTTATCTCCGAATTGTAAAATTATAGAGAGAGGCTCCAACTGACTCTAGATTTAAAAATTATGGACTACCTACTACTCCATACAAACGGAGCAGAGGAAGTTAAGAGACGCATTTTGCTTTAGTTCGTTGAATCCAAGTTGAAAAAATAGTACAAACTTGTCTTTTTCAGCTATATATGTCGGCAGATTCTGAATATTTCAGCAGATGGAATGTCTACCACATATGCTAATAACAAATGACAATTAAGCATTCATGGTGATTGCGACTTGAATTATTGAATCAAATATAAAATCAGACATGAACTTCAAGACAAATTTGAAGTGTTAGAATACAATAAGGGTCTGTTCTTTTCGTGGGTAAATTAGGTAAGTAAAAGGGTGAAGTAGGTTGGGGTAAGTTGAAGTTGGTATTTTTTTTTTTGAAGTGGGTTGAAATAGGTTGAAGTAAGTTGAAGTGGGTTGATGTTGGTTGAAGTTGGTATATTTTTTACATGGTGGGTTAAAGTGGGTTAAAATAATGATAACAACAACAACAACAAACTCCCAAAGTGGGTCCCGCTTTCGCGGGG
>JACYFF010031955.1:19317962-19357112 GCA_017589665.1 Selenicereus undatus
AACATTTTTGGGCTAACATGGATGAATTAAAGTGTACATCCTTGGGTGTACAATTTGGTAGAAGACATTTTCAATTTGAACATTTTTGGGCTAACATGGATGAATTAAAGTGTACATCCTTGGGTGTAAAATTTGGTAGAAGACATTTTCAATTTGAATTATTATTCCTTGCTTTCTTTTATATATATGTTAGTTAACTTATTATTATGGTTGCATTATTGCTATGTTTATTCATTTATATATATGTATTCTTATTATGTACATTTCTTTTAAAAAATTACCCAGCTAATAATTTGAAATTTTTTTATTTAATTAACTCTCAAATCTTTATTAGCATTCGAATGAGTTATTTAGAAGTGGAATGAAATTCATTTTAAGGTCATTATGTTATTTCAACCTACAAGGCAGGGGGCGGGCTCACCCCAAGCCAAGGGTAGAGCTTCAGCTGAGAGCTTCCTCAACAGAATGTCTCCCCAAGCGCCGCAACAGTGGGAGGATTCGAACCCCTGACTTTGCAAGTAAAATTCATCCTCCCTTACTGATGAACGTACGGGACGATGGGTTGTAGTTTTCCTACATGGCTACATCTAATACCCATTATTTGCCCAATTACCATCACGGAATGGGTGTTTGTAATCCCAAAAATAGGACGATAATAACAAATCCAGAAAAAGACCACGTGAACATGAACAGAAGTCTAAAAACATGTTTGATTTGATCTGGATGAATGGAATATGGCATGATGTGAGTCATCAATAATAAAAACAAAACTAATGACAAAAAGAATTAAATGCATTGTATACATTATACAACTACTCAATGTCAATAAAAAATATCCCCTTCGTCTTATATGTATAGTTAATTTTAAAGAATATGCGAAAATAAGTATTAAATTAATTTATATTATTGAAATGAATTTTCAACTGATAAAAACAAAGTTAGATTCTTTGAAAAGCAAGTCTTGACAATAATATGAGATTAAAGAAGTGGATATTTTTTATAATAACCCTAGGACAGAGGTAGTAAAAAAATGCAAAACTTTGCAGATGTTTGAACAATTATTAGGAAGGAAATCAAACATGTTTTTATATACATCTTTTGTTGTCTACACGGGAAACAAGAGTGTCTAAGATACGTGTAATATGTTGTGTGTGTTAATTTGTATAAGTTGCCTAACGTTGTATATTGTTAGATTTAGATCGTATTATTAGAGTTCTTCATTCACAAATATTTGAAATTATGTCTATTAATAAATTAATATGTTTATTGTTTTGATATGATCGAACTGCGTCTAGAGAAATCAGAAATGCATTGATTATTTGACATAGGATTGTAAATTGTACTTTTTTACTCAACTATCTTGCATTTGGTTTTGTATTTATGGTTTATTTTTGTTTTAAATCTATGTGTAAAGAGAGTGCTAATTATTTCATAAGTGATGTATTTTATCAGCATCCAAACTGGTCCCCCCCGAAGGAGGGAAAACGCCCCATCTACATCAAACTAGAGTTAGAAAAACTTGACTTAACATGATAACGACCCGAACCTGATCCGAAGTTACTGAAAGTAACCCAAACTTGATCTGAATTCGGCCCAAATTTGACACGATTTGACCGTTTAGCTTAAAAATCCGTTATTTTTCAATTTTGAACAAATCTAAGTTATTTTAATGCTGGCACGAAATTGACTCGTTTATTAAATAGGTCAACCCGACCCAACCCGTTTTCGAACTCTAAATCAAACCATTTCAATTAAAGAAGTGCTTCCTATATGTCTTAATGAATTTTATGTCCATATGTCTTAATGAATTTTATCTCTTGTATTCAGCCGTCTTCCTGATGCTAGACCTTTAACTGCCTGAATATCTCCTGTATTTAATTAGGCACTAGTCAATTATCATACGGCTTTACACCTTTATGGTAAATTTTTCTTCTTTAATAAGTTGTGTTGTGGTATATTTTTCATAAAATTATAAGTAGACAAATAATTTGCTATCATACAAGAAAATTAGTATACCACAACATTATAACAACCATCTACAAAGCGAATGTATAAAGGAAGCAATTTCTATTGGTCTAAATTGTCATACCAAAGAATATTTTCAACTAATTTATCTTAAAAAGCAATTAGTTGTACAAATGTGTTTTTAATATCTCTGTGTCAAATTTATTAAGAAAAAGGCACCTCCGAGTCTATTATATATTGAAGAAAAATCATAGTTTTTTCAATTTTTTTGCATGTTGAAAAAAGTGGCTTATGTTTCAAACTAGAACTATTCGCTTGCAATGTAAAGGTTGAGTTAAACAATATCAATGTTCAAAATTATAAAGACTTAATTAATAGTGTTATTTCATTGTTCAGATTTATTTTATTAGTTAATTAAATAAAATTTGTGTCTATTGGTTTTATTTATGCATATGTTATTTTTACATAGGTAAGTACATGTTTATTAATGACATTTGTAAGTTATTGATTAAGGAGAACATGTAAGGTTTTATAGAGTATATAAAAAAATAAAAAGAATTGTATGCATACCAAAGCATGTAATGAACTAAAATAGTAGTTACCATTGTTCCAAACAAATAAAGTTTGACACTTAACAAAAGCACGTGGAGTCACTCAATGTTATATATAGATTATATAAATATAAATAGATAGATTAATATTTTATTATTGTCTTTTTAATGCAATATTTTATTATCGTTAATTAAGTAAGAATAATCAATTTTCATATAAAGTACATTCTATAATTTTTGATTACTCATATAATGTTGTGTGTTATTTTCATGCTTGTTGAATATGTACTACCAAACTTCATAAATTATTATAACAAATTCATAAGTTATTGGCAAGATAAATTTGTCCCCACATGGAAGGTTAATGAAGCGTAGTATATATTCATGCATCTGGAATCAGTATAATGTTATTTAATTTTAATATGTAAATTCAATTCATAGAATATCTTATAAGAATATCATAATAAATTCATATATCATAATAAGTGGTAAGTATAATGTGTTGTAAAATAGTTAGAGATTCATGCATGTAAAAATATATATGACACACGTAAGTTGTGGCTAAAATTCAATTTATTTTGGACGAAAAACCCTAATAATTAATTATCTACATGATGCATTGCATTTTAAATTTTGTAGAAATTAATTAAAACGAAAAGTGAGAAGTATTGGACTCTGTTGACAATTGACCGAGATTTTTGAGGAAAATTTAGCGGTTGGATGATCCAAAGGCCTAATATTGCAGCTTTTTTGTCGTAAAATTTGTCTCTAAATACCAAATGCTAAATGTGAAAACTTTGTACCAAATTATGTCATTAACTTTTCAAAAAAGAAAATTATGTCATCAATTTTCTAGGAATCACAAAAATATCTTTGGATTTTTCAGGAAAAGAAAAAATAAGTATTCTATTTTTTAAAAAATAAAAAATATATTTTCAAATTACAAACATAAAATACAAATATTAAATTAAAATGATGGAAAGTAATTCAATATGTTTTATGGTAGGTTTCATGATAAATATTTTATTTGACGATCCAAATTGGAGTTCTATAAATTAGAGAAGTGATGAAATATAAATTCGAAAAATTAACATTTTTGCTGATGTAATAGAATGTAGTACCAAAAACTAGAACTGTAATTGTGGTTGTGAAAAAAATTTGATTGGAGAGAGAAAATGTTCTTGCGAAATAATCTAGGTCGTATGATGTTGCCGTTAACCAATCACGGTGGGAGTCTTTATGGTGCTTGGCTGTGATCAATTGTGGGAAGCACGTGAGCCATCAAGACCAAATTGATTGCTAGATTAATGGGACCAAAACCTGTGATCAATTGTGGAAGCATGTTGGTAAATTATTATGTACATTTGGGAGTGTGTACTTCTATTGTCATATAGATATATATTTTTTAATGTGTATTTGTCATATGAGTGGTTATTTATATATTTTGCTTACGTGACTTTCGAGAGTACATACTCCTGGATGTATGATATAGACTTTGAAGCATGTTACTGTTAACTCATAAACTAGCTCATTTCGCCACCTTTTAATGCCTCTTGTGCAATGTTACGCCCTGGTTTCAAACTCGAGGAGCTCCATTTCTCATGTTTGAGAGGTGCGGAAGTGAAAGGGTTTTGGGTTTTGTGTTTAGGCTGCTAAACCCCCTTTTCTTTGGATATATTAGTCCACTTAATTCCCCTGAAATAGAAGGATTAGTGGATGACCTTATTTATTAGTTACCAAAGTAAAAAAAAAAAGAAAAAAGACAAACTCCTAATATTATGATATGACGTACAATATTCACAATTGTGGTATACAGTTATAAACTTCAATGAGGCCAGCCATTTCCGATAAGGTGTTATTAAGACTCATTGATCAATGACAATCGTAAAAATAAAAAATAAAAAAAAAAAACAACAACAACAATACGACATCATTGGTAGTAGTCGCAATCATTTAAAGAAATGAAATAAAGAAATGCTTCACACATGTATAAGTCAAAGCATAACAATGATTTCTCAGAGACCATTTTCAAACATGATATAAATCAACAATTATTATTATGGTACATTATTGATTTGACATATTATGATATATAAATTATTTAAAAAAATACTTATTGTGAGTACTCATCATTAGCTCTAAGAGTCATTTATCATTGCTCAACAATCTTCAGTAACTTTAAGCAATTTTCAACAACTTTTAGAACTAGTAGGTATTTGTTGAGAATACCTAATTTTATTTTCTTCGATCATTCGACACCATTAAGTAAAACACACTTAATAGAACGTATGATTGACATTGAAGTAGAGTACCATTTTAAATTTATTCTGTGAGTTATATTACACTTATAATGATCACATAATTCATATTTTTCGCTAATGAAATACCAATTGAGCAATAACACAATGGCAACAAATACACCTTCTAACTCGGAGGTTAGGAGTTCGACTATTGGTACTAGATCTGATCAAATTAAGAGTTGAGCCACGAGGGTTACTAGATAGAATTTTTCCGACCCTAGTCTTGCCCAACCTAATGTGGTACTGTTAGGTTTATGGCCCAAATCCTTTTTTTCGGCTACTTGGAATCTAAGATCATATTGTATGTTTGAGATCTTCTATATTATGAAAATTATATTATTTTCATATTTTGGGTTGAAAATTTTCTTCCTTTTTAAAAAGATGAGATTTGGTGACCAAGATACCGTGGTGGCTAGGGTTTCCTCATCCTAGCCTTCCTGCCCCTATATAAAGGAGACATATCTATGATCTAAAATTAACTTGATCACTCCAGTATTCATAAACACATTGAGAGGTAGAAGTACTTTGTGAGATATTACAAGAGAGAGGTTGTAATTCTGCTCTTAGATCAAATCACTGTGGTGATTGTGATCGTGTTGTATTCTTCCTACTCATAGTGGATTGTTTTGGTGCTATCACCGTCCGTGGTTTTTTCCGCATTGGGTTTTCCACATTAAATCTCTTGTCTTCTTATTTATGTTTCTGTTATTTTACTTGAATTTCTGAATCTCTAATCCATCCTATCGCTTCCGCTATTGTTGTTGCTCTAATATTTTCCTAACAAGTGGTATCAGAGCTTTGGTTATAGGATGTCTTATATCATGAAGGTAGATATTCAGAAATTCGATGGGGAGATTAGCTTTAATCTCTGAAAGGTGCAGATGAGAGCGGTTCTCATCCAGCACGGGTTGTGGAAGGTTCTGAAAAGACCTCATGTTAAATCTGAAAAGTTGACAGAAGAACAGTGGGCAGCAGACCAAAAGAAGAGGCGTGGATAGTTGACAGACGAGGAATGGGAGGAACTGAAGTTGAAGACAGTTTCAGCCATACAGTTGTGCTTAGCACCACATGTCTTGCGAGAGGTGCTTGATAAGACAACTGCAGTAGATCTTTGGGTTCGGCTGGAGGAACTCTACATGACGAAGAGTCTCACCAACAAGATCCGTTTGAAGGAAAGGTTGTACACCTTTCGTATGGCTGAAGGTACCCCCTATTAAAAAACACTTGAATGAGTTTAACTCTATTCTTGTTGATTTGGAGAGTCTGGATGTAAAAATTGAGGATGAGAATAAGGCTATTTTGCTTGTTGTGTCGTTACCCCTTCTTATAAACACTTTAAGGAGATTATGCTATATAGTAATTCTAATACTATATCGTTTGAGGATGTTAAGTCAAATTTGTTATCTAAGGAAAAGTTTGATCTTGACATTCATGCTGATTCTACTAAGGGATTAGTAGTAAGGGGTAAAATTGAAAAGGGGAACGGTAAGAACCGTTCTAAATCTAAAAATCTTCACGCTAGTAAGACCTGCAATTACTGTGGTAAATTGGGTCATATTGTTGCTAACTGTTGGCAACTGCAAAAGAAAAGGGAGAAAGAAGAAGAGAATTCTCGTGAGCCCGCTGAAGCTTTGTTTGCTGAATCTGATTCTGATGGTGACGTTCTGTTTGCTTCCTCTACTGAAAGGGAGCGACTCTGATTAGATTCTTGACTCTGGGTGTACCTATCATATGTGTCCTCATAAGGATTGGTTTTCAACATATGATCCAGTTGATTCAACTATTGTTCACATGGGCAATAATGCCCAATGTAATGTAATTGGAATCGGTACTGTTAAAATCAAGACCCATGATGGTGTTATCAGGATTTTATCGAATGTTCGTCACATTCCTGACTTGAAGCGTAACCTCATCTCTTTGGGCGCCCTTGAATCCAAGGGGTGCAAATATTCAGCTGAAGGTGGGGTTTTGAAGGTCTCCAAGGGCACTCGAATTCTACTGAAGGGTTTGAGGCAAGAAGGCCTCTATGTCTTGCAGGCATCTACTACGACAGGTTATATGAAGAAATGTTCATATAAGTCATCTTCCAGAGCTAAGTTCAAGCATTGCTTGGACTTAGTTGGTATTCACAGTATTTGAGCGCCCTTCGAGGCATTGCCCCTTTTGGGGGGCATCACCCTTCGGGGTGCGATGACTGTGAACGAGGGATGGTGTTAGATTTTGGTCCAAGGTAGAGATTGTTGGGTTTATGGCCCACATTCTTTTTTTCGGCTACTTGGAATCTAAGATCATATTGTGTGTTTGAGATCTTCTATATTATGGAAATTATATTATTTTCATATTTTGGGTTGAAGATTTTCTTCCTTTTTGGAAAGATGAGATTTGGTGACCAAGATACCGTGATGGCTAGGGTTTCCTCATCCTAGCCTTCCTGCCCCTATATAAAGGGATATACCTAGGATCTAAAATTAACTTGATCACTCCAGTATTCATAAACACATTGAGAGGTAGAAGTACTTTGTGAGAGATTACAAGAGAGATGTTATAATTCTGCTCTTAGATCAAATCACTGTGGTGATTGTGATCGTGTTGTATTCTTCCTACTCATAGTGAATTGTTTTGGTGCTGTCGCTATTCGTGGTTTTTCCTACATTGGGTTTTCCACATTAAATCTCTTGTCTTCTTATTTCTGTTTCTGTTATTCTACTTGAATTTCTGAATCTCTAACTCATCCTATCGCTTCCGCTATTGTTGTTGTTCTAATATTTTCCTAACAGGTACCCTAGTCTCGGGTTATCGGGTTGCACTTGACCCTTAACCCCCACTTGTTTGAATGATTAAAATTTACAATTTTAACAATATTTGTACAGTCTTTCAACCTTCAGTTCCACTAAATGCATTGACAAATCTAATAATTCTATGTGAATCTTGATTTACAAACCTTTAACAAAGATTTGGAAAAAAAAAAAACCCAAGTAGAAAACATTTACTTACAAGTTTTAGAAATCAATTTGACCATAACCAAATCAACATCATGGCAAACATAACCACACAAAGGCACTAATAAACAAGCAATGTAGGAAAATTTCGATTCAATTTCAATAGTGCATGGGACAAAACCGCCAACTCAAAATTCTGTAATTGTGCTGTCAAGTGGCATGGTCGCATCAGTTGACACGATTATTGCCCATGTCGACCTTGGTTGGCAAAATCTTGAAGAATAACCTTGGTTGTCTGTGCACATTAACCTAGATGATCCTTTTTGTGAACTTGGCCTAACCGTGTTTTGCTCGTCTCACGCTCCTCTTCGTATTTCTTCAACCTTTTCATGCCATTTGCGAACTTATTTACTTGATCACCATCCTCTCAACTTTTGTTGCCTTTCAAGCCTAAGTTATAACTTCTTACTCGGTTCAACTTATTACCTACAAAAATGAATAAAACAAGTACAAATACTAAGAGTATATTAATTCACAAGTCAAAATTAGATAAATAATGGTATAAAATGATATAATATGTAGACTGAACGTATGCAATGAATTTGTCCTAAGTTTTTGATAGCCTTGCCCCCAACGAATATGTAACGCCCCTAATCCCTGATAACTGGTTATCTTAATTTAATAACTTATTATTTAGGATTGTAGCAGAAATTCTTCGATTGGAGGCATTCCCGTCGTCCCATAGTGGAACAACACTATTTGGGGCTACCTATATTACTACATTACTCACACATTCACCAAGTCCGCCAAGCATTGGAAATAGAACGCACATTGAGATCCTATTTAATTTGTAATACCATTAGTAAACTTTTAGTGTAGAACTATCAAACACATTGTCTAAAAGTTTATACAAATAGCATGTTTCCAGGAGTGCTACCTTATAACTCATTGTGAGCACCTGGTTAGCTAGCCTTCAGCAAAAATACTACAATCCTTATTTACTTTCTGCTACCTTCTAACTTGTTAGGAGGAGGGTTGTTCACTGATCCCTTATCTAAAAACAAAAAACATAAAAAAACAACGTTCGAATAGTAAGCTTAAGCTCAGTACCTACATTCCTATGCTATGAAAATAAACTTTGTAATCAGTTTAGTTGAGCACCTGCATTTCAAAACGTTTCATTCGAAAACAGGAGAGAGATAGAAAAAGTGTAAGTAAAACTGTCTTGCCGGTTATTATCTAAAAGTGGACTGCTATTGACATCTGAAGCGATCTTCAGATAGGTTTACATCTCCCAGGCCGATTGGAAAACCGGAGCTGCAGTCATGCCAGTAAACTGAATGACGAAGGCTAGTAATTGGGGGCCACTTATATTAGGTGGCAAACATTGCGTCAAAGAATTCATTAAATGAACATTACATGAATTTTTGTATAATTTGATAAACATGTGAGTTTTCGAATAGCACATACAATATACATACCTAGTCCTTAAAATCTCTCTCCTTCTTAATCAAAAATGTTTGTTACAACTTAAAGCGACATAGGTGACTTTGCTTCTGTTTCAAATATATAATTTCATGGTTAGCACGAGGTTAGGAAGTTTTATTAGGTTTTCTAACTTAATAAGTAATTTAATACCCTTTGGCTCTTCTTTTTAATTATCAACACACTCATTACTATTTACTTAACTAGATTCTATTTCACTTTGTTTCTGTCCTTTCTTTTAGTGTTTCAAAAGCTCGTTTGATTAATGTTATACTAGCGCAATGATATAACTCACCTCATTTTTATTAATGCCGACGTTATTGTTATTACTCTTACAGTTATTATTATAGGCTTGTTGGTTAGTATCAACATTTTTGTTACCATTATCATCATTATGGTTATTTTTTTATCGCAGTTATTATTATTACGATTACTATTATTAGTGTTGTTATTATTATTTTGTTTCTCTTTAGTAGACGCTTATTGCTAACCGCTGTTGGGATTTAGATTATTTAACTGCAATTCGATTTAGGATGATGACATACGCTTGGTCTCGGTCCACATCAAGAAGTCTTCGTTTCATTCTTACTCGCTGGGCCTAAACATGTGCATCGTCATTAGCTCCTCTGTAATCAATTAGCCTATCACTTGATCCAAATGCAAAACTTGAACTTCGCAAATGTTTTTAATTACACCACAATTAACATAAATGTTACATATTTAACCTATTTGAATCATTAAATTAATTATAGAATGACACTGGGAAAGGTCCATTCTAATTATCTCAAAATACCCATATTTTCCTTCATTATTTCCACCCCCACTGGCCACTACACTTATTCTCTCACTATTTTCAATCAACCCACAACTTCCTAGTAACTTGGTCAATCTTTGAATTTCCTAAGATGAATTCTTTTCCCTCCTTTCTTCCCTTACTACAACTCACAACCCCCTCCCCCCAACTTTGGCTATTCACACATCTCACACTAATTTTCCCTCGACTATTATTTGAATTCACTTAAACTTCATTAATTCAATGAATTCAAATTTAAATTTCCATTCAAACCTCAAACCGTAAACCACTGTACTCGTGGCATTAACACCCACATCCAATATAACAACATCATATATATATGTAACTCATAATTTTCATTCAACTGTCACAAAAATTCACTTCAACACCATCAAATCAACATAATCAAGCTTGAATTTCATCGAAACCCTCACCACCATATTCATCCTCAACCTTAAGCATCACCAATTCGATTTCACATCAAAAAATTCAAGAAAATCACAAATTAATCCTCACTAGAGCTAAATATATCATCTAATACAAAAAATCCATAAAATAATGAAAATCAAATTAAGGGGTTATGGTTTCACCTTCCTTCCCACTTGAATACACATATGAGAGAGGTGAAGGGGGAGGCAGTTGACAGGACGATGAATTGACAGTGGCCGGACGACAAGCTGGCGGTGGAAACGCGACTGGACAGGCGACAAAGAACAAGGCTGGGGGTTGCGTTTTGGATGGGGGTATGTTTAGGCAAAAAAAATAGAAGGGGGGGGGGGCTTCGGGTATAGGGGGTTTGGTAGATTAGTTTGGTTTTTATTTCTGAATTTGTTTCCCACCCCCCTTTTTTTCATTTTATGCATTGTAAAATTGGACATAAACCTAGATTTTTGATAGGAAGAATTTGAGTTTTAAATTTATAACCCCAAGTACAAGGTTGTACCGTTGAGCACTCGGGGGGTCGTCCACTGGGAGTTGCGTTTCAAGTACTGGGATTAGCTAGAGCGACTCAATCTAGGCCAAGACGGAAGGAAATGAAAACAAGGCTAAACTAAACTAATAAAAGTAAAAGAAGTGGCTTAAGACTATAATTTGACCAATTGACTAACCAAAAAAACAAGATGAGTCCTAACCTATCTGACCTCAACTAAGAACAAGAGATGGTCGGTTACACTATCGAAAACCATCCAAGCCATCTCTCAAGGGTCATGAGTTAGTCTAATTAGTCTAACCGCCTATTTTGATGAGGTTAGCCCAATTAGACCACAAAATTAGTAACCCTCGGATCTAGTTAGAACTGGGACTATTTTCATGTCCAGAACCTGGCTATCCCCTCTCTCACACTAGCTAATTGACCTCACGTTTCGACATAAGTCAATTGCCTAAAAATATAGATGAAAGCTCTCTTAAGCATTTCATTGAACACTTGGCTGACATGAGGGAAAACTCTACGTTCTATGTATAGTTGGGTGTGGTTAGGCCTAATCCTAACCTAATTAGCCATCAAGAGGCTAATCACAATCCAAGCCAACCAAAATCACAACTAATTAATCACAAAACATAAGAGCCCCAAAATAAACCTAAGCTAGCAAACAAGAATATAAACACGAACAAAGGGGGAGAGAGAAAGAAACTAATCTAATCTAATCAAGCAAAGAAACATGAATTAACAATAAAAACTAAACATTTGACTAAACAAAATCAATCACTAGCATTAAACTAACAAAACATAAACAAGCACAACATGTGAAAAGGAGAGAGAGAAGAGAAGAAAACTTATGCTTGGTTGGGCGAACTTCAAATCTAAAGGTTGAATCCGAAATACAACCCAATTAATCCTAATCTATCTACTTTTTTATCCTCCTCATGAGGTTTTTGAAGCTAAACCCTAAGCTAACCTAGCCTAAAAATCGCCCAACCCCCCCCCCCCCCCAAAAGAACCAAAACAACCCCCTTAAATAGGAGTCATGAGAGGGCCAAAACAAGAGGAGTAGGCCGGGGGGACGCCGGTCGCCTGGCCGATGGGGGTCGCCACCCCTTGGCTGGCAGCTGTTGCTGGGGGCCACGAATGGCTGTCGTGCGACCCCCCGTCGCTCATTACTTTGTCTTCTTCTTTGTCTCTTTTTGCTCCTTTTCACAGCACTTCTTCGGTTGAACTTATTACTTGCAAAAGTAAATAAAACAATTAAAAATCATAAAGATTATATTATTATACGAGCTAAAATTAGATGAAAGAGGCACGTAAAATACGACAAATTAGCGCCTAATAATTTTTCTAATTTTTGATCATTATAACCTCGTTTTCCCTTTTTTCCCACATAATATATGTATTTTTGGGCTAATCTCTTGGCTAGAATTTATGAATTAATTTTGTTTAGCTATCGTTCAGCTATCGTTCGAATATTTATTAATATTTGAATGGATTATTCAGGAGTGCAACAAAATTCATTTTTAGGGCACTATGTCTATTCAACCTGTAATTACATAAATAGATATACACATATATAAAATTCTAAATTGAAATGCTGCGCTCAACTTAATTAAATTTATAATTAAGATAATCTAAGGTAATTAGCGTAAATTTAGGTTCGGGCTATTACAAAATATCTAACTAGAATAATCATAGGGATGCCCATTTTCAAGATTAGCTCAAGAGTAAAAATTTAAAGGATTTCAATCAAATCATCCAACCTTATGAGGGTTCGATTTTTGTTGAGGGTTAACTTGTTGGATAAGATGGTAGGAACAACTATTTAATCTCGCCCCCCTCATCATAGACGAGGATCCTTAATTCGAGCATCAGAGTAAGTTGGTGGCAAAAAAGTCAGCCTTGACCCTCATTTTTGTTGAGTGAGGGTGGTGGATCGAATCGGTCTCCGACCTTTTGACCAAAGGTACTTAACATGCACAAAATGACTGTTGATAGTTCACTTGTGTGTGGTGTACAACTGTGCCTACTAAACTAGATTTAAGCACTAATTCAATGGTTCTCTTAAACAAAAATGCACACTACTTATGTGTTACATGTATATTAGCAAAATTTCATTAGTCTATGGCACTGTTTCTGATCCAGAAAATAAAATAGAAATTCATTAAGAAAAAAAAAATGAGCATGTTTAGACAGCATTGTCGTCATTGTGAACTAAATAGTTGTTTAGGCTTGCTTGGTTGAGCAGTAGTGGTCCTTTGACCTGACTTGACGAAGACTCAAACCTTATTTAACATAATTTGACATTAATCCCTTGTCTCCCTAAATTAGCTCTCCCCACTTCCCCATAAATTAAGCTAAAAGGACGGCTGGAAAAAAATACGGTTACCATATGATATTACTACGACAACCACTATTTCCCTTGCATTTCACCTAATCTTGAGAAAAGAATACTCCCTGGCCCTCTCTCCCCCCCCCCCCCCCTTCTTTTTTTAAAAAAATTAATCCTTTATTATTATTTTTTTTTTAAAAAACAGCAGAGAAAAGACGAGAGAGAGAGAGAGAGACAGAGAGATTGGTGTTGTTTTGTTTTGTGCTGCTTAAGCTTTAGCCTGGACAGTTGGTGCTTTGGCCCTCTCTTCCTCCTTCCCTCAATCATATTCATCACCCATGTTCCCCATTCCAAAACCCTAATTCTCTCTCTTTCTCTCCCCTCCATCTCCATTTCTCTCTCTAGATTCTCCGATCTGGTTCGACACTGGTTCAGTCAATGGCTGACGCCGGCGATTTGTTCGGAGCTTGAAGTAGTAGTAGTGGTGTCTGCTTCTCTCTCCTCTTTTTCACTGTGGGTAGAGTAGGTGATTCAACTTCCGATGTGCGAGAATGTCTGCTTCCTTGGCCGCATTTGAGCGTCCTAGGCTCGGCCCTTCCAATACGGTGCCGTTTCTTTCACTTTTGCTGTGTTGACTGGATATGGAATCTATTCATTGCGTTGTGGTTTCATTTATTATTGTTAATTTTATGGGGTTGGAATGGTAGGCGAGATCTTGGTCGGGCTGTCTTTGGAATGTACTAGGAGTGATTGATTATGTCACTGATGAGCTAATCAATTTTGTATGCATGTTGGGTTGCTGCATTTATGCTGATCCTGATGCTCTTATTGGTAATCTGTTTGAAGGGGTCAAATCACGACTCATTCTTGACGACATTTCATATGTTGTATGGAGGGTTTTGGTAGTTTAGAATGTTGCCAAGCTTTCTCCGTCCTGGGATGGATTCTCTGGATGAACATTGACAGAAATACTCCCGGTTGATGCCAAGTCGATTGAGTGATTATATGGTTGCAGTTCTCCGAATTCTTGTGTTGGAAAGTTTTGGCCTTTTAGGTGGTGATTTAGGCCATGAAGGAGAAGAAAAAGCCTAGGATGGCTCTCGTTCCAGAAGGGAGATAGGGATCATAGTGAATGCGACCTTACCCTTGACAAACGGAGTCTTGAAATCACACGCAAAAGATGCTGAGAGTTTTGGGCGTTGAAATTGGAATGTAGATAATGTAAAAGGAATGACATGAGTACTAACAGTGGATGAGATATGGCATTGCAGTAGTAAAAGAAATAAACCATATATGATAGAGTAAAAGGTGGAAGAGCTTTTGATCAAAAATATACAGTGCAACTCTGTGGATTCGTTCTTTGGAAGTCTATTTCTTCTGCTCTTTGCTAATGTTCGATGATGTGATCTTTTGATGTCCATAAATTGATCATGGGGATGGTTCACGCATTGTCCATCCGTTGTACTTGCTCCTGTTTGGGTTACCTAATTTCTAATTTTCATCTTTTTATGGTGTTTTGACGGCTAAAGAGACACTTTCCTCTTGGTAATATGTTGTCGACTTAGACCTGCTTGATTGGCTCAATACTAGGATCCATGTAATATCATTTGCCATATAGATATCTGATGGGAATTTCCTTAAAATTTAACGGAGGATCCTTTTGTCATACAATGACTGAGGTACTCTGCAATACTTGCCATGTAGGCTGAATGCCGGAGAGGTATCCTCATCAATTTCTGGTTGCCTTGCATCCGGAGTTCTGTTTCTCATGCTGTCCAGTTTTCACCTGGATGTCTCAGATGCTTCTGAACCCACTGAACTTATGCTCTAGGTCACTACGTGTTCAGTCTTTGTACTATGCATGTGAAATCCTCAGGCTCCTATCTATCTCTGTAAGGTTCTAAGTTATTTTTTTATTCGTTCCCTTGTCTTATCCGCTAAGCTTTAGTCATCAGTAGAAAGCACACACCAAGGCTTATTATTTTGGTCCATCCTCAGAAGCATGCAAATTAACCTGGATTTGGATAGGAAAGTACTTTGTATTGCTCCCAAGTATGAAAACAACTGTGTTCGGAGGTCTTTGAGTCAACCATTTGGTGGATGCAAGCTAGGTTGCATACATTTGATTCCCTTAGGTTGCCTAGACGAGAACCTCATGAGGACCTTGTTGATTGCATGTTTTCATCCAGAACTCTGTCCTGATGTGTACTATCTAGTTACTAGTATCTAGACAGTGAGGCTTGAATCCTGACAAGAAGTTAACGACTAAGGCAAATCTACTTGAAGGAGTATACTCATATCTCTGTACTCTCACTAGTGGTTTGACTTTGAACATTTTTGATCTACAAGCTTCTGAAATTAACACCCTGCGTTGGTGGAATCCACATTGGTTGCATTGTTGTTGTCATAAGCTTATGAAACTAACCTTAGAAGATTGTTTATGGCATCCTGGATGCACGGAATATAGTTTAGCAAAGAGTCACATGCTAGAAAAGGCTACACAAATTCTGGGTCGCGCAATGGTTGTGTTCGTTTCATCGTACACTTTTCATCTCTTTAAAATTTTAGACCAAATTGTAGAGCTCCACTAAAAAATGTAAAGCTCTGCTAAAATATTTAGAGCTTCTACATACTTTTTAGGGCTCATCTACATCTTTCAGAGTTCATCCGTAAATTTCAGGGCTCCTTCACAAGTTTTTCTTAGCATATACGAGTACAGAAGACATAGTGAGTACTCTGAACGAAGGTCTTATCTAACAAAGGGTAACCTTCTTGTTAGATGGATTGTTTTCAGAAGAAAGGCTAAAATTCTAATCCAACATAAGTTTGTTATGTGCGTGTACCCTCTTTTCCATCATAAAATGAAAAGGCCTAGCTTTAGCTGAAGTAATCTATTTCTTATTTAGATTTAAAATTTTTTTTTTATCTTTCTTTGATAGGGGGTTGGGGGAGGTGACAGGGGAAGAAAAGTGTAAATATCAATGTAGTGATTGGCACAAATTATGAGCCAGGTTGAAGCAAGAACATGATCAGTAGGTTATTGGGACCTAATGTCTATTTAATAGACATTTTGATGGCTTGATGTAATTTATAATGGAATGTAGAGAAAATAATTGAATATAGTATATTTTCCTTGTAGAAAATAATTGAACATTCTTGATCTAAATTTCTTGAAAATGATATGATATGACCTATTTATAAAATAATTTTAGAATGGCATCATGTATTTATATCTTATAATGGGTAATTACTGCTTAATAATATGTCACTCGTTGCTATTCGGTATTTCTAATTGTGTCTAAATTTCTGATCAGATGAACTAAAAATTAGCAGCAACGCAAATTCTTTTGTGACCTTCCATACATAATATGCAGCTTAGTGTAGAAGTTTACGTAAGCCCTTGCATGAAATGTTGGATGGGAGACATGAATTTGATGTTTAACGGGCAACTGTTTTGCTTATGATCTGATTGATTTTATTCACAGCTAGTGAGGATATGAGCACATTTTTACAATTCGTGGCATAATCACTGGTGTATGATTACGGCGCTCTAGCAATGACATGATTAGTAACTAAGACAAAAGCATTATTTATTATCGATTGTCCTTTTGAAACAAATATGCTCTATATGATTGCCAGCATGAAATCTGATTATGCTGTTGAGGCTTGTACGTGTAAGAGTTTTTAGCATTAAACAATGCTGTGTCATCTTGGCTTATATTTTCTATTGCACGCATTGCTAGGGATGAAGCGAGGAGCTGTCGACACTCTATAGTTTTCTAGACATGCATAATTTTTCATGGTTGGCATGATATTTTCATGTGCTGAAGCATTCAGTAGCAAAAATTGTTAGACGTTATTTTTGATTGTACATTTGTTCCAAGTTTGCAAATCTCAGCTATGTTATGATTGTGCGGGGCATACGTGTAGTTCTAACATGTTGAGTACTTTGGCAGGTCTTTAAGAGTGGACCGCTTTTCATCTCCTCCAAAGGTTGGTAGAGTGTCCCTTTTCTCAACTTGTCGCTTCTTGTTTGAACTTGGTCCATTTACTTCAGAAACTTGTAGCTGAAATTTTTTAACTATTTTTCTATTTTCAACTGACTAGGATCTCGTAGAGAAAAGTCCATTATAAAATTTTTCCTCCTTATGAATCACATTACAAGAGTTACGTGTCACTGCATATACGCTTGAGCTTTTTAAGTCCATTTAAATCTCAATTACACGTGGAACTGTTTTGTCGAAACTGGAAAGAACATACACTGAGAAGTGGTTTCCAAATTGCCGAATGAACTATAATGATGATGGCTTCCTTCATGTTGCTAATGAACGAAGCCTGTTTCTATAGTTGTTGATATGTTATGCTTTTCTTCTTTTTTGATAAGGAATATCTTATTTCAACTTGGAGCCAGGCCTCTTTTATTGCTAGATGTTTGAAGTATTTATGGTGTTCCATGAGACTGCTTGTAGATTATTTTGACATTCATGGTGTTCTTATTTTTGTTCAATGTTCCATATTGCTACAGGATTGGGTTGGAAATCTTGGAAGAAGCGCTGGTTCATTTTGACACGTACTTCTTTGGTATTCTTCAAAAATGATCCTGTAAGTTTAGCAGCTTGACACATTTTAAGTAGTTATCCCCCTCCCCTCCCTGCTGGGGATCAACTGCATATCATAGTGAATCACAGGGTCGCTCACTGCATGATTCTTTTAAGCATGATAATACCAAAGATGATAAGTAGGATATACCTCATGAAGGGGAAAGCTCTTTGGCTAGTTGGCTGCACTGAAATGGCTTGATTCGCTTTGAGAGTATCTTTTTGATGAAGACCAAAATGTTTCTTTATGGTCATTAGGCCATGGATGCTTTAACCTTGGGAGTAGATGGTTTTAAGGCCAACATAAATTTTTTACTTCTGGTAGGTATCTCTGATTTCTGCTTTGCATATCATGTTCTATAATTATCAAGGGTAAGGCTGTCTACGTTTGAACTTTCCTAGGCCTTGCTTCAGCATGATCCACACTACGTTTAACAAAATTCATGTGAAATTTACTTTCTATGTTGTTGTGTAGAGTGCTCTTCCTCAGAGAGGTGGAGAAGTGAATTTAACATTGGGTGGGATTGACTTGAACAATTCAGGGAGGTACTTATCCAATTTTTTTAATTTTTATTTTATTTTATTTGGTTTGGATTGATTTTCTGGTGACTTTGCCTTTACTAAGATGTTTCTTTTGCAGTGTTGTTGTGAGAGAAGATAAAAAGCTGTTGACGGTGCTTTTTCCTGATGGCCGTGACGGTCGGGCATTTACACTTAAGGTATTCATTTTATTTCATGCTTGGATGTCTTAGTTTCTCCATGTACCTATTATTTATTTATTTATTTATTTTTTTCACTTTTGTCAATTTAGGCTGAGACGTCAGAGGATTTATATGAATGGAAGACTGCCTTGGAGCAGGCTCTTGCACAAGCACCAAGTGCTGCCCTTGTGATGGGTCATAACGGCATATTTCGGAATGATGCGAGTGATGCTCTTGAAGGATCATTTCAACAATGTGATGCATCCGTTCCTTCTGGTGCTGAAATGAATTTCCACCGGAACTTAGGCTTTCCTTTTACATTTAAAATAACTTATTTGCGGTTTTGGCAGGGAGGGAAAAGCGTCCTGTCAAGTCATTGGTAGTTGGACGACCAATTTTACTAGCTTTGGAAGATATAGATGGTGGACCATCTTTCCTGGAGAAAGCTCTTCGATTTCTTGAGAATTATGGTAAGTTAGCATCACAAATATGACTGAGAAAGCTTAAATGAGACCAATCTTTTAAAGGGGGCTTTACACTGTGCCTAGGTTGTCTATTTTGCATCATTTGCTGTCTCTAGATCCTCTCCTTGCACTAATATTCATAGCTGCAGCTGCGATTTGTTATAGCTCAGTGAGACTGCATTTGTTGGTGGTTTGCATGCTTTGTTCTAATTAATACAATTTATTTATTCAGTTACTCAGTTACGGACAAGTCACATAAAACCAGATTTATCCGATAGGCTTCATTTTTATATGTCGTTGCTTGAGCTCCAAAATGCAGAAGTGGTTTAATGGTGGACTCCTGTATGCATGAAGCTATATAGGTGTTTGTTTCTGTCTGATAGAAGTCAACACCTTGCTGCTTGATAGTTTGCTAGTATCTCTTTGATAGTACTTAGTACTTTTCTTTTCACATCTTTGGAGTGGGGGGGGATTGGGATTGGGTATTTGACCCTCTTCCTTACCCAACCCTTGAGCCCTTGACCTATGGTGAGGTGGTGTATTGTATACTCATTATCAATCATGGGCTAGGATATTTGTTGGGGGTATTCAGCTCCAATTCATTAGGAAGCAGACTATTGTTGGTTACTGTCTAGTTTGTTTCTAACGTTTAGTATAACCAAGTGTCTCTGGTCCTGTAATGACTTGTGTTTTTTGGTAATCTATTTTGTTACAGGGACTAAAGTTGAAGGAATTCTACGTCAGTCTGCAGATGTTGAGGAGGTGGAGCGCAGAGTCCAAGATTATGAACAAGGTCTGCCTCTCTTAACTTCAATACTATCGGTCAAAAAATTAACTCTCAGCATATATGATTCTGTACATGGTCTTCTTGAAACATCCTATCTGCTCTGTCAGGGATAAGGATATTTATTGTTTTATATATTCTCTGGTTCTATATATTTCCTTCCAACAGAAAATATCTTTTTATTTCAGGCAAAAATGAATTTGACCCCAATGAGGATGCTCATGTTGTGGGTGACTGTGTGAAGGTATTTATTTGATCTCTTTACTTGTATCAGGTTTTAAGCGATGCAGTTTGGCATATAGTAAATAAACTCATATGGTCTATTTTGCAGCATGTCCTTCGTGAGCTTCCTTCTTCTCCGGTTCCAGCATCTTGCTGTACTGCATTGCTTGAGGCTTACAGTAAGTTCAGCTTATATTACCTGAATGCAGGTTTAGTCCTTTGGTCTGGCTTCTTCTAGTTTGAAGAGTCTGAAATTCCTGAATTACTTTAATTGTTTTCCATTCAAAAAATTTCAGGGTACATCTCTCTCTCTCCCTCTCTCTGTCTCTCTCTGACTCTGATGTAGGACGATGCTCTAAGAGCAATTCCTACATTGAGAAACTCACACACAAAATCGGAGAACACTCACAAATATTTCTCACATTTAATTTAATTTCATTCAAGTCTGCCTGGCTAATATATAACTAGGGAGTTTAAATAGAGAAGAAACCTAAAATATTAAGGAAACAAATGGATAACCTAATCACTAAGATATTATTTTGCTAGCTAAGAAGATAACTAAAAGATAATCTATTCCTAAAACATAAACTACGAAGATAATAAATTATCAAAATACTTCTCATATGCCAATATTAAGGTATACCTATATCTTTTTATTTCTCCTTTGTCCTTATCTTGCATCACTCTCGCTCTCTCTCTCTCGGGTGACAACTTAAAAATTATCAATTTCATTTATATCTTTCTCTTTGGTAGCCTCAGTTTCCATTGATGCCCTATGCTTTTATTGTATTGTCATATTATGGCAATACCACTCTTCATCTGTCAGTAAGCAAGGAAGGACTCACCTTGTATTTCTTTTCTTTCCTTCTTTTTTGGGATCTGAGTTATGCTCTCCGAGGCAAGAGCCGAGAAGCCAAGAAAGTGTTTTAGCCTTAGCCTACTGGGTATGTTGCTGAAGGTGGGAGCCTCTCGAGAGGCACTAAGATAGTGATAGCATAGTTACTGGGAGTGTTTCATACTCTTGAGACCCACGTTCCGGGAACAAGCAATCTGAAGCCTGTATTTTTGTTCATAAGAAAAAGATGAAATATATTAAAAAAGGGGGATATACAACTAATACAAGGAAGGATGCTAATTCAGCTATCCACAAAATTAATAACTTCCAACAAGGAGGAACAAAATTCCTCATCTTACCAAAAGAAAAGATTCTTGAGCCACTTACCCTTTAACCGGCCTAAGGAGGTTTCCATCCATCAAAAACTGTCCTATTTCTTTCCATCTACAATAACCAAAAGATAGCATGAGGAATGGCTCGGAAGACTTTAAACTTGGCCCTTCTCCCAAAAAAAACCTTCCCACTCAATAGCTGATAACTCACAGAACTTGGCATCACCCCATGTAGGCCCAAGTAGCCACAAGCTAAATACCACAGGCATCTAGCAATCGGGCAACGTAGAAGTGAATGGTCTGTAGTTTTTTGATCAATTTTGCACATAAAACATCTATGACCAAGATCTTACCCCTCTTTTGTAAATTATAAAAGGCTAAGATCTTGACTTGACAAGCTTCCCATACAAAAAAGGACACTCTCAAAGGGGCCCGAGACTTCCAGATAATATTACATGGAAAGTTTGATAATGATGAGGCTCCACCTAACTGTAGCAAGAGAGGAGGCCTTTTGGAGCAGTTGTATCAATCATGGCGAAAAGATGATAAACACTATCATCCTCCAAGAAGGTTTGACAAACAAAAACGGGGGACCAAACAACCAAAGAAGAAGAGTGCTCCACATCATCAAATATGCGTGCATCTCTGGCAGCTGCAAGAACAAAGATAGAAGGGAAAAGATCTCTCAAGAAAACACCATCACACCATCTACTATGCCAAAAGAAGGTGGAGGACCCATCGGCCACCTCAAAAACAATGTGAGAGAAGAAACAATCCCAACCTCCGGTAATAAACTTCCAAATACCTACTCCATAAGAGCCATTATACTTGCTTCGTATCCAATAAAGACCCTTAGCCCCGTATTTTGCCTTAATCATAGCTCTCCAAAGCTTGTTTTTCTCATTCATAAACATCCACAACCATTTACCAAGAAGGGCGTCATTGAATGTGATCAAGTCTCTAATGCCTAAGCGACCTATAGGAAAAGGTTACTTAACAATGGTCCATTTCACCAAGTGATACTTAAAATCATCCGCAAAAGAAGCCCACAGGATCCTCATTTGAATAGCTTCTAGCTTGTTAGCCACAGAAGAGGGGATGGGAAAAAAGTACGTTGGGACACTAGAGCCTAGAGGGGACACTCTTAATAAAGTCGGTCTTCCCCCTTTAGAGAGGTACTTGGTTTCCTAAATAGAAAGTCTTTTTGCAAACCTCTCAACAATTCGTTCCCATATGAACTTCTCCTTGTGCTTGGCACCTAGGGGAAGCCCCAAGTACGCTGAAGGGAGGATATTTAGCTAGCAACCCAAAATGCCTGCAATAACATGAGCATTCTCCAGTTCCCCCACCAAGTAGAATAGAGGACTTAGACATGTTAATTCTTAAAGCAGAAGTGGCTTCAAACCATATAAGGATGCATCGAAGATTGATAATTTGCTCACGGTCATTATCACAAAAAATGATAGTGTCACCTGCAAAGAGGAGGTGAGATTTCTGAGTGCATCAATTCTGAACGCCCCACAGAAAATCTGGCTGTCAAACTAGATAGTGACGCAGTAGACAACATTCTTCAATACCTCCACAACTAGCTGGAAAGGAGCATGATTCCTTTGGCTATTTGGTGGGCAACTTGGAAGGAGAGGAATCGCCGTATTTTTGAGGATAAGACCTTGGCTCTTCAAGATTTCAAGCTCTATTTTTTGAGGTTGTTGTATAGTTGGTGTATGAGGTTTAGTGACAAAGAGTTAAATTTTTTGGATTTTATTGATTGTATACTGGATGAGAGTTCAAGGAGCTAATGCGCTTGTATTACCCCTTTTGTACATGGGTGACATCCCCTTGGTGTCCTTTTAATATACTTCTATGATTACTTACCAAAAAAAAAAAAAAAAAACTAGCTGGAAAGGAGCAGAGAGATAGGGTCACCTTGACGAAGCCCTCTAGATGCAGAAAAGAAGTCCGTAGGAGGACCATTAACAAGCACTGCAAAGTTAGTAGTAGAGACATTTGTCCCCAAAACCCATTCTCTTCAAATAAAAATTAGGAATTCCTAGTTCACGTGATCATAGGCTTTCTCAATATCAAGTTTGCAAATCACTCCAGGTCTTCCCTCTTTAATCCTCGATTCAACTAGCTCATTAGTGATCTGAAGCCTGTATTAAACTAAACTTGTCCAATAAGTAGTGTTATGCGCTGTGAACCAAGTGATCTGGGAGATGCTTCTTGTAACTATGATGGTAGTAAAAAGCTTAATACCAATTTGAGGATCTGAGATCCATGTATGATGAGACGTGCCTACATTCTAAATTAACAATCAAACTATGTGGGCTTTACCCATTATTCCATACAATAGGACTGTGAAATAAACATATAAAAGTCCCAATAGTGCTAATTACAAGCAGCTAAATCAAGAAAGTGCCCAGTTAGCAAAGTGTGCATGGCATACTTCTGTAGAAAATCCTTTTGTAGACAATGTTTAGGTTGCAGGCAGATCTTGAAGGGTAAGGAGCCTTTCCCGTGGAATAGGAATGTGGTTATTTTAGCTGGGTCTCCTTTCCCGTGGAGTAGGAATGTGGTTATTTTAGCTGTGCAGACCCATGTGCAAAGTGTACATTGTACAAGTGGGGTTTTTCTCTTCCGAAGTGATGGTTTCTTGGCATTGCTTTGAGAGAGTGCTGCATTAGCAATTTGTTAGGCTGTATCTCCAGCCAGAGCTATTTTCTCCAATACCTTCCCTGTGTGCTAGTGGTTCACTTAGTTTAGCTATTACAAAAAACCTTCAGTTTTACTTTCAAATGTCGGCTATGTGGGCAATGTTTCTTATGAATTTTGTTGGATTTTTCCACTGGTGATTGCCGGCAATTGTTGGTGTTTTATTTTTTGTACTTTTGGGGGGGGGGGGGTTGTCACTTGAATTCCTTGTTTATTCTCCTCTCTGGAAGATTTTAGGTTCTGATATGCTTTCTCTGTACTTCTGTGGGGCTTATTTGTTTGTTCTTTTAAATCTCTTTAAGGCAAGGCTTTTTTTGCACTATGTTATTTGCAATGTGATACTGTAGATAATAACTCGTGTTTTCTTCTGCTGTGCATAGATGCCCACTTATGTTGCTTTCTTGTTACCAGAAATTGATCGTAAGGATGCACGAATAAATGCTATGCGATCAGCAATATTGGAGACTTTTCCTGAACCGAACAGGCGTTTGTTGCAAAGGTGGTCTCTTGTCTTCCTTATCTGTATAGATTTGTGATGTAGGACGCTCTAAGAGCCATTTCTACAAAGGGGAATCATTGATGTAAGACGCTCTAAGAGCAATTCCCACACTGAGAAAATTGACACAAGAACTTTCAAATACTGAATATTTCAGTTCATTCAAGTCTTCCTCCTAATACATAACAAAAGAGTTTAAATAAAGAAGAAATCTAAAACATTAAGGAAACAAATAGAGACCTAATCTAAGAGATATTATTCGCTAGCTAAAAGAATAAATGAAAAGATAATATTCCTAAAAGATAACCTATGAAGATAAAAAATAATTCATATATGCCAATATTAAGATATAACCATATCTTCTTAACTCTCCTTTATTCTTATCCTGCATCAATATGTCTTCTTTTCTGTGAAAAGCATCTGGTGTACTTTTCATTGTCTTAGAGCCAAATTCGCCTATAACCTTTGGAACACTTGGCTTCAGAACTTCCTTTTCGGCAAAGGTTATTATGGATGCAAGTTGCTTTTTGTATCTTCTAAAGGAAGTCTGTAATGTTTATGAGAAAATCATGTAACCACCTTTTAAAATGCTAGATTATTACATCCTGAAGTTTTGGCTTCTGTGTATTTCATTGTCAACAACATTATTGGTTGGTGAGTACCCCGTATGTTCACGTGGAGCCAACTAATTGATAATTGATGCATCTGTCACAGGAAGTGCTCTTAGGGTTATTTTGCTTAATAATAGTCCTGATCTTTTTTTTTCTCAGAATCTTGAAGATGATGCACACAATTTCTTCTCATTCCTCTGATAACCGGATGACACCGTCTGCTGTTGCTGCTTGCATGGCACCTTTGCTTTTGCGTCCACTTTTGGCGGGTGAATGTGAACTTGATGATGACTTTGACATGAATGGTGATAATTCGGCCCAGCTTCTGGCTGCTGCGAATGCTGCTAATAATGCTCAAGCCATTATCACAACACTCTTGGAAGAATATGAGAATATATTTGACGTAAGTTACTCTAATTTACTGAACTCTGCAACATATTTATCTTCAATGAGTGTCAAAGAGTTTGTGCTTTTTCAGGATGCACCATTTTTCAGATGCTTCCCCCACCCCCCAAAAATGCTTATATGGTTGTTGCCATTTTTTCAAGTGAAGTTTTCACTTGCATTTGGAACTCTTGAACATACATAACCATCTTTTGGGATTGTGACAACAAGAACAACACTCAGGGTCCCGCCTTCACGGAGTCTAGGAGATCTAGATGCAGGCAGCCTTATCCCTACAAGCACTCATGCAAGCAGAGACACAAATTTCAAAAGACCCACATAAAAATTTTTAGAAAGCATTTTGTTGAGATGAAATCATTTGAACTCATTAAGAATAGAAGCATTAAATGTAGTGTATCAAGCAACATCAGGCATCCTATAAATAGGTAAACCATATGGACAATTCGGTGCAGCAAACACGAACAAATTTTTTAAAAAAAAGGGTAAGCTGGTATAACCACATTATTACCTAAAATAGAGGGCAACAGCATTAATACTCGTCAATTGACTAAAAGCTAGAGTATAAACACTAACTAATTAAAACTGCCGATGTTTGGGATTGAAAGTCATTAAATATTTATTGTGAGATTCTCAATAGTGTATAGGACTTTGTTTTTCTTTGTTGGAAGTATTTGCTTCTGTCGATGTTCAGTGGCCTTCTTGTGCTATGTATGGACTGAACAAAAAACACACAGAAAAGAAAAATAAAAAGACAAAGAAAAAGAAAGAGAAAGAGAAAGAGGTCACAAATCTTAAGCCTTGGTTCACTGTAAACCCTGATCTGGTCTGTTCTTTGGCAACTCCAACCATGAAACTCAACCAGCACACTCACTTTCATGTTCCAACAAGCAGGATAAAACTATCAACAAAGCTATCTCTGTAGGAGACTGCTACCCAGAAGGCATGAGAAGGGTAAGTAAAAACAACCTCCATATTCAAATAGAGGCAAGCTTTGGTTTCATGGCTGGGCAGTCCTACTCAGACATCAGACACACAAACACAATCACTATGACATGTCTTGTAGTTGGCCTTCCTGCTTCTTACAAACCAAGAGGGTACTAACTAACAGCTGAGTCCTCCATTGTAACTATTTTTATTTTCTGTGACTGACGAACCACCTACAGAGAGAACATAAGGGATTTGGAGGGGAGGCAAGCTACCAAGCTGCCTACCTTGGAATCGGTTGTGTAGGCAAGGAGTTCCCATGGTGTTTTTGTTTTTGTTTTTTTTTTTTTTATAGGAAAAGTTAATATGTTGATAATGATGAGGAGCATACACAAGAAAGGATGCTGAAAAAGGATCCCACAAAAGCTAATTACAATCCAAAAAAAGGCTATCCACAAAATCGATTACATCAATCAAAAGAACAAAAAACCTGCTCCTTCCAAAAGAATAGGGCATTCGGCCACTTGTCTTTCAATTGCTCAATTGAGGTTTCGACCCCATCAAAAACTCTCCTATTTCTCTCCGTCCGCAAAAACCAAAAGATGGCATGGGGAATAGCTCGAAAAACTTTAAACTTGACCCTCCTTCCAAAAAACCCTTCCCACGCAGCTAATTGTTGTCTCACAGATAGAGGCATCGCCCAATGAAGACCCAAACAACTCAAATCTAACTCCCAAAGGCTTCTAGCTAACCAACAATGGAGGAGTAAATGGTCAATTGATTCCAAATCATCTTTACACATAAAGCTCCTGTTGACCAATGTTTTACCCCTCTTTTGTAAGTTGTCACAAGTTAGAATCTTGCCATGAGAAGCTTCCCACACGAAGGATACTTTGAATGGGGCTACCTCCTAAAGGCTTCTAGCTAACCGACAATGGAGGAATAAATGGTTAACTGATTCTGAATTGTCTTTGCACATAAAGCACCTGTTGACCAATGTTTTACCCCTCTTTTGCAAGTTATCACAAGTTAGAATCTTGCCCTGAGAAGCTTCCCACACGAAGAAGGATACTTTTATCCCTAATCTTCTTCAATGAGGCTCTTCTTGGCAAATGGTTGTGGAGGTTCATGAATGAGAAAGACAAGCTTTGGAGAACTGTAGTAGTGTAGTTAGGGCTAGATATGGGCAGAGGGACTGGACTGGATCCCAGAATGGCATTTATGTCATAGGTCCTTGGAAGTTCATTATTAAAGGTTGGGACCATTTCTTCTCTCATATCATTTTTGAGGTGGGTGATGGTTCCTCAATCTTTTTTTGGCATAGTATACTGTGTGATGGCATTCGTTTGAATGATTGCTTCCCTTCTCTTTTTGCTCTTGGAGCAGACAAGGATGCGCTTGTCTCTGGTTATTTGGAGCACAACTCTACATCGGTTGTTTGGCCCCCATCTTTGTTTGTGAAGCCTTTCTAGATGATGATAGTGTGGGCCCAGCTCTTTAGCATGCTTGATAGGTATTCTATGGGGGACTCTTCCTGTGACATGGTTAGACGGAATCTTTCCACCACCGGAAAATTCACTGTTAAATCCTTTTTTCTTCCCCTCTATGTCTTGGGAATTCATCGTCTTCACTCTCAGATGGCGGTTTCCCTTGGAGCATCATTTGGGAGTTCCCTTGTTATTGATCTGATTAGTTCTATTCTTTGGATTCTAGGGGGACCTCATCTGTTCAATGCACATTTGGCTTTGCTTGTATTCATTATCAGTATCTTTTCCGTAATTAACCAATCTTATCAGTTCTAACCTATAGCTATGCCCTTTTTCATATTGATATTGCCTCCAAAACCATATTAGCTATGTTCATTTTGTTAAAGTGTTCATAAGAGCCATGCTTTAAAATCCTTTTTCTGTTGACCTATGAAATTTTTGTAGTGCGTGTAAACTGATCTGAAATTGTGATAGCAGTTGGCATGAACTTCACCATATAGGCATATATCATTATTCCAGTGCCTCCCATGGGGGCTCTGACCTTTTGCTGGATAGGTGTTTGATGTACACTACCTTATCATTATGTACCTAATCAATTATTCTGTAATGGTATATGTATCTGTGTCCCGAGGCGCAAAAATGCATCTTGACTCTTGATATACAAATATCTACCATGCCCTAATATGCTTCATGTTTGAGTGAGGATATTGAATCGAATAGGAGACGGTGTCTTTTAGCATCCATAATATGTTCACATTTCATGCATTAGTGGTAATGCCGATCTTTAGAGTTCCACAACGAAATATCTTCGGATATTATGTTTAATCCATCTCATCTATGTTTTCTAGATCTTTGATAGTGGTAGTGCTTTTTCCTGCTGCTCTTTGAGTACCAAAGAAGAGCTTGTTTAACTGGGAATTGGGATGTGTATTGGACTTTTGTGTTAAATGCAGTCCTGTTTAGCTACTTCACGATGACCCTGGATCCTTTGCAGACTCTTCTATCATATTCCTGCCTAGTGATTTCATATGTTTCTCTTTCAGGATGATAGCATACAGAGATGCTCTATTTCAGCTGACTCCCGGATAGAGAACAGTGGGAGTGATGATTCCACTGATGATGAAAATGTGGAGGTTAAAGCTAATGGGTATCATGTTCCTGAAAATGGAGCAGAACAAGAAACAGATGATGATCAGGAACGGGTTTTGAGTGGTAAACTGAGTGAAAGCAGTGGCTACACTGGCAGTGACCTTTATGATTACAAGGTTTCTCACTAGTTTGAACTTTCCTGCTGACATGTTTCAATCTATCAAAAATCAACATAAAGTAAAAAAGCTCAAAATCAAGTCTTAAAATATGCTACAGTTGCAAATTATTGGAAGTATCCATTGGTCATCAGAAAATGTAAACTGGCATATTTTGTACTGTAGGACACTCACATAGAGCAATCTGAAGGCTCTAACAGAAGTACAGAACCATGAAAAGGCCATTTGGTACGCTGATTAAACATAATTGAATCATGCATGTCTGTCTCAAAATGTTCACAGCAAACTCGCATATATAAAAGTAGCTTGGTGCCTAAAACCACAGCGGATGCACGAGTGGGAAAATAAAGGCTACAAGGGAGCAGATTTGGACAAGAAACATTAGTTGTAGTTGATGGTTAAGAACAATTAAATGAGCTCCAGAAATTAAACCCTTACGTGTCTTATTCTTAATTTTTGCACTCTTGTGAGAGACTTCCGCCTTTATGCTTTTGTCTGTATTCGATTATACTTATACATCTCTGTGCGCTGTGCCATTCACGCACTCGCACAGTCGCACATGATCCCCTACCAGAGCAGTGCATATAGCAATTACAACATAAGCCTTACAGACTAGTCCCGACCTGAGGTGCCTGCCCACTGAGAGACTCTTTTGCAAGGACAGAGTATCAAGTTCTGCAGTCACTAGGACACACCCTCGTTCAAAGAGCAATGAACTAAAATGCATGAATTATCTTTGATGCTTCAGTTGGAAGTCCTGGAAGAAAAGAGAGCTGCATGAGGAAATAGGAGAGTCTTTGAGGGTGTGGAGATGCCACTTCAAGTTTTAAAGATTATTTCATCAAGGCTCTCTATTTTTGGGACAAAGGGATCTTTAGTTACTCTTCTCTTGATCTCTTAGATGTTGTGGATACTGTGCATATGGGATGTGTATAACCTTTTGTAGGATGCTATCTTTGCATCCAGCCTTTTGTTAATGATATATATATTTATTCTTTTCCTGATCAAAAAAAAAAAAAGAGAGCTACCTGGGTTCACGGTACTTCCTTTTCTGACTTGCAGGTGCCGGTGTTTGGTGGCGATGACTCTGATGGGTCACCTCGTGCCAATCATACTTCTGTCAATTCTAAGCCTAGAGTAGATCCTCAAACATTTAAGGAGTCTAGTGCTGAGTTGACTAGTCAAACTAAACCAATAAAAGCGAGTGAAAGTCCGACTAATGTGATGGACAGTCCTGTTGCCACTGCTGGAGAGTCTTACCGGTCAATGGGAGAGATACTTTCATCAATGGATCCAGGACCTCCTCTGCCTATCCCATGTTCTGAATCAAGTGCTGAAAAACCAATGAGTAAACACACAGGTTCGAATGCTAAGCGGTCGACATTCTGGGGCAGAAGCAATGTAAGATCCCTCTTTTCCTCTGCATAGTTTCCATTCACGTATTATGTTAATACTGCAGGCCAAATATTCACAATGCTCAAATGCTTTATTTTTGGCTTATATCCATCATGGAGAAAAAACATTTTCGTTGGATTTCTTATGCTAGAGATTTTTTCTATCAGAGAATGAAAAACTTTGGTCAATTACCTTTTTTGTGTTTGACACTTTGACCTAATGTCTTTTATGTTTCCTATTCTAGTACTGAGGCACTTGATGTTGAATGAAAGTGATTGTCAAATTGAACTATTGGAGGCTTCCCTTTCTCTTTTTTTGGGGGGGGGGGGGCCCTGATGAATTGCGGTGCACCAGTCGCTTGCAGTACCTCTGATTTGAAAGGTGTAGTTGCATTTTTGGGTTAGAAAAACCAATATTTGCCCTTTTCTTTGCTGTATCCGGATGCAGCAAGGGACCATGGTCGTCTGGGTTTGGTACAGGATACTATGTAGAACTTTGGGGTGTTCATGGTACAGTGATGCACAGATAGAGCAGATTTCTGCAAAAGAACAGATTATTTTAGTAATTTCTTGTCGATGTCACCAAAGAAAAAGTAATTTCTTATGGATGTCTATATCTAATTAAATGGCATTATGTTTGTTTGCCTTTTCAGGCTCGGAAAACACCCTCTATGGAGTCAGTTGATTCTTCAGGAGAAGAAGAGTAAGACTTCTCCTTTCCTCTTTTCTCGTTCCCTTCTCCCTCGTCGCTTACTAGGATCTCTAAATTGCTACATGGAGTGAAATACTTGTTCCAAAGTTTTCAGACTATCAGAGGTGTGAAATTGTCAAAGGAGCACCTAAGATGCATAGCTTAAAACTAATGCTGTGTTGGCGCATGCTCGGGTGGAATTTCACTACTGTCCTTATTGATTCTGGCCTTGTACTTACACTTTGACTGTGTCTTTTTGGTTCACAGACTTGCTATCCAGAGGCTTGAAATTACGAAAAATGACCTGCGACATCGAATTGCGAAAGAGGTCAACTGGGAGGGGGAAAATTTCATTGTTGCAATTTCTTCTGCTGCATGCAATATTGTTAGTCACTTACGTATTCTTACATTTATTTGTGGCAGGCAAGGGGGAATGCAATATTACAGGCCAGCCTGGAGAGAAGGAAACAAGCTCTGCATGAGCGTCGGTTGGCGCTTGAACAAGATGTACTTCTTCTTTTTATTGTGCTAATTTCTTTTTTTTTTGTGCTTCCATTTGTAAGCTAGTTCTGGCTCTGTCAACCTGTTAAGTCTTCATAGTTAATCTGTCAATAGGCAACTCAGTTGATTGTAGAATAGGAAGGTTATAGCTTGAGCGACTTTCCCTATGTGGTTTTTCAGAGTCTGTTCCAAGTTTTGGTTTATTAATCTATGTTATTGGATTATCTTCTCTTGCAGTGAACTGCAATTATTTCCTTCATTGATGCTGAAGGATTTCCTTGCGGAAAAAAATGTTGCTAAAAGATCTAATTTTATGCTTTAAATCAATGTTCTGTTGATGAATGCTGTTATGTGGAAAAGCATGACTACTTCTCATGAAACTATCACAATATCAGGTTCAAAGATTGCAAGAGCAGCTGCAAGCTGAAAGAGATCTTAGAGCTGCATTGGAGGTCGGTTTAAGCATGTCCTCTGGGCAGTTTTCTAGTTCTCGTGGCATGGATTCCAAGGTTTGTATGTCATGCTGCTTCCTCTCCTAGCCTGCCCACATATGATCCATTCTTTCTAGCATTCTCTTTCGTTGCAATTTTAATTGAACTCAATAGTTATATTCGGCTGAATGTGAAGACGAGGGCTGAGCTTGAGGAGATTGCTCTTGCGGAGGCAGATGTAGCCAGGTTAAAGCAAAAGGTGGCTGAGCTGCACCATCAACTCAATCAGCAACGACAACATCAGTTTGGTACACTATCAGATGCATGTGACAGGTGTGAGAATGATCTTGTTGTTTCATTAGACTGTTTTTCCCTCCTCTGCCATAGTGACTGCACTATCATTGATTGTTGTCTATCTCAGACATGGAATGATCCGTCCCCCCCCCCCCCCCCCCAAAAAAAAAACCCTTTTTGTTTTCTTGGTTGGGGCGTTCATAGCTGTTTGCTTGTAATCAATTTTGTTTTTGGGCACTTGGTATTGGTACATTCTGGATTTAGATTAGACAGATTAGAGAGTTTTGAACCAATCAGCAGAAATGCTGTTGCCCAAAGTATAGACTATAGACTGGAAAACTGTATACTCTGCTTGTGGAATGCATGTGGACTCCTTATCTTTAAGTATGCCAAATACATGTCGCAAATGTAATTGTATAGTTCTTTCACCCCTTAAATTGTTATGTGGGATTGTGGACCCCCCCCCCCCAAAAAAAACCCCTTTTCCTTTCTTTGGGAGAATGGTTGAGCTTGAAGATCTCATTTGCTTGAAGGTTTAAGTCCCTGGCCAACATTCTGAATCGATTGCAGAGGTTGGCAATTGTGATTGTGTCCAGAAAAGATGCATTTCCTTTATTTATTTGTGCTATAATTTATTTATAAATTCCAGGAGGCAGCTTCATGTGGTGCTCCGTACAAAAGGGGCGTTGCCTTAATTTGTCCATGTTTAATGTGTCCAGGAGATTTCTTCAGCAAGATTTTGATAGTACCCTTGCCTTCTGCAATCATGAAAGGAAGCAAAGAAATGAGGTATTCTTTCGCATGACCTTTGATTGAAACTGCCATTGCTTCCCTTTTGTAATGGGAAGATAACATGGTGAGAGCACTGCTCTTGATAAGATCTATTGCATTACTTTGCCTTAGGAAAGTATACTGGGCCCAGAATGGAATCATATCAAGGGACAAATGTTAGCTGCGGGTAGCAGCAGTAGGCAGACGCGCAAGCAATTCCTGGAGTCAACTAGCCTTGGTGATTCAAAAAGCACAGAAGCATCAGCTAGCATGCCCCTGGAGGAGTTTGGTGCTATTGATTCTCCCTCAATGCCGTCGACTTCTAGGGTAGTGGAGGTAAGGTTTCTGTTCTACTCCTGGAAGGTACTTGGTTTTCTACTCTTGTAAACTTAGGTATCATCTATTTTGAGCCAAACTTATTTTCTCCTCTCTAATCTCTATCCCAATTCTGGGGAGAGGGAAGGGGAAAAAGGGGGGGGGGGGGGTGTTATGTAATGCACAAATGGCATTACAATGTTATTGCCTACCACAGGGAACCCTAGGACCTCAATTCATTGTCATGCCTGGAATTATTTCGAACTTTCTCACCCTTACAACTCGGTTCTACTTTCGTACATGCTGTGGGAACCCTAGAATTAAGTGGCTGTATTATACCTGGTTTTCCATTTTCTCTTTGCTATGTGGCTTTAGGTATTGGATTTTCCACGACATCCGCCAGCAGCATCATCCACATTAGTAGAGTTAACGACCCGGCTTGACTTCTTCAAGGAGCGGCGATCCCAACTCATGGAGCAGCTGCACAACCTTGATTTGAACTATGGAGTGGCAGCTTCCCAGGATTACCTGTACAGACCATCATCACCGTCATGGAGCTGAATTTACGCGTCATATTGCAGACCGACACTACCTGATCTGAGATAAGCGTGGTGCTTATTATTTGTACATCCTTCTGCTGATTGCATATAGTCCCCATCTATCTTCTGTATTTTTTTTCCCTCACTTTTTGGTGCTTTATTTATTTGATCTATGTTCGGTTTCCCTTCATTTTTAGAGAGTTTTAGCTCCTTCTTAGAGGACACTTTGGTCTTGGGATCATTGATGAGGATCATTTGCCTTTGCTTTTGCAGTGTGCCCTTCATCTGGTTATGGATTAATGTAGAAAGCTAGCTTGTATTATATATGTAATGCTGTATTAAAATTGTTTTGTACCCAGGTATTAAGAACATAATGTGGAAAAAAATGCAATGTATTTAGTACTCTGAATAAGTAGAACTGTTTCTGTATTTTGTAAGATCCGCTTGCTGAAGATTTTTTTGGGGGGGGGGGGTGTCCTTTTCTGAATCTATCTGAGTTATTATGTGGCCTATCTAGTAGTACTATAACAGGATGCTGAATGAAAATTATCTTGTCGGTGTACAAGTGAGATTGTAAAATTATCTTGCGGATTGAAGTGGATATATATTAATGGTTAGTGAATTTCTTTTGATCCATGCACTGAAGGCGGCTTTTTATAGAACGCCTGAGTTCTTTTCTATCCAGGCAATGTATTCATCCTATTAGAGCATTCCTAGCCAGCGGAACTCATTTCAGAACTCTGGTATGTTACGTCAGTAGAAGTTTCACAGTTCTGGAACTTACATTCTTTCATTCTGCCTGCCAGCGGAACTCATTTCAGGACAAATGATATAATATTTGTTGATGGAGCTCACCACTAAACATACTTTATTTGTTTTATGTAATAAAATTTGTTTTTGCATAATTAATTTTGTGTAAATTAAAAATAATTTGCATTTTTCGAACGAAAGAATATGTTTATATCTTTTCGGAAAATCGACTAATTTATTTTAAAGTCTCCTAATTGTGTAAGTTAAAAATGATGACTTAATTTATATTGGTTGAACGAATACAAAGCATATGGAATATGATGTAAAATTGAATTGATACAAGCGCAAAGAATTTTTTCTACATTGAGGACAATTATAACTCGAGTGTTCGAAATTTAAAACACTGCATAATACAACATCGGTGAATGACGGATAACCCTTCATACCTATGGTTGTGAGCTTTGTCGCGCCCTATGGCGATTCCATATTTCCTCGGTAAGGTCTGATTGGAGACGTGCATGTAGTACGGGGTCATGAATTTGTGCTACTCTACGAAGGTAGGCAGCATAGCACGGATGATGGCCCTGTTGGACATTGGGTTGTGGGGTGTTGTCGTTGACATCATCGTAGTCGAAGGCAAGATCATACGAATCTCGTTCGTTCTCGACAATCATGTTATGAAGTATAACGCATGCCTTCATTATCATACCCAACTCACCTTTGTCCATGTTTCGAGCTGGACCGCGAATGATAGCGAACCAGGCTTGTAGAACCCCAAATGCTCTTTCCATGTCCTTCCTAACAGACTTCTGACGTTCGGCGAACAATCTTGCCTTGGGTCCTTAGGGAAGAGAAATAGTTTTTACGAATGTTGCCCACCTTGGATAAATACCATCCGATAGAAAGTACCCAATATTGTACTCGCGACTATTCACAACGTACTCACATTTTGGAGCCCGACCTTCATACACCTCTTGAAAAACATCTGATCGGTGAAGAACATTTAAGTCGTTCAGGCTACCCGGGCACCCAAAGAAAGCGTGCCATATCCAAATGTCATATGAAGTAACGGTTTCAAGAATCAAGGTGGGGACTCTGTAAATCCCTTTTGCAAACATCCCTTTCTAAGCCGATGGACAATTCTTCCATTCCCAATGCATACAATCTATACTGCCTAACATGCCGGGGAAATCACGTGTCTCGGCAACTTGCAACAGTCGGTCGACATCAGTTTGTGTTTGTTTTCTCAAATACTCGGCCCCAAACACTTGAATGACACCGGCAGCAAAGTTTTTCATACATTCCGTAACCGTGCTTCATCCAATTTTTAAGTACTCATCTACACAATCTGCCGAAACCCCATAGGCCAGCATACGCATCGCTGCGGTACACTTGGTGAGCGGCGACAACCCACGCCTACCAAGACCATCGTGCCTCAACTGGAAGTACTTAAATCGACTACTGAGGGCGTCAACAATGCGGATGAAGAGGTGTTTTCGCATCCGAAATCTACGCCAAAAGTGGGTTTCATTGTACATAGAGTTTTCTGCAAAGTAGTCTATGTGGAGGCGATAATGTGCATCTTCTCGATCCCTCCGAATGAATCTTTTCTTCTTTCTTGGTCGTCGGGATGATGAAGCTCGTTCCCCTTGTCCATGTTTCACAGCTAACTGAAATGACTCCACGTGAGATTGATTGTTGAGTATGGTCTCAAGAATGGATGAGTCATCACTAGAAGATGATGACTCCAGTACAAATCTGAGATGATCTATTAATTCCGTGGATGAGTCATCACTAGAAGAAGATGGGTCACTCATTTTGTTGCACCTGTGACAGAAGTTTCCAAGTGTTAGGGGAAAATTTCTGAGATTAACAAAGCAAATTAAGAGAGCATTGCAGTTAAAAGTGAAATATAAAAATTGAACTCAATAAAATGAAATTAAAATGGAACTCATTAAAAGAAATTACACATTTCATTCCACAACATAAAGGAGTTCAATTACAACAAACTATTGGGAAAAGAAAGAACAACAAAGGCACAAGGTAAACAACATATTATTCCTAAGACATGGGTGTCAATCTAAAGAAGGGTTGACGTTGGACGAAGACGATGTTTGACGGTACCGGCTCCGAATTTCTTCCTGAAGTGGACCATATCGCGCTTGATCCTCTGGACACATCTTAGCAATGTCCATTCTCAATATCTTGTCCTCATATTTCATCCGTTGGAAGTACTGATGAGAGTCTATTAGTTCAACAACTCTCTTAGCTGCTCCTGCCTTAACCTTAGCGGCCTCCGCCTTCTTCTCTTGGGCGATGACATATCTTTGGAACATGGTGCTGTTCTTCACATTTGTTGTCCCCATGGTGGATAGCTCCTTGGTGACAACATGAAGCACCGAGGCATGCGCTCTCTCTTTCGCCTTGCTTTTGGCGGCCTTTCTTCCAATGGGGCGGATCAGTCCACCCACTTCTTTTGTTGGTGTGTCTTCACTAGCAGGAGTTGTTGGTGTGTCGGGGGTGCTGGGTGAGCCGGATGTCTCACTCTCCGAGTACTCGCCCACCTCATTGATCCGCAAGCGTTTAGTCGCCACATCTGCAGATTGATCGCAATTGACCTACCACTTCGGTTGGTCTTTGTGTAGCACCCACCAATGCATCAAGTCGAACGGTTTGCCCACCATATCAGCGTATAGATCTTGGGCTTTCTGCATAATATCGTCCTCATTCGCTCCACTTAGGTTAGCCCGATAAGTCTGGCCCACACAAGCGGTCCACTTTGACACAAGTGGAGCTCCTCGGTTCCAACGGGCATTGCAAACTTTCGCGCCTCGCTTCATTGCTCCGTCGGGAGCGTGTTGATTGTAGGCGTTTGCAATCTTCGTCCAGAACCCCGTTTTCTTTTAGTCAGCCCCAATTAGGGGGTTGGTGCTGACGTTGATCCACGATGTCACCAAGCGACGATCTTCTTCCAATGTCCATTTCGAAGTCACGCTGCCAGTCTCATTGTGGATAGGGTTGGGTGTAGGGCGGGGTGTTGATGTGGTCGTACTAGTAGGTGCTGGTAGCTGATAAGGAGGAAGCATTGAACCGTAGGTGAAATTTGGAATTGGGGGGCCATGGAGGGGAAAGTTTGGTGGTGCTTGAGGATACTGCATATGTGGGTATTGTTGAGGGTATTGTGGATGGTATTGCCAATTAGGAGGGTTTGGGACAATATTCATGTTGTTTGCGGCATCCCATTGTGAATTGTCCCCAGTTAGTAAGTTGATAAAAGATTGAGGGTGATTGGGATCCATTCTATGGTGCACACCTACCAATTTATGGAAAAAAAAACATGAAACACTTAATTTCTCACATATTTTACAAAACAACATAAAATATTCTAAATTCATTTTAGCACTTTTGTAAACATTTGAATTCTAGTTTGTAAACATGCTAACGTTTACACATTTCTCATCTCACATATGATTTCTAACATATTTTCAAAACTAACAAACCATACAAATTTCTAAACATTTGAATTCTACTCTGTTATACTTTTACTCAATTCTGCACAAACATAATTTGTAACCTATTTCCAATGACTACAAACCATATTAATGTAACATAATCACACCTTCAACTTCTAACATTGCGTAAACAACAACGAAATTAAATTATCAAATCAAGCATTTAATAAATTGTAAGTAACAAATACTTCAATTCTTACCCTACCAATATTTTTACCCCAACAAATGACAAAAACAATTTACACACTACTTTTCAATCACACATGCTGTAACATTACACCAAAAATTATTAAATTTAGTTACATTCACACATTCAATTTTTCACATTTTCTCAACAATCACGTAATTAATTTCGTCAATCAACCATTTAATAAATTTTAATGCACAAATATTTCATTTGTGACTCTACCAATATTTTTTACCATGTTGTAAGCAAGTACAAAAATTATTACATTCTTACCCTACCAATATTTCCACAATCAACCATTTCATAAATTGTAAGTAACTTATTTTCTATCATGTTCAAGACAAGTACAAAAAGTATCAAATTTTGATAGCATGTATCACAAGTCGAAGTAAGACATCTTTCAATTATTTTTAAGTGATTACATATTTCTAAGTCACAAATACTTGAATAGCTTCACTACCGATAATTTTTTTCCTATGAACAACACCATTCACATACACATTTTATATCATGTTGTACACAACAACATAAAATATTAAATTTGCTAATCATGCATTTAAATTCTTCCTAACACGTATTTCAATTATTTTTCCTCTTCACGTCATTACATATTTCTTACCCAACCATTTTTTGTTT
>JACYFF010031955.1:19362112-19377543 GCA_017589665.1 Selenicereus undatus
ATATATATATGTGTGTGTGTGTGTGTGTGTGTGTGTGTGTGTGTGTGATATTAACAAATTTCTTAATACATAAGGAAAAAAAATTGAATTTTTTTTATAAGAAAAAGGAATAATTCATTAATGAAAAGCCATATGTCATTTACAATGAATATCTCCTAATAAAAACAAATCTAAAACATCAAATTGAATAATTCTCTCCAGAACATTAATGGTAAATATACTGTCGACCGACTCTGAACTTGTAGCAGGATTCTTACCACCAACCGCATTCTTTAACGTCAGTGCATCTTTCCTGAATATCGGTGAGCTATAGTATAACTTCATGAAGTAGATGTCCAATTGACGTGGTAGATTGCACTTGAAAGGAAGACTTTCATAGTAGAATCACATAAAATTTCATTGCTGACCCATTCCTTAATAAAAAGAACATAGATCTAATACAATAATTTTCAACTTCTACTAGACAAGAAACTTACTCTAAATCTCCAAATTTACGATAAATTACACAAAGGCAATGACTAAAATTCACACGAATGGTGAGAACAACCTAACTCACACTAAAAGTGAGAATAACTAAACTCACACTGATGGTGAGAAAAAAGCAACCAAACTCTCACAAAATGGAGAGAAATTTTATTAAAAAGAGATAAAAATATCACTAAATACCTTATAATTGAATAAAATTTCAAGATGTACGAAGATTGGGACTTACCATCAGCAACTATGGCTGATGGCAGCTGACATAGATAAAAGTTAAAAAAACAAGGGAAATTTACAAATGGGTCATGCTTCAACTTGCTTGTAACTAACCCTTTTTTTTTGCAAAAAATGGGTGTTGCTTTTGGAGGGAAAAGCAAATGGAGGAAAATGCAATGTGAAGTAAAATGACCACAATGCCCTTAATGAAAAGATCCCACCCTCCTCCTTGTACTCACTTTATCTCTTCTCCAAAATCTACAAGCGATAGAGGGACCAAAGACAAGGGGAAAGAACGAGGGTTTCGTACCGATTGCAAACTTGCACTCTCTCTCTCTCTCTCCAAAGTTGAATGTAATCCTGAATTCTAGAGTAGTGAGGAATTGTGCAAGAAAATTGAGGGAAATCTAGCCCTAATTGTTGAAGGTAGCTTGGTTGTGGGAGAAGAGGGGGGTTGAGGCAAGGTGCGAACCTGCAGGTGAGAGAAAGTTCATAGGGAAGCTGGAAGTGAGCTTGCAGTGTTTGGTGATGGTGGAAAGTTGACATTGGAGGTGAGCCGTGAAGTATGAGGTACAAGGGCTTGGTCGTGTGTTGTTGTTAGACGCTTTCAAACGGAGTAGTAAACATAAGGTATGTTAAATATTTTTTTTTAACGATTTTGGTATGTGGAATTACATTTTAGTGAATGATTTAGGGTTTAGGAAGGGTAAATGTGTGGGGTAACATGTATGCCATGATGTTAGTCACCATTTACCAGGGTATTATTAATGTTGTTGCGTGAAAACCCAATTGCATGGGTGGACATGTTGGAGAGTGGGATAAGGTGTTCTTGTCATGGAGGGAAGATGATGTAGTTGACACTTACAGTGGATGAGAAGGGGTCACTGTAAAACTAGGGGAAAATGTAGTGTTAACCATGGTAAACGTAGTGTAATGAATAGGTAGATAGACAACTGTGTTGTTGGAGACGCGTATTATGTAGGTGTTTGTAGTGGACGATGCACAATTCGTTGCGCTAACCAACAACTATTATTGTTTGATGTGCAGGGTAATTGGGAAGGTAGTCGACCCATACAGTGGTACGATAGTCGGTGGTTCGACATCTGGTAGAAATGAATGGAGACGGTGTTGCTGTGGGAAGCAGTGGTGGTGGTAGAGAGGTAGTTGTTTATGTGTTATGGGGGGTGAGTTGGACGATGGTGGAGGTGGAAAAGTTACATATGTAGGGGGTTGGACGAAGTGGATGGTGTTGAAAGAGGATATGGGGTTGGAGGAGGTGCGAAGAAAGGTGAGTGAGATAACTGTCAATGATTTGACTGTGCGGAAATTGTGTTACAGTTTAAAGCACGACTGGGGGATGGTAATGGAGTTGGAGGGGGATGGTGATGTGAGGATGTTTTTGAAGGGGAATGACGAGGACGAGTATTTGTACGTTGGCGAAAGTGATGGGCCGAAGAGGCGCACACAAAAGGCAACGCAGACCTGTGATGATGGCGTCGTTCGTAGGAGAAGCAGCAGGGATAGGGATGATATGATCCAACAGGGTCGTAATGGAGCAGGTGTGAAAAGGTGGGTTACAAGTGAATACTGGTATGATGAACGATATAGGTGAATGTAGGTAATGACAATAAGTTATTGACATGTTGCTTTTTTGTTTATTTTATTCGCAGGGCGGCTGTGAGTAGAAGTGGTGGATGCATTGATGATCATCCACAAACTAGGCTAAGAGTTGGCGTGGAAATAATTGAGATGTCTGGTGTTGATGAGATATCAGTTGCGTCGGAGGATGCGGGGGAGGACGAGGCAGCAATAGAAGAAGGGGAAGAAAGCAGCAAAGGTAAGGGGGTGATAAAAGCAGCAACGCTAATGAGAGTTGTGGCCACGGTCGGGTCTGCAAGCGCAAAGCCACTACCGTAAGTTGAGCATATGGAAGAAGTTAATTATGGGGGAGAGGCGGATCTTCCAATCAGCTAAAGCATTTCGGCAAGTAATGTGCAAGTTTGCAATCGCGAAGCACTTCACTTATCGGTTTGAGCAGAATTGCAAGAAAAAAAATTGTGGTCAGGTGCGATGCAAGCGACTGTCCTTTTTACATATACATCAGAGATGGGAAGAACACGCAGGTTATGTGCATAAAAGATTTTGTATGACAGCATAAACACAGTGTTGGGGAACTGTGTGAGATGAGTGTGTGGGGGAGAAGACGTGTTAGAGCCGAACTCCTTGTACACCTGATTGAGGGTAAGGTGAGGTTGTGTCTGAATTATGCACCGAGGGACATTATGCAGGATCTGGAGTTGGAGCTGGGGATTCGGTTGACATACATGCAATCGTGGAGGGTAAGGGAGTTTGTGCGCATGATGGTGCTTGGGAAGGCTGATGATCACTAAAAATTGCTGTCGTGGATGTGTGTGGCCATAGTAAGAGCAAACCCGGGGTCAGTGGCGTTCTGTGAGGTTGAGGGTTCGAGGTTTACAAGGATGTCTGTCACGTACACCGCTAATGTGAACGGGTTCAAACTGGGGTGCAGGAAGATACTGTTTGTCAACAGGTGCCATCTGAGTGGACCTTAGAAAGGAACCCGACTTGCTGCATGTGCATTGGATGCGGATAACCACCTCTTTAATTTTACATATGGCATAGTATGTGGTGAGATAATTGAAGAATGGGTTTGGTTCTTGCAAACAGTAATGGAGTGCTTAGGTGGTCTGAAGCTGGTGATCATGTCGGACAGGAACCCTACCTTACTCGTTGCGGTGGCACACGTATGTGTTAAGGAGTACCACAGCTACTGCTTACATCACCTGACGGAGAACTTTTTGAAGGAGGCAGCAAAGTATGGTATCTGAAAAAAAGCAACGAAGCAGATAATGAAGGAAATATTGTACAGAGTTGCATATGCTCCAACAACAGCGGAGTACAATGTCGCGTTGGAGGAGCTGAGGGGTACAAGGCAAAGCTCAATGCTTGGGTGGAAGACAATGAGCCAGAACAGTGGGCTGCTTCGAAGTTTGGGAAGGAGAGGTGGGGGAGAATGAACATCAATGTTATAGAAAGCTGGAACAATTGGATGAGACGACTACGCTCTATGCCCGTGCCGTGACTTGTGAGTGGGCACTTGGAGAAGTTTGGGAAGAAGATGGACAAGCACAAGTAGGACATGATGAAGTGGAAGAATGGGGTGGGGGAGAGAATCAAGCAGAAGTTGGCTGACACTTATCAAAAGATGGGTTGTATTGTAGTTGTGGAGTGCTACCGTTTGATGTTAGGGGGATACAGTGTGGAGCTTACCAACAGTCGCAAGTTAGTGGTGAAGTTGGTACAACAGACTTGCACATGTAGGGTGTGGCAAATGCGAGGTATTCCGTGTTGTCATGCATTGGTTGTGATAGTTAAGGCGAACTTGTGGGCGTATGACTACGTGCACCCGATTTATAAGATTGCGACCCAACAAAACATATACAACCAGCTGGTGCACCTAATGGAGACACACGACATGGGAACAGTTGATGAGAAGACGGGGCGGGTGGTTAGCGGGGATGAGCTTGATGACGACAGACAGGTAGGCCACCGTCGAAGCGCAGGGAGTCACAAACGCAGGGGACATGGTCTCGGATGTGCTCCAAATGTGGTGAATTTGGACACACTTGGCGTACTTGTCGCAATCCCCGTGCGGACTTTGATGCCAACTAAGAAGGTGATATTGTGGAGGTTGAAGATTTGTTGGATGGTTCATACGTTCCAGGTCGTTAAACCACATCAGGTTGCAATCCACAGATGTCCCCAATTCACAGATAGTTTTGCGTTGTGCTCATATTGGGTTGTCAGCTGTGAGCACACCCCAACCCTGTTTGTGTGTTAATCATCAAGCATAGTTTTACATGTTCCTTACTGTCAGGCAACCTGAAATGTTTACCCGGGAGAAGGTAGATGTTCACCATGGTAAACCGTAAACCATGGCATGCAACCGGTAAACCAGCGGGTAACTGTCACACTGCAGTCCTGGCACTTTGACATTATGATCATATTAGATTCCAAGCTGTCGCCACACCCCCACCCTTGTTTGGATTTTAATGTTTAAGTACATTGGTGCATGTGCATAGGGGGTCGACATGTTTACCCCTATTTATGTGTTAATGATGAAGTTCGGTTGTACATTATTATATTCTGTCAGGTAACCTGCTATGTTAACCCAGCAAGAGGCCAATGCATGATCTGTAAGTGGTACACCGCTGAAAAACTAACAGATTACAGTTGTGGAACTTTGGCATTCTGATCATACTGCCTTCTCAGCTTTCAGCACACCCCCACCCCTGTTTGTATGTTAATGTTCAAGTTCATTGGTGCATGTGCATAGGGTGCTGGCATGTTTACCCTTGTTTCTGTGTTAATGATTAAGTACGGTTTTGCATTATTGGGTGCTGTCAGGTACTCTGTCATGTTTACCCAGCATGAGGCCTGTGTTCACCGTGGTAAACCATGGTGTGCAAGTGGTACACCCATGGAAAACTGATAGATTGCAGCTGTGCAATTTTGACATTCTGCTCATACTGCCTTCTCAGCTGTCAACACACCCCCACCCCTGTTTGTATGTTAATGTTCAAGTTCATTGGTGCATGTCCATAGGGGGCTGGCATGTTTACCCTTGTTTCTGTGTTAATGATGAAGTACGGTTTTGCATTGTTGGGTGCTATCAGGTAGTCTACTATGTTTACCCAGCATGAGGCCTATGTTCACCGTGGTAAACCATAGTGTGCAAGTGGTACACCCATGAAAAACTGACAGATTGAAGCTATGCAACTTCATCGGTGTGCAAGCGGTAAACCCAGAGGGTGTAAGTGGTACACCCATGTTTACCCAGCATGAGCCCTACCCCTGTTTGTATGGTAATGTGCAAGTTCATTGGTGCATGTGCATGGGAGCCTACTAACGTAGCATGTTCACCCGGAAAGAGACAGATGTTGACCGTGGTAAAGCATGGTGTGCAAGCGGTAAGCCCATAGGGAAGTGATAGACATAGTCATTCATGAGTACTTTATGTCACCCAAACACACTGGTGAGACATGTGTGGGAAGCAGAGAGGTGTGCAATAGCGGGAGTAATCTTACTCTGAGGGCGACAGTGATGCGGTGCACGTCGAAGCAATGAATGTGTACCCAGAATTGAGTCTGAAATTTTTTGTTCGTGCAATCCCAGCCAATATGAAAATGAATAAGTGTATCTTGTAAAATGGAATGTGCAACAAAAACAACAATATACAAGATGGGTGGAAGGGGTACTTATACTGGACTTGGTATTGACAGTCATGCCCCGAACGTACCGCAAATATACGAATATACCAATTCTACAAATCGCAGGTTGTGGAGGAATTGTCGAGACCTAGGAGCGTTGCACATTGCACAACGTACTGGGAAGGCGATGAAGGAGTTCACCGCTATGGTTACTGAGGAGGCGATGAGGGAGTTGACCATTATGGTATAAATGCGAATGAACTGTGTACCTCCCACCCAACCAATTACTGGCTCAGAGGTCACTGCAATAGTATGAATAGGCAGACCCAAATGTCACAACATGGTTGGGGTGTGTGGGGAACTTAAATGATGAGGGTGCACAGCTGTAATGGTCACCCCATCCCCAGTTGCATACTTATTGTGTTCATGTCACGAACAAAATGTGCGGTCCTGATTTCAATGCGATGGGGTGCATTAAGTGACATGAACAACTAGGCTTGTTTATGGTGGCGAGTGCGGAACTACTTGGGGGAATAAACGTCACTTCAGGGCAATGAACCCCAATGAAAATGTTCACCTTCGCGACAGTCAGTATCTCCTATGGTTAACAATGAGATGATGTTTGCAAATGAACAGAATTTAATGCAGGATGGGTGTTGGAGGTGTTGTACTTGTAAGAGTAAGGTCCTATCGTCAATGGAGGTGAGGAAGTTGTTATAGGATCGCCTTCACGTCTGTGTACCGCGAAGATGTGTGTTGTTCACCATGGTCAGGTTTGTCACAAATAGGGGGACTTAGTAAATGGCGTCACTCCAAACCAAGTACAACATTTAATGTGGCCAACTACTCCATATAAGAATTAAATGTACAGTAGGGGTTGAGGTGGTTGCACATAAGGACTGGCTCATCAATTAATTGCCTTCAAGTTAACTGTGTTGACCTTATAAAACACAAGTAGGGGAAGAGTGAGTAGTTAGGGGTGGTATTATTGTGTACGTTGTTCTCCAAAACTGTGAACTGAACATGGCTGGCCCATCAAGAAGAACGTCCACCGCTCAAACATCTGGAGGGTCGGGATGAAGTAGGAGTGACTTCGACAACAACGCAAAGTATTATTGCAACTGCGGCTATGAAGCAGTAATGTATGAGACGGATGACAACTACAGGCGTCGTTACCTTGTTTGTCCACTTGAGGTAAATTGTAATTTGTTCATTGTTAACGTCTTGATTTTCCAACCTCTTGTTGTCTTCTACAACTCCTCCTCCGCGGTACTCACCTGTGTTGTTCATGTCCCTCCACGGACGACTGCATGTAGAACGAATCTGCCTGTCAATACCTGGCCGTGGTGGACGCCAACTACTCCAAACAAGCTAGAGACGTAATTGACCAGCTCACTGAGGAGCTATGACAGGTTTGAGGTTTGGTGCGCACCGAATGAAATGATCACCATTTCATCCAAGAAGAAGATCAGGCAATAGATTGGAAGGTGAGGGTTGATCTGCTGAAGTGGAAACAATGGTGTGCAATATTGGTTGTACTGAACATCGTACTTGTCATTTGCCTAGCATGGGTGGTGGGGCATTGATCCCACCCATTTCAAAGGGGTTTTTTTTTGGAATGTCTTTGGTCCTTGTGTTCGGGTTGATTATTTGAAATGAACGTTGTATGTGAAGGGCACAAATGATGTGCTTCATTTTGGGGTTATTGACTTCACCATGTTTTAGGAAGCTATGGTTGTTTAATTTATTGCTTCATTTTGACGTTGTTGAACTTGTGCAATACGGTACAATGTATGTCAAATTCCGCTGTTCGACTAATACAGTCAACCTTCAGTCGAATGTTATCGTTTGAGGCTATTAAACAACTAATATTCTATGTTTAGGGTAGTAAATCTTGACAAGGAACGCAACATTTGTGTGTGGTAGTTCTATGACTTAAATAAATATATGTATGTAATGAAGTAAAGGGAAATTTCATGGAATTACACAGAAGGAGCAGGACATGTGGACACCCACATTAGTGTACTTGGTGCCGTAAAAATGGGTGGGCCACCTATTCTACTCCAACGCAATTAAGTGATCAAATGTTGTGATGATGCAAGCATGATTTGAGGATAGACGTGGCTTACTAAGAATTACACATTACATGCAATCATGGAGAGAATTTGGCGGGTAAAGTTGGCGCCCATTTCACCTCCCACACCAGCCAACCTCGTTTACCGAACCACTCACAATATAAAACTTATTTTCACCCACCCACCATTTGCACTTAATAAACCTCCATAACTTCTCTGCTAACCACCCCACAAGTAGGCAACATGAATTTAATGCAAAGAAATCATAAAGGCCAGATAGAGTTCATCGACCCCATTGCATCGGATGCCTCATCATCACTGTAAGACCCACACATGGGACCTCGTAGTAAGGTCGTACGTGGCACCGTGGTCCCCATAGTATGCGAATGTGGTAAGCCCGCAGAAATTGTTGTCAACCCACATGTCCCACATATGGGCTGTGCAGTTTGTCCACACGTAAACCGTGCTGAATTAATTTTCTACCCATATCTGATTGTATTAAGACTGCATTTAACCTTTAGTAACTTCCGGTTTGTATTTGTCGAGGATGTGTGGTCATGACGTCTAGTTGAATCCAACTCGGACAAGGCATGACAAGGCCATTATAATTCGGAGACTACAGTTATCCGTAAACAAACTGAAGGCAACATTGCTGGAGAAGGGACACGCTGTCAGGGCTTAGGAGGAAACAAACACGAAGTTGGCTGTTACTGTGTCATGTGCTCAGCGACGGTGCAAAGCATGGATGATTACAACCGCAATAACGTTGCTGATGTTCTTGATCATGTTCGCTCATGTCATTAACTGAAGATGGAGGTAGGACGACTTTTTTGGGTGTGGATGGCGTCAGACACCATACTTTGATCAGTATCTTCCACATATACAGCTGGGGATAAGTGTATCGCTATTTTGGGTACCATATTTGTCAAGCACATAAGTGGACATATATGAGATTATGTTCCAGGGTCCGAATTAGGAAAATAACGTCATCTATGTCCGCCTTTTTGCAAGAAAGTAGAAACTCCTACGTACATAGTGAACCCCACCCCATGTTCTATGGGCGATCATTTTGCTTTATAGTGCCGGTACGCAACTGTTGTACAAACTATGTGTGCATATGGTCCTCTGTATATTGCAAAAATGCAGTTATGTATGAAGTATGAACTTCGTTCCTAGTTGTGCACCACATTCTGTAACCTTTGATGCACTGGTAAACGCTGCTACTCACATTGACTAAGTTATGGGATGACTACGGCATTTACCCAATGTGTCCACCACGGTTAACAAATGCACATGCCCCGATAGACAGATACAATAAAGGAATAATGTGGACGGCGAGCAAAACAAAAATGGGCACAGTCGTTACCATAGTTGACGACATATGCACAGGCTTACCACACAATGACACGAACTCGACCATGGCAAACGAGATCACTTAACCAGGTGAACTGAAAAGTGAATGATTGACACATAGGTACCCCAAAAAGGGAACTGCTAACAATAAACTAAATACACATCCACTCGTTCACATCGGTCACAACATAGCCACAATGCCGCGAAATACTACCACAGTGTCACAAGTACACTACCATGGCCAACCAATATACATGTCCACCTTACCATATGTAACAAGTACGTACATAACAAACCCCAACACACAGCTGTGGGATGACTACCATATCCGCACAAGTTGTCCACAATGGTAAACCACTACACATGTCCTGGTAAACAACTAAGCACTAAATGAAGGACAGACAAGTACGTGAATTGGCGTACTTCCTCACAGAGAAGTACATAAATAATAGGCAACAACGCAACAAATCGAACTACAGTACACAAGGTCAGTAGGTGAGGAAGGCAATTCTGGGAAGAGGGCCACAGGGAAGTTTTGTATGGTTCCTCGAAGGACGTCGGCCAAACACTTGTCCTGCAAGGTTCGGATATCGCTCTGGTTGAAGCACATCATGCAGCTAGTCAGTGCGAGAAGGTCTATGAAGATCATCACAAATACGCTGCAGCCATGGCCACTGCAAAACCATTATCATAGTTGAATTGTTATTGTTTCTTGAAATCTAAGATAGCGCATACCATATTTGTAAGTGCAAGTCATTCACGTACTTATCCTGCTGAGGGCAATCCACGGGTGCAACCTCCTATGTGAGAACATCGATCTAAATGTCAGTCTTCATCACCGTAAGCGCAACGGCCACTTTCTGCACAATCAACAAATGACGTTACAGGAAAAGTGGGGAAGGGACATTAACGGGGAACGGTGGAGGGAACATATCTTAACTGCTCGATCGACCAACATCTTCCACTCATGCTTGTCCTTTGCTTTGCTTGGAGACGGAGAATCGTACACACACATACATCGGCGTCGCAAATTGACTTGTAGCAGGAGCCAATGCCTTGCGTGGTCATCAAACATTGGGACAAGCACCTCCGCTGGGCGCGTTGTTACAATGTACGGTTGGTACTTATGTAATTCAATTACGGAGGCATACAAGTACTTGGGAGACACTCTCCGACATATGCTTAGGCAGTGCGGACAGAAGCATGTACCCGATGGCCGCCAATTTCGCCAAGTCTGCCAAAATGCATTGGGCAAAGAACGTTACAGCCAACAATGGATACATAATGGTGGACATAAAAGGGACACAGAGATCGTAACGTAATTGTCACATCCTAGCTCGGTTGTTTTCGCAAAAAGTGACTGTCGACACCATTTTGGATACAATTGCTGTCGTGCCATGAGGAGAGAACTGTAATAGTCAATCACAAATCCATTGATGCAATAGTCTTTGGCCTTGTCCCCTGGACCATTACGCGGCACAACGTTCACCAAGCCCTTAACATTGATCGCTCCAATGTCACTCACCCCGCCTTCAGTTAAATTGGAAAGCTTGCAAGAGTTGACAACAAATACAGCATGTTAGTTGTACACTGCCTGTTAGGGTTCGTTACACTGTGCAAATGTGTACTCCATTGTATACACTATTAAATGCGGGCACAAACCACTGATGGGAGTCCCGGAAGGACTTGCATCGTCTGCGGACATCACTCAGTAGTCTCTCGTTGTCCGTGGACAAAGCACGCATCAAGTAGTTCCTTACATCCTGCAAAGCACACGCCACAGAAATGAAACCGACATAGACATAGAAGATAGACGATGTTTAATGTTGCACATGAGATTTGAAGCACCATAATGCTCACCTGGTCATGCAGCCCACATTTTTGGGGGGTACACAGTCACCACACTTGCTGGAGATTGGGTACGTTGCTGTTACCGATGGGGGGTAACCTCCGTTCCAATAGCGGCGCCCGGACCTGCCCTAACGGCGGCAATGGACGGGGTACCACCCACGTGCACTTCTGCAATACAAGGTAGACCAATAATGGTCGTTCGGGTTTGATGTCGTTCACAACCCTACACAAATTTGCAACATAACACATCGAATCCTCATCACCACTTCGAAGGAAACATACAAAGGTAAAAGTAAACATATATAACATGTCCATAGATATATATGTAGACATACGCGCACGCATATGTATGGAAGTCTCACATGTGTACCGTAGTGGGGCGCACGGTTTACCATGGTAAACAACGGCAGCATATGCAACACCCAGGATTGTTATCCCCTTCCTTAAGCCGATTGCACTATTTTATATCGTTATAAAATCATATGTGGTTATTTTGATAAATTGAAATGATATCGATGTGTCTGCTTAAGTGCCGATTTTATTGAAAAGAATATTATTATTATTAGTAGTATTAGTTTTATTGTTATTAAGGACTATTATTGGGTACTACATTGAGCAAATTTCTGAATATGATTAGAATAGCGAACCTTTGTTATAACCTTACAATTTATTGAATCGAACCTTAATATAATCAAAAGGCGAATAAACTGGCCGATGATTATATTAATGGTTACGGTTTAACAATGGAAGCCGGGAATTGGATTAATGGTATAGCGGGTTGGTAATTATCAACTAGTAAAGAAATCAACAAAAAAAAGAACAAAAGGGCCGAAGCCCCTTGCTCGGCCAGGAGGAATCGCAAAGGGGGGACTCCTCGACCCCCAGCCCCACAACACACACACGCCGGGAGAGAGACAGGGAAAAGGAGGTGGGGCCACCGGCGACTGGCCGATGCACGCCTAGCCGTCCCACACCCCGGTCGACCCCCAAACCGACGCCATAGAGAGAGATAGACGGTGAGAGAGGGAGAAAGAGATTGAGGGAGGGGGGAGGTCGCCGCGTGTGTCGCGGCGGCTCCTTTAGGGGTCGGCGGCGGTTCGGCATGAGGGCGTGGCTAGCGGATGAGGAGCAAAGGAATGAACTTAGCCCGCATCGAGCCAACCCAAATCAAACCCTAAAACGGGTCCTTTAGCTTGGATTCAAGGTGGATTTTCTCTTCCTACTATTTAATGTTAATTTCGATGAAAGTTTATTGATTATAGCTCGTTCAGGTTGAATTTGAACTTATTATTAGTAATTTGAGGAAATTGTAGCGTAAACTGAATTATGCCATATATATATATATATATATATATATATATTGATCGTACTGAACAAAATTTTATCGATTATGTGAAGTTTATCGATTATATATAGTTTATCGCTTATATGTAGTTTATCGATTATATGTAGTTTATCGATTATATAAAGTTTATCGATTATATATAGTTTATCACTTATATGTAGTTTATCGATTATATATAATTTATCGATTATAGATAGTTTGTTAATTATATGTAATTTATCGATTATATATAGTTTGTCGATTATATATTATTTATCGATTTTGTGTAGTTTATCGATTATATGTGTCTGTTGTTTATAGTGATTGCATGGAAATGACATAGTTATGGATACTAATTGTGAATTAAGGACCAACCAATAAGGCTAGTTAAGCCTTTATCCGAGTAACAGTTAAGGGCATCGATATCACCGCTAACGTTGCCTCCGAAATCATGATTAAATATGTGATTAAATATCAAAGCAATGTTTGAATTTAATTGCAAACGTATGGATTGCACTATGATTTCGGGAATCGATTGGTGATATGATTTTATGACGTGATCATACGTGCTATATGAAACCTTTTCCCCCTGAATTGATAAACGCGTGTGATGGCATTGATTTCAAGTTTTAGAGATCCTTAAAATTTCGTAAATGCTTATTCGCACGATTTCAAAGCGTTTTTAAATGTTTATCGGTTGCCTGTTTTAATTGATAATCCTAAATTATCGGATTGATCAACCGAATGAGTCAAGTGACCAGTCGATAGGTTTAGGGATCCTTTTAAAAAGAAATTAAGTAATGAGCGCTCGGTCACGTCGTATCATTTGTCGTGTTCAGTTTAGGCAACCCAGTACCCTTCATCGAAGTTACATGAGAATTTGTTGTTTCATTGTTCTGCCGGTAGGTAGAGAATTCAAAGTTCAGTGTTCATTGCTTTGCCAGTAGGCAGAGGTTTCAAGGTTCAGTGTTTTATAGCTCTACCAGTACGCAGAGGATTTAAAGTTCAATGTTCATTGTTCTGCCAATAGGCAGAAGCTTCAAAGTTCAATGTTCATAGCTTTGCCAGCAGACAGATGATCCAAAGTTCAATGTTTCATAGTTCTGCCGGTGGGCAGGAGACTCAAGTCCAATGTTTGATAGTTCTATCAATAGGTAGAAAATTCAAAGTCCATAAATCTCATAGTTCCACCAACGAACAGTAGAGTCAAAGTCATTCGTTACAAAACCCCGTCAACTGGTAGAAAAACAAGGTCAAAGGAGACTCCCAGTTCATATGATGGTTTATAAAACGTTATACTTTAACAAACAAGCGTGTAAAGTTCAAAGGTCATATTGCTGTTTACTAATCACACAACATAGTTATATGTTTCATTGTATGGTTATGGTTCCATGTTTTAGCGAGGAGATTTACTCCTACATATGACTTGTTACAGTATGATGTAGTGAAATCAGCAGTTTAGTGATTGCATCGCATTGGGCATGAGGATTGTTTTAGTATAATTGCTAAGTTCATATAGCCTATTACATGACAGCACCTTCAATGAATTTGAATGATTATGTATGACATAAATTATATGAACTGGAGTAAGCCTTAATGATGCATTGAGTATTCTGTATATAGTTTTAGCGATTGTTGGGTAACATCTACACCTTTCATAACGGAAATGCCCGCGAGTGGTGTTAATGGGTTAAACCCCTTTCTTTTATTGAGGTTATGAGTTCATATGAATTTCTTATGGTAAGTTTATTTAGTATGGCTATGCTAACGTCTAAACTGTTGGTACGAGCATTATTTCCCTTGCATTGTGATTGGAATATATTGTACGATAGGTGAGTCCTTCGAAAGGAAGGAATTACGAACAACCTTTGTGAGTTATTATCGTATGTTATTATTGCATTTTAAGTACTGTTTTAGGAGAGGGGATTACCCATTGAACGGTAGTTACTCATTCCCATCTATTATTGTTGCCTCCCCAGGTTTATGAAATAACAGGTAAAAGTCAGCCCACGTAAGTCGAGATGGAGTCGTTGCTGTCCTAGGAGTAAAGCGATATGCTTGTATCTGAGTTGCAAGATGTATTATGATGTAATGGTTTGTAATTTAAATCCTTGTGTGCTTGTTTTGCATAGCATCTAGAGTCGCTCTGCATGGCCACGTGAGCCAACTATCGAAGTTGCAATCATATCTTAGCTAAGACTGTTTATAGTTGGGATGTAAACCCCAGTACTCCGGACGAGTGATCCGCGGAGTTGCACTTTTCAATGTTAATTTGTTGTAGAGTTGAACTGCATTGGTTGTTATGCTCTGGGTGGGTGGCCCGTAGAGCTGTGAACTCCGGTGGGTAGCCCTTGAGTTAATTCGTTCTTTATTGCTGTTTTCAGTGCAGAGAATATATTGTAAGGCTTTAAGCCTGGGAAATAACCAGTTTTCAGAGGAAACTCGGTCCGTTTCATCCCAGGATTTAAAGAAAAAATCTAACACTCCTAGCCAAAGGATTGGGGGTGTTACAACATACTGGTAGACGCATGAACTCATGCAGTTTGACCATGTACAAATAGACATGCATGTACATATACACATACAAACCAACATACACACATTCATATTCACATCTACAAAGCCATGCAATGACATGCACACAGCCATATATGTCTACACACACACATACACACACACACACACACACACACACACATATACACATATACATATATAGATATACATGTATATGTGCATGTGTGTGTGTGTGTGTGTGTGTATGAGAGGATAACACATATACCACAGGGAAGCGAACGGTATGCCATGGTAAACTAAGGCAGAGCACGGGCAGACACAGGCACACATGCAGGTTGAATATAACCTCCACATAACTATGAATAAATATATATATATATATAT
>JACYFF010031955.1:19397543-19452177 GCA_017589665.1 Selenicereus undatus
TATATATATATATTTGTGTATGTATATATATATATATATATATATATATATATATATATATATATTTATATATATATGTATGTGCGTATGTATGTATGTATATATGTATACATTTCTATAAATGTGAATATATGTATATATGTAGTTATGTATACGATCACATATGGGAACTTCCCATGTCAATCGCGGTTCTTGCCACGGTATGCCAAGGTTGACTGTGGCAGCACGCTGGCAGACGCACCCCCTGCTGCAAATGTGGGGGTAACTCCCCCGTGGTGTATTTGTAAACCACGTGTGCTGCAATGTAAGGGGTAACACAGTGCGATGGAATGCAGCATCATATGTATACCAATTGTACACGAAGACATCACAACTTCGTTGTGCACCTGCTCGGCCACCGTACTTGGTACGGGCAGTGGACTGGGAACTGGTGCCTCAGAAGAGCTCGGTTGAGTATGAGCTTCCGGCATGGGGCGCTCGTCTAACACGGGGTGGGACTTCCCCTCTTGCAAAGCGTACGCACAGTTGTACGAAGACAAAGGAAAAGGTCATACACCGTTGTATGCCACTGCAAATACCATGTCCTATTCGACATTGGTTTATGAAGCACATAATGATAACATCTCGCATTACCTAATCCTCGGTTGGGTTAAGTTCCGATTGTGCAATGGCATTTGCAGCTTCCGCAGGGCTAACTTTCATGTGCTCATCTGAACTCCTCACCATTGCCCCATCGGCCTGGGAGGAGTTCCCACCCACCTCGCCAGCCTACACAAATTTGTTGCACATTAGTCTGAATGACAACATACAATTACATGCGTTGCATTCGCAGTAGCAGGTACGTCTGTTGATTGCTATTCTTAAAAATACAACCACGATTTGTAGTCCACATTCCACGGCCATCGTCATCACGGATGATAATCTCACCACACTTGCATTTCCAGACATAGAAACCATAAGTTCTACATTACCTGATCGTCCATACACGTCTCCGTTCGGGATGTAGTGACTTCAATGACATCAATGGCAACTCCCTCTACCACAGTGCAACCCACGCGTACAATGGCATCAAGGTTAAGCTCTTCTTCGCACACCTGCAAGATTGTGTACAACATAATACGTATTCAAAACACATCGTACGGAAGGCATGTTCTAAATGTACCATGTGAATTTCTTCGTATGCTGCATCCAACTACAAGTTGTATTCCGTTTACCACAGCGACACATATGTCAGTTGCAGACAATGTGTACCGTATATAAGCCGCTGTGAACACTTACATATTTGACTCACTCATCAAGCTGTTGCACATATGAAACATGGCACTGCAATCGGTATGGGCATATAGGATATGTTTTGCCCCTCTGTTTAGCATTACGTGGTTCGGTGTTTACCATGGTAAACTCTGTCTAACATGGAGGCAGATAAGTCCACCTGTGAGTAGGACTTCTCACAGGAGGACTCCATACACTGTGAAGTCATTCACACAACAAGGACATACAAATTTGCTACATTAAACAATTGAGGTGGAAAACTACCTCCTTAAGTTAACCAGTACTTTTGCCATTGTGTTAACCAACGTAGTCCATCATGTTTACCATGTTCTACTCTACTTACAACATATGTTCACAAGTGCCACCCTAAGGTCACTCCTAGTTTTGTGTTATGAAGAGGTTCTTACTTAGGGGCAGTATGCCAACGTATGAGATACATAATGAACCACTGACCTCATCTATCTTGCTGCCTGAGGAGATCATTTCTGCATCCCGTTTCGTTATTGGGGGGCCTTGGCCATTGTATGATGACCCAACTACAACGGGGGAATGTGTACGGCCAACTCCGACATCCTCATCTCCGACCTAAACAATAAGTATTTTACATAATCAATTACGTTAGCTCCATACATGACACTATGAAACAGTTATTCGACATGCATACATGCACTACTTCCATACCTCAATAGACAACATTGCTAGTTCCAGGAGTTTCCCTAGCCCACCATCAGACTCATCACCTTCCACATTCCCAAGTATCCCTGCATGAATAGGCTCCACTATGACGCCTTTGATCTCCTCTTCATGTTGTCCCTACAACCATTAACATATAGTAACTGCAGTAAGTTGATTACATTACAGGCAGTGAGTCAATGTCGTCCAACCTCCCTACACTTACCACACACGCTTTTGTTAAACTCCCTACCTCGATGCATGCAGTATGCGCCGCACTTTGCCACTCCTGTACGACCTTACCGCAATCGCCAACATCGTCTTCTGTACCATCTTGTTCAGGGCCAACATCTTGTCTCTTTGAGGGAGCTCCAACCTCTTTCCTCGATCGCTTCCGGGACGTGTATACCTTTGCACATGTACGCTTCCCCTTCCCCCGTGCCCTGTCCGGGTTTAGGTAAGGAGAGGACTGCAACGCTGATGGATGCTACTGACGAGGAATTCTCCTAATTCTTCCAACAATTGTTGAATCCCTTCGTCAGAATCTTACCACTGGTGCCTCGGGGCAGATTCGCCCCCCCACACTTCGTCACCGGTGTCATGACCAACATCCATCGCATTATGTACATCATCACTACGCAGCTCTGTATCGCCCACTGCCGCATCGGAAGCCTCCAATTTCCCTTCCTCGTGTGTGGCCTTCGCATACCCCATATGAGGCGACAGTCGGACCACACCATTATCGGACTCCAAATGATGTACTAGGGAAGCACCGGCGTCTCCAGATTCCCCCACGCTCTCATCTCCTGCTTGCACTTCTTCTTCTGCCGACATCTGCTCTGCCATCCCCTACCTGAATCATTGCCCTCAGCTCAGCTAACTCCTTTGTCGCAGCTAACTCTTTCTTCGTCGTTGCATGAGCTTCTTTCTCCTTCCGTAGTACGTCTCTCACTCTTCTCAGTCTCACCTCCAAGCTTATAACTCCCTGCAACAAGGAACACATTCTAAAATCACATCACAAACACAATTACATACACACGCTACTGTATCATTCTATTATTTGCAAACCATACTGTGGAGTTTAATGCACTAACACAATTTTAAAGCCAGAATACCATAATGTGCAACCTATATATGTACCAAATTATAACTGCATCATGAGTTCCACTACCACCAACTGTTGCAGTACGCACCACACATGGATCCATTGCCGCAATTCTATGCCAACACGTAAATATTGTACTCATCAAATCAAGCGGGTTTTACCTATGCGTCCTCTACCTAACCTTGATACTCATTCGTATCAATGAAAGCCCTCACAACATCCTTCACTCTCTCCTCATCCCTTACCTCAAGGACTGCATTTATCTGCACCACATCCAGCTGAACATATTAACCAATTACATTAACTCTTGTAATACTATAGAAGCCTCAGTTGCAAGTGTACCAACCTGGCTGTCCTGAACGACAACAACCACCAACCTAGCATCATATTTTTTTCCTTTGTACAAGTGGACCCAACTCAAAATTCGGGGCACACATTTGTCATCCCTAAATGAATAGATATTGGTATGCTCATAAAACCACACCTACATTTTACAAAACAAATATCATTAGTCAACGCATGATGTTCACCAACATTAACACACTTTCGTACCGTCATCTCTTACCTGTAATATCATTGCAAAGTCATTTATTTGAACATTTCTGGCGCTGCGCATCTTCTCCTTTGCTTCCTCTGTCGCCTCCACGAGGAACATCCACGTTGCCTTCGCCCAGTTGTACTCCGCCATAGATTTAACATCGTCTACCATGGAAATCAAATACCATGACACACCACCAGCGCATCTTGGGAATAACAACTCACTGACAACCAACAATGCGTACAACTTGGTGAATATACCCACTTTATCCCTCGTATTATTCAACCTACATAGCTCCAACAACACTGAGATGTAGTTCCTATATATTCGTATATCTTTCTGCAATGGCCCTTTCTTCCCGCGCTCACAGGAAATATGATCATCCATTGTCCCCTTCAGTAGTCCCTCTACCTCACCAGACACCTTAGTACGCTGAAACAAAACAGGTTTCCCATGCGCAGGAAGTCCCCTAATCAACGCCACATCATATAATAAGAACGGTACATCCCTCTGCCCGATCTTGAAGGACTTCGTGTCTGAGTTCTAAAGCTCTATGAGGGCCCGCACAAGGTGTCCATCCATTGCAAATGACCTATACTCAAGCATCGGACTCCACACAGTGTCTCTAATTGCATGCTTTTGATGATCATCCAACTCATCATTTAGGGCACACACTACTTCCAATGTGCATTGATGCCGGATGACAACATCAACACTAGCCTCCACCACCTTCTCACCTGCCTCATCTGCCACTGCCTTCCCCTTCCTCTTCCCTCTCCGCACCTCCGCTTGCCCTCCATGCTATCCCGCATGTCCCTTCCTTCCACCCTCCTGCATCCTCGCCTCTCGTCCCCCTCCATCCTCCCTTTTCTTTGATCGCATCTCACCCCCTAACCTCCCACTGCTTGTACTCACCTCCTCCTCCAAAGACGTTGAGGAGCTACTCCTCCCACCGCCACCCTCCTTATTCTCATAAGTTGAATCACTTTCGTCCGTCTCGTTCTATGAATTCTCCCCACCCATCGCTGTCGCTTCTATGACTGGGCTTCGGTTTCTTTTCCGTTCGCTACGCAACTCCATTGCAAACACTTGCATCACATCAATCATAACAACCATGTTACCTACCACATTAAACAACATAACAGCCACTTTCCCTCCCCCCATTACTCACCCAACCACAGAAGACATTTGTATACATGAACATCCACTCTGTTTACCCAATTTTACCTTATTTTTTACCAAGGTATACATCTACTGTATCATTGGTTTACACCATACACATTCCATCTTTCAATTGTGCAACTCAATGACAGCACATTGTTAACCCACATTTGCATCCTTAACTTCTAACCATCCCCACCTTTAACCAGTGGAAGGAATCAAATGTCATTTGCCATGCAATCACTACATCAAGACGTTAGCAACTGCATCCCACATATTTCAATGTCTACAACCTACGCAATGTCCACATTCGCGCCTTTCTAGGCTTCACCTATCAACAACATTCACGTATCTCAGCTACGATAAGTTACTTCCTTCTGTTTACATATTTAGTCCAACATGACTACCATGCTTTACACTTACTGAAACACATACCCACCTCTAATTCGTCATCGTGTTTTTCTTCATGTTTTCCTCACTATTGGGTTGCATAATCAATACTAACATCAGTTTACATCAGTTCACTTACATGTCTACCACGGTGTACACAGGTTTCCACTTACATTATGAACTCAACGGCAGACATTTAATTGAATTGATAACGAGTTACTCAATTGTTGTATTAATTCACACTTTCATTATGCGATCAAGCTCCACCTACAGGACCATCAAATTAAGCAATGCGCCCACTTCACCTTGGTTTACCTAGGTCACTAATTAGGCCAATAGCAAACTCCAGTTCACAAAGTTTTCAACAACACACGGCATGAAGACATCACACATTTCCCCAACTGCCACTTCTCAACTACTAAACCCCCCCTTACAACGCATCTCCACCAACCCCTCTCAACAGCAATTCGCACAGTATTTTCAATAATAAAGGAATTCAACTTACTTACCTCAAATTGAACCTGAATCTACCCTTCTATTACCTTGCTGGGCCGTTCTTCGTCTTCTTTGCTTTGCCACGGTCTCAATCTTCAGTTCTCCTCTTCTTCCACCTGCACAGTCCAACGTCAATTTCTTCGTCTATGGCTGTCTTTTCTCTCTCGCTCTGTCTCTCCAACACCCACAATCCACTGCCTCTTCTCCACCTTTTTGCCGTCCACCTTCGCCTTTGATGTCTATCTACTGATTTCTTCTTCTATCTCTAATTCATGCCCTACTCTCTCACTACGTTGAAAATGAACAAGCCTGATGTTTGCTTTCTCTCTTAACTGCTTCTTCAAAATCCAACCGTTCACTTTAGCGTCTGACTAACTGCCAACACAATCTCACACCAAAACTCCCCATATTTTCATTAAGGGTATTGTGGTCATTTTCCTTTACTTTGCTTTTTTTCTCATGTGATTTCCCCCCCCCCCCAAAAATAACACCCATTTATTACAAAAAAAAAAAGAGTTGTTACAACTATGTTGAAGAGTGACTATTTGTCAATTCCCAAAAAAACAAAATTGAATGTTGAAATCGAATGAAGAGGAGGGCCTACCTTGCGTGCTAGAAGTCAGAACTAGAAGGGCCAATGTCTACCCCTTCTCATTCTAACCAATCCCCTTCTCTCTCTCTTTTCTGGATTCTGGAACCTCGAAACTGCCATTTGGAATGGGGCGTGTAGGGTAGTGTACTTGTGTGTTTGAGGGACCTACCAACCTCAAATAATGCTACAACTACCATGCGTCTTTGGCATCTTTGCTGAATTGCAATTCTTGAACATGTTGTGATTGTTTGCGTCTCTTTCAATCGATGAACTTGTTCCATGTAAGCGCTGTTGTACAACATCTCTTTGTATCATTTTCAACTTATATCTTGTGAATTTTGCTGCTTTGCTGTTAGGATTTCTACCCTCTTTCAGGCTCGTTCTGGGTTTTCAATTTTTGTGCTTTTTGATGTTGATTTCTTTCTGGGGTCCTGTTGTTCTCTTCTAATTGTCTCGTTGATTGGGGGAAATCATAGAGGCAGGAAGAAGTGGGGGAATTGGGAATTTTAAAACTTAAATAGCGTTAGTAGTGCAAAATATTGAGTTTTGAATATTTTAGATTGAGAATTAGCTTGGAATCGATGAAGGATTTAGTGGGTTCTTTTGTGAAAAATGTGAATTTGAAGCTTTGAGTGCTTAGAATTGAATTGTGGTGTTAAACTCTCCTTATTGCCCACCCTAATCCCCTCCCCTATTTTGCATTTTGAAACTCTGGGAAAATTCTTCGTAAATTTTCATTAATTGCTTGATCAATAGCAGTTAACGGTGTCTAATAGGTATTGATGTTATTCATCTACGATCTTGCTGCTACTTCTTACCTGTAGCCTGGAGGAGGCCCAATTAATCCCGGGCAGGTCTCTGATTTTGGTGGGTGGTTACGTTCTTCGGCTTGCCTTAGAATCTCTAAGTATCAAAATAAAGGTTTATAATCTGGTCACTTCCTGTTATAGATGTGTAACAAAGTCAGGAATTTGGATGTATTTCAGGGAATGTTGTATATTTATTTTTAATTTGGAAGGCCTGTGTGTCATACGTTTTGTTTGTTTCAGTGTCTAGAGGTATCGCATTAGGTACCTAGCTGTGGAATACAATGAGAAGTCTAAGTTGTAGTGATTGGTAGAAATTTGTTGCTTTTGATAATATCAAGGGGACTGTTAGTGGTAGTTGCTTATACTTTCTCTTACCATGTGTTAGGAGAAGGTATAAGAGAAAGCATAAGCAACTGTCGCTAGCAAGTTTCTAATATCAAAGAGGATGCTGTTGAAGGTCTCTTTAACATTTGGATGCGCTTATGTTGTTAGGCATCTTTGTAGTTGTTATCTTATGGAACAATTTTTACCATGCTATTAGCTGATCCTCCTTTCCTTTAGCAATGAGGTTCAAGTGGTCTGATCACATCCCGTGGTTGGGGCTCCAAGAGAACACGGGTATGGGGACAAATTTAAAAGCTCCAAGTGTAGCCACCGAATGCCCCAAAAGATGGCCTTGGTTTGAAGTCAGGGTTTTTGGTTTGTCACTAATGTCTGTCATTCCATGGGCTGTCAATGCTAAGGATAAGTTCCATAGGCCTACCACTGTAAATAAAGAGTTGAAGAGGAGAGCAAGATATCGAGCTATTGATTCATCTGCAAGTAATAGATCTCCCAGATTGCGATTTAGACCTTATGTGTCAAAGGTTCCTTGGCATACTGGAGTGAGAGCATTTTTGTCTCAGCTGTTTCCTCGGTATGGCCATTACTGCGGACCAAATTGGTCCAGTGGGAAGAATGGAGGTTCCCTTATCTGGGACAAGCGCCCCATCGATTGGTTGGATTATTGCTGCTATTGCCACGATATGGGCTATGACACTTATGAGCAGGAAAAGCTTCTGGAGGCAGATCTCGCATTTCTTGAATGCTTAGAGCAGCCTCATATGCGCACTGCGGGTGATAAACATGTTGCTCATCTTTATAAGGCCATGTGCATTCATGGTGATTCACTAACCTTTTTTTGTTAGGGTTTTTCCTTCTTAGGCTTGGTTTTCTGATCAACGATATAACCATGCGTGCTGTTATCATTTCGGACAGGCCTGAAGAACATCCTTATACCTTACAGAACACATCTTGTGAAGCTTCAATCAGGGCAGCCTCTGATTCAGTTTGGGTGGCTAAGTAATGTTCAGTGGGGAGGATGGAATGCACGGTCACAGACAAGTGCAAAGGCAGAATGATCTGGCATTCTCTGATAATAACTGAGAAGAGTTAGAGCTGGTCATTAAGCCTGGTGTAGCTGTCACATTTTGTATATGTTAAAATAGGTGTGTATTCTTTATATATGTCATTCTTGGGGTTGAACGTGAGTATAAAAATATCATTTCAACTTCACTGCTTTCCTCAAAGAAGTTCATGTATTGCTTATTGATAGCTAATCCATAGCATGGCTGTAAATAACTTCCTCTTGCCTGTCTGAACTGTCAGTTTGTTCATATATGAATGTAATCGTCTTCTTTCTTTGCGATCGTTGTTGCCTTTGTACATTTTGAACTTTTCATGCATTTTACTGGGAGTGCTCAACAGGGACAGCATTTCTGGTGTATAATTCAACTTGAACTGTAAGACTACACACAACTCTGAAACCATCTTCCTTTTGCTTGGATGATCTCCAAATTATCACTGATAATTTGGACTTTATACCTCTTCCATCCTCTCTACTTTAGGACTTTCATGGCCCATAAGATGGCCTTAACTTCCACCATCTCAATGTCTGCCAGTACCTCATCCTGTCCTGTTTGCTCCAGTGGTTACTTTATTGGTTGTTTAGCCTCCTAACTAAATTGTTTCCTAATAAATGTTCCATTTAAAAATTTTCAATGACAATTAAGGATGGTGGTTCTAGAATCCAAACAGGTGGTTCTCTTAGGTGGGACAAAAAAGAATATCCATTTTAAAACTTTTAACTCCTGTTTCGTTTAATGTTTTTGATGTTTGGGTGTGTGAATGGCATCAAATAATCTCACACCTTATGGGTAGTTGGGGGAATTTTTACTCAGAATCACGATCCATATGGAACGACAAATTCACAAGGTATGTTTCTTTAGTAAACTTCTCACTCTCCCTGGGTTCGCATAAACTCGTACCTTAAAGCGTCATTTATAACTTGCATCGTATTTATTCTCAAATTGAACCAAACAAGTACATAGAATTAAGAATCAAAAATAATTATGATACCTATATAGATCATTTCTTATTCCATTTCATTTCATCCCAACAAAATTGAACCGAAAGCTTCTTAAGGATTCTATTGGAAATACAGACACGTGGTAGAACAACAGTTGTACAGGATTGGTGCTGACACTACATCCGCCACTGTGTCTGAGCATGATACAAACAAAGGAGCCTATAAGATGTCTAATTTAACAATAGTTTTCTGCTAGCAACCCATTTGTTCCATGAATCCCTCTGTTCCAAGAAGGCAGGAAACCTAATTCTGCAAATTATATTTATTAGGTAGATTCTGTTGTATATTATATAGAGACTCCTCGACGTTTATTGTTTTAATCTTCCAAAGACTTCCTATAATCCCCCGTCGCTACTTCCAACGGTGCTTAGACTGTTAATAAATGTTGAGCCAACTAGCTGTTGATAACCACAGTTAGCTCTTGTTTCCGAAGAAAATTAGATGAGTAAGACAGGGAAGTTTGCATTTATGAATGGATAATACATGTCTGCCCGCTAGAGGTGCTAGTGCATCCCTCTTCGATGACCTACGCTAAAGGCCAATCCTAAGTTGGATCTAAGTAAGGCCCATTCGACACTCAAGTCGGTGTAGAAAGGAAAAATTGAAAAAAAGAAAAAAGAAAATAAAGGTAACGAGAATGTCATAAATATTATGTCACAAATAGTGATCAATAGTTGCCATAATAATGAAAAGCACAGGTATTTGTAGATTAAGAATTGGTCCCAAATGACTAATTACACATTTTGAGGATGAAGCAACCATTTTGCCCTAGCCTGTCCCTTCATCATTCCTCTTGAGTTCACCCTCGACTTATGTTGCCTTATATCTTGCCATTTGTCAGCTTCTCATAGGTGGGAGGTTGTAAACACTATGACCAGTTTTGATATTAAATTTGATTATACTCAACTTTTTCTTTAAAAAAAAAATTGTGTAAGTTACAATGGATTGTGAAGATTCTCCTTAAACTAACAAAAGACCGAACTTGGAGAGGATGTTGGAGAAGTACTTAGTATACATAACCAAAGAATCATATACCTTCATTGTTACTGAGATAGTTTATTATTACATTAAGTAATCAAGGTTTTTATTTAAATTATTCATTATTGGCAAAACATTTGAACTGCAGTACATATTAGCGTATGCCAATGCATACTTACCTAATTATCTACAGTATTTTAGAAAAGTGAAGGCAAAACTGGCTATTGATATATGTCTCAATGAGTTAGATGATCTTGTTGTCAAAAAACCAAAAAGGTTAAAACATTTTAAAATACACATATTAGAAGATTATAATATTTAAACATGAGTAAATTTGACTCATGAGTACAACTTATAAAGGAAATTGAACATTAATATTTCTTGGGAAAACTAATCATTCCATCATTAGAACACTCTTAAACATGTCATTAAGTTACTTGAAAGGAGAGGTGGGACACGAGCCGAGCTAGGGCACTCTTAAACATGAGTAAAACAAAACGAAGCAGGTCAGCGCACCCTGTAACCTATTTAGTGCTAGCCTAGGTCGGGTTTGACGCAGGATGAAAATGGATGGACCTGGGTTGAACCGGCTAAGTCCCAACTCTCCCTGAAAGAACAATGAGTATTGAAATTTAAAATTTGGTTCAACTTTCTATGTCATACTCATATTGGTACTAATTCCAATATTATTCCTTATTTTGTACTATTAACAAGTATCTCACATGGCAAGCAAAGAATATTTACTCATATGTCAACTTCATTTAAAATATAGCCAGAAATAAAAAAAATGATGATATTTTTTGTGTCATTCATTTTTGTGCTAAAATAAAACATCAGCCTTTTAAAAAGAAGAAAAAATCATACCGATTTTATTTATATTTTCAATTGTGACCCTTTTATTGTTGTGCTACCATTTTGTTCCAAAAATAAGAAGTTATTTAAAGAGCATATAAGAAAAAGATTAAAAGGGTATGTAAATCAATAATTTGTTATACTTTTTTTTATAAAATGGGCAATTAATTAGAGAAATAAATAGTAGAATTGTGGTAATTTAGAAGCCACCAGTATTTTCCACTTTATTTGTTTGTAATTTTCAGTAACCTACACGATTTACGAAGATGGAAATATTGAAAATCCAATTGAATTCCAACTCCAATTCCAATTCCAATTTTTACTAGAAAATATAATACAGAAAAAAAAAAAGAGAGAGAGAGAGAAAACCTTTCGTTTCTCCTTCTTTTATTTTTAATTTTTTTTTCTTTTTCTTACATGACATGCTATCTTACGTCTGTGTAGCCTTTCAAGTTTCAACCTCTTGGAGTCTTTTCTCCCAAATCTCTCTCTTCCCCCTCTCTTTCTCTTTCTCTCTCCTCGTCTTCTTCTTCTCCTTCTCTTACATTGACTCCTCAACAACGTTTCTACACCCTTCTCTCTCTACTTGTTCCCCACCCATCAAGTCTTGCCCCTGAAACGGGTCAGTAATTCATCTCTTGTCTTCTCTAATTTATCGGTTTCGTGGCCGATTTGCCCTGATTTCAAGTCTGGAATTCGTTCTCATTCTTGTTTCAATCCACTAATTGCTTCTTTTTTTATTCAACTGGAATTCTTGGGTACCCTTTTGCTTAATCTTGTATGCTGCTTCTGGGTGGGATTTCTTTTTTTTTTTTTAGGGGGGGACTTACTGGATTTAATCTGTGTTTGTGGGGTTTCATGTTGAAGGTGTTGAAAGATTAGAGTTTGCGTTGAATCCGATGATTGATTACCCGATTGCTTTTGAGACTCTGATTCCTATTAGCTAGCTCATATCTGGGTTTCTTCAAACCTATAATAGTTACATTTGATCTTAAGAATTATGGTTTGTCAAGGATGGTTTCTGTCTGTGTTTTTGTTTTTTTGCTTTTCCTCCCCATTTATTGTTGTACTGTTGGTGAGCTGGGTTCATAGTCGCTGCTGTATGTTGGACTTCATTTCAGGTTGGGCCTTATGCAAAAATTTTATGACCTAATTGATGGTTAGTGTAGACGTTGTTGGGAGTTGGGGGTTTTCCGGGTTTAGCAGATTTTGGAGGAATGCATGAAAAATTGGTGTAATTTACCTTTGAATTAGATTGTTAATTGCCCTAATGGTAATTTGGTAGGCTCAAAAAAAGCTTGTCTTGGTGTAACGGGATGGGATTTCTAAATTGGTGTAAGATTTTCATTGACATGACTTCAGGATCTCAGCATTTGTGGAGGTCAGAAGTTATAGTTTTATTCATTTTCTGTTGGGGAATTTGAAAACATAATTATCGCCGTTAAGAGTAGGTTCTAATACTGGCTAGGTTTGTGTAATGTAGGCTATGATCTCAAGGTAGTGTTTCTTAGGAGGTGCCCTTCTACAGTTCTACTTCAAAGAGCAAGGTAATTCACATTTTATGATATATATAACTCAATAGCACACATCTTTAGATGCGTAGTGCCTGCAATCATGAATAACTTCTTTGTCTTTTATATTCCCCTTGTTAGTGATTTTCTGAGAAGCCTATTTCGATCTGATGAGAAATCATGCTTCTTGGTAAGATTGAGGTTAGTGTGATGTTGTGACAAATGCTAATTCATTCGTGATCAGGGTTCGCGCTGAGTGAAATTCAGATATTCATTGCTGATGATTGTTCAGATGGAAAAGACACCGAATTCAAAGTCGAAGGAGCGTGCCCAGCAACTGTATAACAAGGTAGCTTGTTTGGTCTTCTTCTGTAGTGTGCAGTTCTTGTTTAATGTGTTTGACTGGGCTGGAGCATTTTTGAAGAGCTTGATTTGTGCAGAGCTTAATTCTATGCATGAGATTAAATTGGATTTTCAATTTCCTTTTTCCATATTTTTGCTCTGTCGTGAAAATTTTTATTGAGTTGGATTTCGCTATGTTGTGTGATTTACTCTCCGTTTTGACTAACAATGCTCATTTCCAATAGAATCTTGAGTTGGAGAAGAAGCGCCAGAAAGCACAGCAAGCACGGATTCCATCTGATCCTAATGCCTGGTATCAAATACGGGAGAACTATGAGGCAATAATCCTTGAAGATCACGCCTTTTCTGAGCAGCACAATATTGAATTTGCCCTATGGCAACTACATTATAAGCGAATTGAGGAGTTTAGAGCACACTTCAGTGCTGCTCAAGCGGCTGGACGATTATCTTCTGCTAACAGTGGGAGGGTTCCACCACAACCAGATAGAATAACAAAAATACGTGTCCAGTTTAAGGCTTTTCTATCTGAGGCAACTGGATTTTACCATGATTTAATTCTCAAAATCAGAGCAAAGTATGGTCTTCCTTTGGGACATTTCTCTGATGATTCAGACAATCAGGCTATCATGGGAACTGACACTGCCAAGTCATCTGATATAAAGAAAGGTTTGGTATCCTGTCATCGTTGTCTAATATATCTAGGGGACCTTGCGCGTTACAAAGGCTTATACGGGGAGGGTGAATCCAGATCTCGTGAGTACTCTGCAGCTTCCAGTTATTATTTGCAAGCTGCTTCCCTTTGGCCATCCAATGGGAATCCACACCACCAGGTTTCTTGCCTTTATTTCTCCTTTTCACATTTTAGTGGATTGTTTCTTCTTAATTAAAATGCAAGTCCAAATCCATAACCGGAGTCCTGCCTATCCCTGAATTGCAAAGAGCTTGTTTTCGTTGGACCCTAGATTAGAAACTGTTGACTGCCTTCTTCTCCATAAGAAAAGAAGTAGAGGACAATTTAGTGAGGCATTTTGCTCCTCTCCAGTACTAAGTGTAATCTAATTTGGAAAATCATTGCCTAAAAGAAGTAGAGATTTTTCCATCTTATTTTGTTTATGTCATGGTTATGTCATTTACATTTGGTTTTACATCTGTGTTTTTTAGCTTGCTATACTAGCTACTTACTCAAGTGATGATTTGGTGGCCATCTACCGTTATTTTAGAAGTTTGGCTGCAGAGATCCCTTTTTCAACCGCAAAGGATAATTTGGCTATCACATTTGAGAAGGTATTAACGTCTTCTGGTTGATGTTTCTTGCGATGCCCGATGTTGGTTTTCGAATGAATTGACTGAAAATAAGGCTTCATGTGACATCCTAAGAAGATATAAGGTCACTCATACGTACATTCTCTAACATATTGTGTTTTAATGGGATGGCTCAGTAGGGACTGTAGTTTATTGTAATTTTCTGCCCTGTCGATACGCAAGCGGCAATGATTGGATCCGCTGGTGCATGAGTCACTATTATATTTTCTTCATGTTATATATGATTTTAGGGTGTTCAGATGGTTTAGCAGTATGTTTGTTGTGCTTTATTATGGTAGTGCTTCAAAGATTGATCTGTCATGCTGGCTTAGGCTTATCGAACTGCTTTCAGTTTAGTTATTCCTTGTTTCTGAAAGCTTTGACATGGTTCATTGTTGATCCCCTCCCTCCCTCCGGAAAAAATCTTATCCTATGCTGTAATTAGAGCGTACACACGAGGCTTTGGCTGCACATAACATAATTTTCATAGTGTGTGTTGGCTTGTTTTGGAACTTGTTTGTTTTTTGGGTAATTAATAGATTGACTAATTTTATTTTGTTTTCTTCATCCAGAAAGAAAATTTGAATATAATTTTTTCTGTTCTGTGACAGAACCGTCAGAGCTATAGTCAGCTGCTTGAGACAACAAAACCTGTTGGAGACAAGGAAGTCAGTATGAAAGAGAAATATAAGGGATTCTGCATTCAATTTGTCCGGCTACACGGCATTCTTTTTTCTCGGACTAGGTGCTTCATCTTGCTTATGTGTGGTACTTCCAACTAGCAGTTATTCAAGTATCTTCTAATTTTTTTGTCTGTTCTTCCAGCATGGAGACATTTGCTGGGCTTCTCACTTCTGTTAGTGCAGCCCTCTGTGAGCTGCTTTCCTCTGGACCTGAAGAGCAGTCAAATTTTGGTACAGATGGCATGGAGAATGGACTTGCCATTTTGAGGCTTGTTGCTGTCCTCATATTCACAGTGCATAATGTGAACAGGAAGAATGAAGGTCAAAGTTATGCTGAAATATTACAGCATACTGTTCTCTTGGAGAATGCATGTACTGCTGCTTTTGAGCTCATGAGCCTCATAGTTGAGAGATGTCTACAGCTGCATGATCCTTCTTCAAGTTTTCTTCTACCGGGGATTCTGGTTTTTCTCGAGTGGTTGGCTTCTTGTCCAGACGTTGCTGCTTGCACTATTGATGATAAGAAACTGACTGCTGCCAAGATGTCATTCTGGAAGCACTGCATAGCTTTATTTAACTGGCTTTTGAGCAGCCAGCTGGTTTCAGTTGATGATGAAGGGGATGAAACTTGCTTCACTGACATGAGCAGGTATGAGGAAGGCGAGACTGACAGTCGACTTGCTTTATGGGAGGATTTTGAGTTGAGGGGATTTTTGCCCCTTCTTCCTGCACAAAGCATTCTGAATTTTTCTAGGAAGCATTCTGTTATTGTTGGTGGAAGCAGCAAGGAGAAACGAACTCAAATGAAGAGGATCATTTCTGCAGGCAAGGCATTGGCAAGTGTGGCTAAGGTTGATCAACAGGCTGTGTCTTTCAATTCCAAGCTGAAACAGTTTGTTATTGGAACTCAACAACAGGAGTCTGTCAAGACCTTGCAGAACTCTTATTCTGAGCCAGCTGAATCTGCTTCAACTGAGCAAAGAATCGCAGTGTCATCAGTGAACTCTATAGTGATGCAGGATAACGTGCAGCTCTTATTTGAAGGAGAGGATGATGATGAAGAGATTGTTTTCAAGCCAACTGTGGTTGAAAAACAGGTGGATTCCATTGGATTGACATGGATTTCTCCTCAGGATCACGAGCAGGATGAGAGGGCTCCTCCTGTCGCCATTATGCCCCATCAGCAGGTTACGTCTGAACTTATTCGGCCTTCTGACAACATTGGTCCTCAGCGTCATCCAATCATGGATGTCCATAATTCAGGATGGTCAGTTGAACAGCAGGATTCTCTTGCAGATGGCATCAAAAAATTGAAGTTTGTCGAAAATGGGAGCACTTTAACATCTGAAGTGAAAGGAGCCTTCGGTGTTTTTGATAGTGGTTCATTTTTTCCTGCCCAATCATCTGTCAGTTTCATGGATACTCCTTTATACTCTGACTACAGGAGAGCTCCAGAATTCATGATGCCACCCAAGGTGGAATCTCAAGTCACTGGTGGTTTGGCTGTTAAGCCACCCCCAATGATCTCAGCAACATCCAAAAGTCAAGTGGGCCGTCCCATTAGGCATCTTGGGCCTCCACCTGGTTTTAGCCCTGTTCGTCCAAAAAATGTTAGCATGCCTGTTTCTAGTATTGCCGGGACAAAGGGGTCTATATTGGTTGATGACTATAGCTGGTTGGATGGTTATCAAATGCCATCCTCAATAAGCAGTATAGGGCCAAATGTGGGGCCTCCACTTGGCAATATGCAATTCATGAGTAATGGCAATAACTCAAATGGGAATAGTGGCTTGCCCTTTCCTGGAATGCAAGCTCCTTCGGTACAGTTTCAAGGGGGTAGTATTAAAGGCTATCCAGAATACCAGTCTCTCCGGAATCTGAATCCAAACCATTTGCACAATTTGCCTGAACAACAGCATGCTGTGGGTGGAAATCAGTTCACTTCTCAGTCAGAGCACTATCAGGGGCAGTCTGCCTGGACTGGCCCGTATCGCGTGTGAGATGACTTTGATGGTGCTGATGGTCTGGATGGTGAGTCTTACAGCATCACATGCTATTATCAGGAATTTGAAATACTCATTGTTGGTGACCTAATGATGTTGATGGTTAGCATGTCCTGCTGGAGTCCCTGGAACTGGATTCTGGTGAATGTCCTGGATTTTGCTTTGCCAAGTGCCTGCCCCAGCGGTGTAGACTAGAGTCGTTAGATGTCATCTGGTATTACCAGGTGATGGGTGGTATATGGTCTCCAGCAGGGATTAGCTGCGAAACTTGTGAGTAAATTTCTCTTTGCTTCTAGAGTATTAGCTTGTGTATACACCCCCCCCCCCGGTCTTTTAGTCAAGTTCTGCAATGAATTCATTATTGTGATTTGGACCCTCTCCGAGTGTTAACCAGTTTTTCTCCCTTTATTTTTTTTTGGGTGGGGGGGGGGGGTGTTGGCAGTAAGATAGCTCATTACCCATTAATGGGCTCTATTCCTGCGGTTCAAAACTCTGCCTCCCAATAGCCTTGGCTCTCTAGTGAGATTTGATCCGGACACCTCCTTGATGAGTGGATGTGCCAAAATCCTAAGCCGCCTTTGTTGATGGCTGAGGTTCAGATATCTAGTAAATCAAATGTCAGATTTTATTTAATCGGAAACACTTCTGATTTCTTTTTCTTTTCTCTACCTGTGAATCTTTTTGTTTGATATTTTGAACTGTCTGTGTCATTCAAAAACACTTCTGATTTCTTTTTCTTTCCCCTACTTTTGAATTTTTTTGTTCGATATTTTGAATTGTGTGTGGCATTCTAGGGCAATTTTTCATCTTTCGGCTATAGGGGAGCAAACCAAAGTGTCTTATGAAACCCGTTATTTTGAAGTATGTTCAATAGTAGGGGTGGGAAACAGGCAGGTTACCTATTGGGTTGAGCAGGGTGGCCCATTTAAAATAGGTTGAATAAAAGGGTTGGCTCGATAATGGGTCAACCCATTTAGAGCATGTTAATAAGTTGAGTAGGTTTGGCCCATCAATTACCCGATATCTATGTTAACTTGTCGATTATATGTCTTTTGTTTGGTCTTGGATCCTCCATATCACTGGAGTCGAGCTACTGTTGGCCCACTAAAGGATAAGGCTCTCCTATTGTAGATTTTCTCCATTCACAAGATTCAAACTCGAGACCTTGCTTAAGGGGAACAAATGCCAAACCACTTGAACCAACCTATGTTGGTGAACTTGTTGATTATTTTAATGTACACGTTACATTTGGTCAGCTTTACCACCAGCAACTTCACATTAACTATTATTAGATGGAGGTATTTTGTGCAAATTTGCTCCAGTTTGAAGCTGTATAGAAATTGGGTCGAACCTAGGTCAGACTGACCCTGCCCTTCAATTCACTTGGAAAGCCTCACCCGGTCACTTCATTAATGGGTCAGCCATGATCTAACCTAACCCAGCGGTAACCTGATCTAGCCTGGTTTGTTGCCTAGTGCCCACCCTATTCAGTAGTTATAAATCTGAGGTGCGAAGGAAACAGCCTATTTACCATGCATTGCAAGGTAAACAACTACACATAACCCCCCGGCCCAAATGTGGGACTCTGGTTTTGCTTCAGGCTTCATTCAGCTGACGCATACATCTGTTGAATGCAGATTCTGCTGCGATTTGTGAAACGTTGAGGGATTAATTCAGCTGGTTGCTGTGTAAATGGGTTTTCCTTCCCACTTCATCCCTGTTTTACCCCGGGTGTCTAGGTTGGCTGGGTCTGTTGGTGGAGGACAAGGACAACGACAAGTTTAAAGAGACACAAAACTGGTGCTCATATTGGGGTAAGTTAAGTTGCTTGATGGCGATGCTTGTAGTAGTTTTTCCTATCAGCTGGCTTCTTTCTGATACGGAAAATGATGTCTGGAATTAGTGTTCATCTGCTCCGTCAAGTTACGATGACACTTGTGGGTTGCCTTCTGGAGTTTGGATTTGGAAATTATGCCGTGAAGATTGATTCCAGAATGAGAACACATCTGCTTCTGATAGTAGGGGCCTCTTTCTGAATAAATTGGAAAACTGAACCAACAACTCTGGTTTCTATGGGTGTTTTTGTTTCCTTTTGTTTTCTTTTTTTTCCTTCTTGTGGGTGGTATTTTGCAACCAAGACTTGTGGATGAGTAACGATTGCCGTGTACTCTACTTTGACATTTGGTATTTTCGCTGTGTTTGGTGATTGTATTGTGCATCCTTGTATTTATGTATTGCGCGTAATTTTCTAAATTTGGCACATTCATCTCATCTCACCTTCTACTACACTTTTTTTTTTTAATTTTTAACAATGGTAAACAGGCCTAGATCATGAAGCCCCTATCTCAGGAGTACTCAATGAGCCGTAACAGACCAAAGATACAGGGGTATCAAAGTCCAACCAAACTGCTTATGAACTCAGCCTAACCGCAAAGCGTTGTGCACAAAGCACAGCATTCGCGTCCATCCCGAGTCGAACCCGGGTGGGGAGCGTGGGGGAAGGTAGCAGTGGCCTAGTCTTCGGTACCTTCTACTACACTTGTCAAGATGGAAGCTTGGATATTCTTCTTAGCCGGGAAAGCTTGACCCGAACCCAACTCGAAGTTGTTGAAAGCAAAACGAACCCCAGCTGAACCAAATCAATTTTGATCCGAAGTCGATATGATCTGACTGTTTAGCATGAGAATTTATTGTTTTTTAACTTTGAGCAAATCTAAAGTTATTTTAACACCGATACGAAATTGATTCATTTATTAAAGGGATCTATCTGATCTGACCCGCTTTTCAGCTTTTGCTACGACCCTCCGAAAAAGAGAACTTAGATCTTTTGCAGTTCGCACCAAATAACATCAAATTTTCATAAAATCAATAGAAGAGTATCACCCTTGAACTTAAGGCACTATAAAGTGGTTTTGGAATGTACACACTATATGGTGGTTTAAACTAATTTTCATTATTGCAAAGCTTCTGAATTTAAGACTCGACAACCCAATGCGTAAATGCACTGTCTCCTATGACATCCCACTGTCTTCGGAGAAAGCATGCTTCAAAATCACAAATTTGAATGCAATGGGCCGTAGGCCCAATCTCCTCCTTGATCCAAAAGCCTACGTAGTACGGGGCCCTTTAGTCCAGGCCCAATAGGTAATGATCGATAAAATAGAAAAAAAAAGGAAAAAAAGAAGCTGACAATTGACACATCACAACCACAGACAAAAGCACACAAACACGGGCTATCTTTATTTAACGCTGAAAATTCTGCTGTCTATTTTGTCTTGTCTTCCTTTTCCTCTCTCCTCTGTCTCTACTCTCGTGATCATGCGCATTCTAATGCACTTCCTCTTATCAATAACAATTCCTCCATCATCATATGGGCCCCCTAGCTTGTATCAACATGTGTTTGCTCAACTTCTTCTTTTTAAGGTCTAGTGTTTTCGTAAGTAAATTGAGATAAATAAAAAAATAAAGTAGATTAAAGTAAGTAAAGATGAATTGAAGTGAGTTAAAATAGGTTAAAGTGAGTTGAATTTTTTTTATGTGATGAATTGAACTTAGTTAAAATAGTAGAAATAGGTTGAAGTGGATTGAAGTTGATATTTTAGAATTGACTCACGCAAAAAACACAGTTTAAATGATAATCTTATTAAGATTGTCATTATTGTTGTATAATTGTATAATTTCACAATATTCTTTTTGGTTTATTGATTAAGATTCACCGCTGAGTAGAATCATTTTTGCATTTGATTTTTTTTTTATATATTTTGTGTGAGCTTAGAAAAGGAACATTACTAGGACAAGTTTTCTCGCTAGAGAAATGATATGTTTAATTGTTTTACTTAATTATTATTCCAAAACAAAAAAAAAAGGATTGTTTCAAATTTTGTAAAGTATTCAACATGAAATTATTCTTGGGTCTTCTCTCCAAATTTGTCAATTGCAAAGTTATCCATTTAATAATTGGGTGCATTAATTGCCTTTTGCGTGTGCCCACCTATATTGAGCATCGTTTTCCTTCCCTCAGTTGTTTGTCACATTGTGTGGTGCATGTTCTTTGTTACTTTGTTAGTCGATAACAACACACCTAAAAAGGTATAGTCATATGTATAGGGTTAAAAATACTTGTATATGAATTTTCTTAAATTTTGTAAAAACAAGGCCTATAATAAAAGTTGTTGTTGTGCAGGCGTAAAAGTAAAGATCAGTAATTGATATTGATTTGTGGCTACTCCAAATATCTGTATTCAGATTTCAGTAACATCATGTTTGCGGATAAAGAGGGATGTCAATTATTCTTTCATAGGGATTTAAGAAGATATTTTTAATAGGCCAGGCCGCCTCCTCTCTATTCATTCGCCAACCCAGCAATACAGAAAAACCAGACCGAGAGAGAGAGAGAGAGAGCGAGCCAAAGATGCCATCTTCTACTAAGAAGAGCAAAAACAAACACTTTCTCCCTCCTTCATTAATTCTCCTAATTATCACCACCTTAATCCTCCAAACACCAACCCATGCATCTCCCATCAAAACCGTCGTCGTTTTGGTCATGGAGAACCGCTCCTTCGACCACATGTTAGGCTGGATGAAACGCCTCAGCCCGGAAATCAACGGCGTTGACGGCTCCGAATCCAACCGGGTCTCCGCATCCGACCCGACTTCCCCTCAAGTCTTCTTCAACGACACCTCCCACTACGTCGTCGACCCCGACCCGGGCCACTCCTTCCAGGCCATAAGGGAGCAGATATTCGGGTCCAACGATACCCGGGCCGACCCGGCACCCATGAACGGGTTCGCACAGCAGGCGCACGGAGTGAATGGAAGCATCGAGATGGCTCGACACGTCATGAACGGGTTCCGACCCGAAATGGTCCCGGTTTACAAGGCTTTGGTTCAGGAATTTGCGGTGTTCGACCGGTGGTTCGCATCGGTTCCGTCTTCGACCCAACCGAACCGGCTCTTCGTACACTCCGCCACTTCGGGTGGGGCTACTAGTAATATCCCGGCTTTGCTTGCTAAAGGTATTGTCCTTTTCCTGTGTGTGTGTGCGCGCAGTAGTGAAGTGATTCTTATCCACCGAGTTCTACTTATTTTTTATATGAATTTTGTACTTTTAATTATTTATTAATCAATATTGTTGCGACTAAAAGTGCTTGAGTAAGATTTTTATTAAAAGGATGGAGAGTGGAAATGGGGAGAAGAGTTGGGAAATTCGGATTGTTATTATTATTATTATTATTATTATTATTATTGGGAGTCCTATTGAATTTGGGGCGGAAGAAAAATAATTTGTATGCACATTAATGGCTCAATTGTAAATTTAGGGCTATTAAAAGCAATTTATATGGCACTTGAAACTGTCGGGGTGAGATTGTATGACTTTTAGCGTCTACATTTTTTGTTATGTGGGACTACGGCCAGTGATGGGCCGGTGTGAAATATACACATTGTATAGATTGCATAGGTTATGTCGATGCTTACGCCTCATTTCGGAGACCAATGAGAAGTTAAGAACAAAAAGAATTTTCTCCAACTGTTGACCTTTTTTCATCACGGGTAAGCTTAATAATGCAGCTAATCACCTCTGCAATTATTGCATGCATGATCATCTTGTAGCATTCACATTATGTGTTGTCAACTAATAGTAACAAGTAATCACAAACGTGTTAATTTTTATGTCACGTATTATGTCCCTTTTTATTGTGTCTATACTAATATTTATGCCTTGCCCAAATTAAAATAGAATCACCAACCGGTTTACAAATCCGACGACATCCTGTTCAGTTTACCCATAGAAAGAACGAAATGATCACTAACCTGCTGTTTTTAAACGTGACATCCTATTCAGGTTACCCACAAAGAACGATATTCGAGAACTTAGAGAAAGATGGAATATCCTTCGGCATATACTACCAAAACATTCCAGCCACATTGTTCTACCGGAACCTAAGGAAGCTCAAGTACATAACCAAGTTCTTGCCCTATGGCTTGTTCTTCAAGAAGCATGCCAAAGGAGGCAAGCTACCTGGCTATGTTGTGGTGGAGCAGCGTTACACCGATACCAAACTGGAACCTGCCAACGACGATCACCCGTCACATGACGTGTACGAGGGCCAAATGTTCGTCAAGGAAGTGTATGAGACCCTTAGGGCTAGCCCACAATGGAACCAAACCCTGTTTGTGATCACATACGACGAGCATGGTGGGTTCTATGACCATATCCCTACCCCAGTTCGTGGGGTCCCTAGCCCTGATGGGATTGTGGGGCCGGAGCCTTTCAACTTCACATTCAATAGGTTGGGGGTTCGGGTCCCAACCATTGTGGTGTCGCCTTGGATCGAGAAGGGCACAGGTATGAAGCTAATCATTTCTCTTAAACTAATGGTTATTTCTTAGTTGGTTTTGAGGAAGTTTGGGTGGGAAGAGTTGTAAGTAGGGTTTCATTTTTACCTATTTCATCATCAAGTGCCTAGATTATTGGTCAATTATGGATTAATTGAGTGCAAGAAGATTTGGAGGTAGCTTGTTGCATAGAATGAAAGATTTTAATTGTTAGGTTGAAACTAAGGCATGGCAAAATCATCATAATTTGAAGTTAGATAGGGGTTTTGTTAGGTAAAAAGTCAATGAAAAAATCATCATATGTAATTTTAAGTTCACAAATCAGGGGGACTCTTAATTAGCTTCAAGCAGTTGGGCATACATTTCCTAGGGGATTGGTTGACAAGTGAAATGTAAGTTTCTTTGAGACTGAGTAATGTATATGTATCCATCTTGTCTAGCACAACCAACCTTTAGTCCTGCTTAATTTGGATAATGTAACATAGGGCAGGTTAAAAAAGTAGGGATTTGGTGAACCAAAAGAACACTTGCACAATAGAGTCAACAGGTGCTTATGAGGGCAAACAAAAGTCAACAAACTAATTAAGCAATCCCTCTATGCTTCAAATCCTGAGTCATGATTAAGTTCAATAGGTTATTGGCACTCTTCATTTCACCTAGCTTGCCCAAAGTTGGTCATGGACACTCATAAAATAAGTAAAATTTTCAAGTTATTGATAGGGGTGTTCATGGTTCGGGTACCCGAACCAAAAGGAATTTCGGTTCGGGTACCCGAAATTTCGGGTCGGCATAATGGTGAACCGTATCCGAACCAAAATATTTGGGTAGCCGAAATTCGGGTACCCGAAAATTTCGGTTCGGGTTTTTGGTTAACCAATAACCCAATTTTTTAAAAATATTTTTTTCCTATTTTGTCTAATAATTTTTTTTGGTACCCAAAGGGAACTAATACATGATATTATCACATAATATGGCAATACCACAAAGTACGTTACTATTATTCACATTTCAACGACTTCACACCTCCATAAGACATAACCTTAATAACATCGTATTCATGCCGAAACCATTGTCCAAATGCAACAAAGTCTTATAGAAGACCTAGACATCTAAACAAAACAATGCAACAAAGTCAAAAACTCAAAGTCCTTGTCTTCATGGGGCTTGGAGATATGTAACTGACAAAGTTTTTAGGGAAGAGAAAATTAAAAAAAAATCTCAAAAAAAATAAAAAATAAAAAAAAAGTTTCGGGTTTTCGGGTACCCGAAATTACAAAACATCCGAACCGTATCCAAACCGAAACCCAAAAAATTTATCGGTTCGGGTACCCGAACCAAAAACTTTAAATATTTCGGTTCGGATACCCAATATTTCGGGTCGGTTCGCGGCTTTTTGGTTCGGGTTTTTGGTTACGGATAGTTTTGAACACCCCTAGTTATTGACTGTCACATTTTACTGTCAAGTTTACATTCCTATGAATGTCTACTAAAGAATCCTTGTACGTAATACATGCCATACTACTAGCACCTTTTTATTTCATCCTTATACGGGTGTGGGACACTCGACTCGTAGACATAAGTATGATACTGGGATACTTAAAATTAGGCTAAATGCCCACAAAAGTCCCTTTAAAATAGCTCAATGTGTGATATTGGACAAGTTTCCAAATGGCTTCAATGTCAACTAAAATCTGAGTTACACACTTTTTTCCTTTTCTTTTTTTGGCGGAGAGGGAGGGGTTGGTTTGGCTTGGCATTTACTGAAATATCCAGGTAGCCAAGAACTCCCGTGAGTTCAGTTAGCCTTTCCAGCAGGGATGTCCATGAAAAATGACTTTAAAGAAAAGAAGTCATATCATATGAAATGAGAGGAGGAACAAGTTTGTTTCATATGACACTGCTTTTCCGGCCAGTTATCCTTTTGAGTGAACCCCACAAAACCCCAATTATCATCTCTAGTAGAGGATAGTGACTTGTTGCACTACTTTGAATAAAGTTATTAATTCAAGACGTTTCTCTCCATTAGGTTGCTTTGTCCTCATTCATAAGCAAACCTAATACTTGTATTAGCTATGCCTATACTACAACAACAATAAACTCTCAGTGTGGGTCCCGCTTTCGCTGGGTATGGGGAGATCCAGTTGTAGGCAACCTTACATCTACCAGTATTGCTGCCTATAGAGAGGTAGCTATGCCTATACTATATGTCCTATATGTAGCTTTTTATTTTTCTTTTTTTTGGGGGGGGGGGGGGCCGGGGGGAGGTGCAGAGGCATGACTAAGTCTTCTCTAGGAATATATACTCAAAATGAGTATATGATTTTGCTTCCAGTTCTACTGGCTGTTTCTGTTTATATGGATAACCTCATTTTGTGTACGGCCTCTGTATTCCACTTTTAGTGATTCATAAACCCAAAGGGCCGCAACCAACATCGGAATACGAGCACTCGTCGATCCCAGCCACGGTGAAGAAGCTCTTCAACCTGTCTAGCCCTTTGTTAACCAACAGGGACGCTTGGGCTGGCACCTTTGAGTCCATTGTCCAAACTCAGACTGAACCCAGAACCGATTGCCCCGGTTAGTCCAATCACTTCTCTTTACCTAGGAGTGTAGGCTCCTAAATAGCTATCAGTTAGTTTAACTGGAAACGTTGTGCATTTCTTTAATCGTTCTTGTTCATGTTTTCTTAGTACAACTGCCAACACCGGTGAAGATAAGGCAGGGGGAGGCAGATGAGAACAGAGAGCTAAGCGAGTTCCAACAAGAGCTGGTCCAGCTCGCGGCAGTGCTCAAAGGGGACAATATGTTGACAAGTTACCCCGAGAAGATCGGGGTTGGGATGACAGTGAAGCAGGGAAAGGAGTACATGGAGGAGGCCGTGAGGCGGTTCTTTGAGGCTGGCCGACTTGCCAAGAAGATGGGGGTTGATGGTGAACAGATAGTCAAAATGCGGCCTTCCCTTACCTCTCGGCCTTCGAAAGCTACCTCAGAACAACCTTAAATGTACTCATATTAGTAATAACACCATATTGAAGAAATCATGGGCACATAAAATGTGTTTTACAAAAGAATGTATGAGGTTGTATAATTAAAGCATGCTAGGAGTTTTCCCATTTGGGTATGTTGGCTGTGGCTTCATTCAGCTTCTTTATTAGGGTTACCTGCAAGGCAACGACAACATATATACAAAATCATCATAATCTAAGAAGCAAGAAATTTGGACTCTTGTCTATGTTTTTATGCTGATTTTGAAGCATACCACACTTTGAGGTGTTCCGCGAGGGGGTAATGTGATGTTCTTTGGTATAGGACTGTCTTGATGCAGTCTCTTGTCAAAATGCCAGTCTCCTCTTTTTGCATCTGTCCATTCTCCCTGCGCGTAATTGGGAATTTCGAAAATATATTGTTCTCATCATTAGCCAATTACTGTGTTCACCTTTTAAAATTATTCGAATTTTGGAATTTTGAGATCAAAGATCCAAGTTTATTCAAATACAATACTGCATGCTCAAGTGAAAATGGTCACATGGTTTACCTTCATGGTAAAATCAGAGGCATAAGTGTAGTGAATGATGTAGCTTTTTCCAACTTTCTTGTCCCATGGAGGCTGAAATTCAAAGATACATGAACTTAAAGTGTCACACTTCAACCACAAAAAAAAAAGGAAAAAAAAAACAGAGGAAAGACTCTTGTTTTGAATTTTAAAGAGATATAAGTTCTTAAGTCTTAAACAGACGTAAATAAATACATGTTTTAAGAATAAGGTAAATGGTAAACTACGGGCATGTTCTTTTCATCGGGAAATAGGGGTTGGGAAATTGGTGAAGTTGGTTGAAGTGGGTTAAAGTGATATTTTTTGTTGAAATTGGTTAAAGTGGGTTGAAGTTGGTATATTTTTTATATGATGAGTAGAAATTTGTTAAAATAGTGGGTTGAAGCTTGTTTTTTTAATTGAAATTTGCAAAGTGGGTTAAAGTTGATAAATTGGGATTTACCAACGAAAAGAACATGGTTCATACATATTTTCGTTAACGCTATACCTGAATCATGAAATCTTTGTAAATATTATGCTTGACCCCGTGCAAAGCTGAAGCTATGGCATATGCATACCTTGAAAAAAAAAATTAAAGAAAGTTAAGGACATCAAATTAATACTGGTGAATTAAAGTAGATTAATTGCAAAACACATATTTATAAATAAGGACATCAATTGAGTAACTCACATCTCTTGAACCCATCCAAAAGCTGTATTAGCCTCAGGATCATTTCTTATTCTCAATGCAATTTCTTTCCAGGTTGGTGCAATTTCCTTCAGCAGAATCTGAGGCAGGAAATTTTGCCATCAAATATAACTAATTAATTGATTATATTTATAAAAGAAAACTATTGTGTTACCAAGCAATTTTGCATTGTTAGTTGGTGACCAAATGAGCAAGCTGACTTGACCCATGGAAAAATTGTTAAAATCCTTATGAATGTTGCATTGATTGGGCCCGTCTAAGGCCAAGAAGAAAGCCGAGTATAGTCAGTTTTGTGGGTACACAGTTTAAGGCATGTTCTTTTCAATATATCATAAGCATTTATAATTACACTGATAACGACTTATCAACACTTAGTTATACTTTTTAGTTGTAGTTTCATCACCCAGTAGCATTGATCAACACCGATCAGCACTGACCAACACCAGTCAGCATTGCTAAGTACCTATTAACACTCATCAACACTTATATATTATCAGCAATATAATAAGTTACTTATGATCAGTTGAAAAGAATAGGTCTTTAATTCAACTTAACCGACAAACTGAAATTCATCCAACTCGAACTATATTACCAAGTTTAGCCTGTTAAGTCAATCCAAGGCGATCAAACGGTCGAGTTGGACCGACCTAATTGAGCTTAGCCCTTAACACTTATAGGACAGAACAAGTAGCCAAGCTAACTTGATCCATCCCAATGTACAAATATGCACAGCAGCAAGCACTAGTACCTTGGATATAATGACTGGAGAACTGCCAATAGGGTCGACATTAGAGATGGGGCCTTTGTCTTGCGGATAGAACTTCCTTACGACGTTCTCATATTCAACCGGTTCGATGTAGGTGAAGTGGAAGGCTGCTGGGTTACCTCCATAAGCTAAGTTAGGAAGGGGCTTCACAAATATGTGGTCTGGTTCACCCATCAATACATAGCTGCATGCAATGTCATCAAAAAAGCCACAAACTTAGGACAAGTAAAAGAGAGGAACTAATAATTTGTTAGAAATTAAATAAGATGTAAAGGCGTACGGTACTCACTCCTCCTCAATGGTAGCTCTTTCTAGCCATTGGACAAAAGCCCAGGGTCTGTTCAATACGACATAATCCTAGACAATAACCAGAATTTCACGTGAAAAACCCCTTATATTAGAGGAGTATACAAGAGGTCAAATTTCACTTTAGTTCAAACAGAACACGTATAAGATATATAGGATCATAAGACAGTAGTACTTTAGTTCAATTAAATTTTCGTACTTCAAACAAAAGTTTAATTCATTAAGTCGTGACTTTTTGTAGTTTCTTTCAAATTTTAACATATCAAAGAAATGCTAACAAATCTCATAGGCAGGTATAATTAGAGTTTGTAAACTTTACATTACATTGTTTTCTCATTACTCCCTTATGATCAGTTGTAGTCTTGAATGTTGAGTTACTCATAAACTTAGAATAAGTTGGATGATATTTTGATGAAATACAAAAAGATTGAATTAATTATAAACCAAATGAATCCAAATATTGATGTTTAAATGGCTGGTAAATTCGAAATAACCATGAAAGAAGTAGCCCTTTTATACTAGTGAAACATGTTTATGATTATATATGGAGAACATATGTGGGCATCATACAATATCAAAATGATTTTATTTGATTGATAAATTGGGGAGTTAACCAAGGAAATTATCTAGCCCATTCAAAATTTGAATTTCAAATTTTGAAGAATCAAATCTCTTGATATTATCTTCCTATGATTTTATCTTCACAAAATAAGCATGCTTCTAATCCATTATACTTGTATAATTTGATATTGCAAATTTAAAATATTTTGTTGACAATATTATCACTTTACTAATTTGCAAAGAAATATCATGATTGAAAGAATAATAACATTTTTATCAAGGATCAAAATCTCTTGTTATTATATTGGATTTTAAGAATAATATCAGTAATATTTTCAAGAGTAAGGAAAATATATTATACAACTTCATATCAACACAAATCGTGGCAAAGATTGCAAGAAAATTATATCAGAATCTGCTGACCAGATTTCAAGGACCTGAAATGCAATTTTAAGATACTCTGCGTAGAATTTCCTTTCTTAGCAGAATTGATTCACGACTACTAAAGCCTATAAATAGAGGTCAAATGAGGAAGAGCAAGCATCCAAGAAAGTTAAAAAGCAAGTTGGAAGAACATTGAGCTATATATTTGTGAATTTACTCTGAGCATTATATTGTGATCAAAAGTAGAGAATGTACTGAGGAATTTTTTATTAAGGAGTGAATTTAGGAGTTGGTATGAGGTCACAACTCCCCCATACTTAAATCAAGATGTTGATTTAAGTACTTGGGATCTCTAGAGTGAGGCAACTCTGAGAGATTGTGAGAGTTTATCTTAATAAGAGAAGGAGAGTGTTGAGTCCTAGAGTTGGATAATTTTAGGCGGGGACCTAAACTTGATTGAGACCCAACCTCGTTAAAATGTCCTTGTGCATTGTCTCGACTTAATTTCTGTATTTGCTGTCGATTCTTAAATTTAAGTTTTTTCAATCACCCTATTCACCCCCTCTACGGTGATATGAGTCTTCATTAAAGGGTCCTGCTTCGATCAATGGATCAATTAATTATCAAAATGAAAAAAGGAAAACCAACACACCCCTAAAAATGGCAATATGTTGCCAAAAATGAATGGCATGGAAGATTAAGTAACTCACTTTGTCAAGACCATGAGGAAGAGGATCCACCACAAAGGTAGGAATCTCCTCCATGAGACTGTCGGGCCGACCTGAATGCAAAATCCGGGTGAACCCGCCCATGGCTGAACCGGGTCCATCCTTAACCTTCAAGTACCAATAGTACATGATCCGGCACTGCCACCTGCTGTAAGGTACTTCCGTGGCTGTCACAGCAATATGGAACCTCGGATTCCGCCTCGTCCTCGGGCTCAGATCTTGATGACGTATCCGAATAACCGGGTCAACCCGGCTGAATCGGACTCCATCATCCGGTACTAATGTGGGCAGAGGATACTTGATGTGGGTGGTGACATTGTAGGTAGATAAGAAGAAAGTAATTGCCAAGGTAAGTAATATGAGAAGACAACCCCCTCCAATGCTCCTTCTCCCACTCATCTTCTTCTCTTGATCTTCCTCTTATTTTTCTCAATTCCAGAGAGAGAGAGAGAGAGAGAGAGAGAGAGAGAGAGAGAGGGGTGGTATTTTGATGGGCAGGAAATAGTTGACTTGGTGGGAAAATGCATTCACGTAGGAGTCACCAGTACGTACGTTCATTCGGCTATGTCGTGCGTAATTACTTTGCTTATTTGTATTTTAAACAAGATAATAATGTCTTATTACAAGTGTTTTGTTTTACGTAAAATGCATTTATATATACTTTGTATTAAATTGAAAACAACAATTGTATGATTGAATATTAAAGGGGCAGTACAAAATTATTTATATATATATAGTATCAGTGTTAATTTAGCCGATACATATTAAATCTTTAAAACTCATAATATATATAAGTTGTACTTATTAAAAATTTAGTGATTTTAAATTATAAAATAGAAAAGTAATTAATAATATTAGGAATGCATGTAATGTGTGTAATTAAATATCCTTTAATAGTTTTATTAATACTTTTATTAATGATTAGTGTTCACGTTCTAGGCGGCATATTATTATCTGACACGTCTGCCTAGAGCAACAAAGGATTTAAAAGAGGAAAACAAAAAAGACTGATCCGCATTGGGGATTGGGAATTTGAACCCGACGTGAATCGAACACGCAACCTTCTGATCTGGAGTCAGACGCGCTACCATTGCGCCACGGATCCGGGTTGACAATGCGTTCATACTAATTGTACCTATTTCTAGATGTTGACCTATCTGGGGCCGGGGGGAAAAGGTAAGAAGAAGATGATTGCATCATATTTAATGATTGGTTGCATTATATCTATGTGGATATTATGCCTAGCTTATGTTTTAGATTTTTATCAGGAATATAATTCAATTTATATGTCCTGATACGCTATTTAATCAGAATTTTTTATAAGTAAAATAACATTTATAAATGACAGCGATTAGAAAATAAATGTAAGCTATTGCATTCATACGTACAAATTGTAAATCGTATTATTTAATGATGTTGTTGTTGCTTTTTTTTCTCTTTATAAGTAGCTTATATTTGCTTATCATCATACATCTTAATTCATATTAAGCTTACCATATCATTTTAAATTGAATGTAATGTATTTTACACATTGACATGCCGTTACAAAGGCATAATAATAATGATCAAATGTGGAACTCAAGTTGTTGTTCATAATGTTTTTAAGGGTAGATTATATTACATAATAAAGAAGCTAACACAATCTACCCAAAAAAAACACAGCAAGAAGCTCCTGGTTCTTATCTATCAAAATAACATTATGGTGAAGTGAAAAGAACTAAAACTACGTTTCATGCTCTTTTTGTTTCTACGACCTGAAATAGCTAGTTTAAAGTAAACCTAAAATCAAAATTGACTCAAACCAACCCGAAAAGTTTTCTTTCCGAACTTATTTTTCTTTACAAAATAAGTTCATTAAAATGAAAATCAAGTAAGTCGAAGTTATATTGAACTGAAATTGGGCTAATCTAAAATCAGAATTGAGCCAAATTTGAATGACCCAACCACGACCCAGAAATCAAAATGAATGACCCATTTTGTGATGCGAGGATTGTACTATTGTATGTTTTACCTCAATTGATATGACAAGGTAGAATAAGAGGCTCTGCTTCTCTGCATGTTTAAATTATGAATTAAATTTGAATGAAACTTTAGTAGATTGTGTGTGGGTTCCATTCTGTGTCTTATTAAATTCTAACATTTAATATTATTTAAAAAAAGGTTAATATTATGAATGAAAAATTATATACGCTATCTTTATGGACAATGTTTTATTATTACTAACTGATTTAATCTGTTAATCGCTTAACTTGTTGTTTAATAATTAATTTGATAAAATGAATTGTTTGACTGAGAATATAAGAATAGATGTATAAGCCTTGGATCACTTCATGTTTAATGTTGGTTGGCATAAACTTTAATTAATTTGAAGCTCATCCCCCCCCCCCCCCCCACCCAAAGTGCCCATACAAGGCCGGGCAACTAGTTTTTTTTGTAACTCTTCACTTTCATGCAGGGGCGGATCTACACTCACATACTGATTGTCGATGGCATCATGTGGGCTAACTTTTTTTAGAAAATTTTGTATTAAAATTCTTAAATTTTTGAAAAGATTTTATTGAAAAATACGGATAAAAATTAATTGACACTGATCTATAATTTTTTAGGCACATCATTGCCTTTACGTCACACATGATGAATGTTAAAATATGGGGTAATAGCATTTTCTTTTGGGGGGGGGGGGGGGTTACGCTTTTCACCTGCACCCCACCAAAAAAAAACCCCAATAACATATAAGTGGACGATGGTAGCATATGCCGTCAGTCCGTTAATAATGAGTGTCCTTAGAAAAACATTTGCGTGATGATAGTACAAGAATTGGTGCAGATACTTAAAATGTTGAATTTTCTGTCTCATTTCATACACCAAAAAAAAATAAAAAAAATATACTCGTGACATTTTGTTCTTAAATTTCTCCATGATTTACTTTATCTAGAGTCATAGATGCAAAGCGCAAAAATGAAATGATATGTGTATAACAATTTTTATTGGAATTATCTGGTAAAATACAACTACGAACTATTCTTACACGAGAGAAATCTTTCACTAGCACAACATTCTTACTAATAAAAAAGACTTCTACGAGGAGCTAGAAATTACAGAGAAATTTACCATGACAGTTTATGGTAAATTCTGTGGCCTCACCATAACACAAAACTACTTTTATAGAATGCGAATCATAAGGATTCTTAACATTCGGAGATTCGAGCTCGCTTGCAACTCATCATATTTAGAGTCGGATCCCAATTGAGCCCATCGTCCGCACTAACAGCCGCACTCGAGGACGGACCCGAACCCACCTGATCCGGTTCGCCCCCGCTTGATGACCTGTCACCACTAGTGCTTGAGTTCTGGCGGGTCGGGTCAAGATCATCCGAGCTGAGCCTATGAGACTCATAGTTGGCAAAAGTGCACACGTTAAGCATTACCGTACTAGCAGCAACTAACTTACCTGTCACCACCCCACCCCAAACTGCCCCTCTGGGCACTGCGAGTTGGACCACCAAGAAGCTGCTTTGGGGCCCACTGAAGCACGAGTAGGACCCGCCACTTGATCCGCCCTGACCTGGTTGCTGCTGTGGTGACTCCTCTGCCAACTTCACTTTGGCGGGCCCCACATGGATGCCGTTGATTGATAGAATCTCATGGGCCCCACCAAGGACATTGGCGGGCTCATGGGCCACTGGGTTTCGGACCGCGGCGTTCCTGACCCGGCCCACCCCATTGACCACGCTGACCCCGGCATTTTGGGTCCTGGCAAAGCAGTGGATCATCTCCACAATGTCGGACCCCGGTTGGATCTCAAGTAGGTGGGTCTTGATTGTGGGCTCAAAGTACTTCGGCTTGTTCTTGGAGCCCTTGGGCCTTCCTCTGGGCTTTGACTGGGCCCCAACCTCCAAGGGCTTGGGGGATGAAATGGGCTCATCGGGCCCATCAGAAGCATTGCCTCGTTTGGGCTTCTTGTTGTTGGGCCTGGGCATTGGTTTTTTCTTGTGGAGGATCACAGAAGAAAGGAGAGAGTCATCATGGGGTTCTTCAGCATCAGAGGGAGGAGAGAGAGAGTGAGAAATTGAGGAGTTAGCCATTGCTGGTTTCTGTCTTAAAAACAAAAAAGAAAAAATACAATGCCCTTGATGTAGAGAGAGAAAGAAGAGAGAGAAGATGATGTACACAGCAAATAAGAAGAAGAGGCAAGGAGAGGTGTTCATATATAGTGCAAGGGAGGGAGCCCATCAGCCCAGTGAGGCCCAATAAGGAGGTGAAGCAGCCAGCTAAGGCAGACACATAGGGTTTTTCTTTCCATACTTTGACATGGGCTACATGCACTTGATAAGGGTGCGTTACAAGTGTTTGTTGTGTGGCATTTTGAAATGTGACATTGGCGTTGTAATTTCATTTTAATCATCCTTGTTGAAGGCTAACGATGAGTATAATCCTTGAATTGCTTAATTGAAAGAAATTTATCCATGGTTGTGCATGCATATTTCAACGTCCATGGCTCAATATGGAATTTATATCGTGTTTATCACCTAAATCGCTCATAATGATAGAATGATATGAGAATATATACATGCACCCGTCAATATGGTAATAGGTTATAAACGGTAGTCAATTTGGGTCCATGAGGGTATTTTTGGTTGTTTTGACGTTGATTCAGAAATAAATCGTCCTTACTGTCACAGCTGTATATGCATGATACTAGCCTCATAATTGTATTTAACTTATGTAATTGGTTATGCAATAGGACAAACTAATTAATTCAAACATTATCAATCATAACACAAAAGATCTTAAGTTAACTATTGACGGCTAGTGCACATTAATAAGTGAATTGGATTCAAAAGACTTGATAATATACTTAACTCAGTATAAACTTTTATCTTTTATGCACCTACAAATTTATACAAGCTTGAAATTCTTGGATGGCAAACACAACTAATAACATATATGTGAGAATTACTTGAGATTTGTCCTTGGATACCACCAAGTTTTGCCATCTACTTAAATAACTTAATGATCTCCTAAGACAAATAAATCATCATTGTAAGCTAAGTTCACACTAGACTCATTACTTTATCGACCCACTTAGTGACAACTTTGAACAATTTCGATATTGGAGTTTCATGGAGCGGGGAAAAGCATGAAGTTTATCACCTATGTCCCCGCACATGATGAAATAACAACATGAGAATGTATACACGAACTCATCAATATGGCAAATAGGTTCTAAACAACAATGAATTTCGATACGTAAGGATATTTTTGTTTTTGTCTATGTTTGTTCAGAAATAAATGATTGTTATTAATACAACTATATACAAATTATCGTTTAACGTTTCACCATCTAGGTAGTTATGCGTCATAGAATAGGTTCAATTAAATGCTAATGGTAACAAGAGGTTAAAACTCAGCTACTGATGGCTACTAAAGCACCTAAATTGGATTAACATACAAAGACTTGATGTGCTCACAGTATAAAGAACGTTATCTTTCGTGTTTTTACATTCTTGTGGACAAATATAAGCTTGAAGGTTTTGGTAACAGTTAATAGATTTGTCATTAAATACAGCAATATCACCACCTAGGTTATCCTTCCAGATCACTAAATGAGTGCTAGATGCAACTAGAGGTGGGTAATAAGTCGTGTCGGGTTGGGTTCGTGTTCGTGTCGAACTTAAACGAGTTGAGAATTTCTCGACCTGAATCTAACCTGTTTACTAAACAAGTTAAAAAATCTTGACCTGTACCCATTTAATTTTTAAACGGGTTGACCCGCTTAACTCATTTAAGATAAAAAGGTCAAGTTCAGTTGCTTAATTAGCTATTTACGCATTTAATATTTTCAACTAATACATAATTACAGTGTTAAAAATTAAGTTTACATATCACATTAAATAATTATTCTTTAAAATTCCCCCGATTCATTATAATTCACGATTTTTAAAAATTTTCATATTCTTAATTATCTAATAAAAAGTAAATGGATAAATAACAAATGGAAAAATGAATTGAATTATTTAATTCATTTAATTAAATGGGTAAAATAGGTACTTTTTCGTGTCGATAATTTCGACCTGAACATAACCCATTTAATTAAACGGGTTGAACGTGTCAACCAATTTAATTAAATAGGTCGAAAATTTATACCCAAACCCACTTAACATCGTGTCAGTAATTGTGTCGGGTCAACTTTTCCTAGCTCTAGATGCATCAAGTTGTCATTAAAAGTTCGAGCCAGGCTAGAGTCATCACTTCAGGTAACTATTTAATGACTAATTTTGAAAGGTCCGCATGATCGACATTGGACTTTGACAGGCAAAATGCTAGCTGATGAGATTGGCTTTATGATCAATGCAATTGCATATTTCTTGCTGGCTAAATTCCTAGTTGGTGGCAAGTCTGTTCTTGTTGGCGATAAGATGCAGCTGTAAAATTGTATAAAAGTGTAAGGAATTGTAAAAAGTTGTAAAAAGTTGAAAGGATTGTAAGAAGCTGGAAGAAGATGTAAGAAGCTAATAAAATATTAAAAAAAGCTAAAAGAAGTTGTAAGGATAAATGTAAGTATTTGCAAAATTATTAAATCCGCCGTTTATATGATTCTTTGATAGAAAGAAATAACAAAAAGGTATGTTGCTGCCATTTTTGAAAGGATTCAAAATCAACAAAGTAATGTCTAAACCCAATGATTCAAAACAAAGATAAAACATTCCAGAACAAGGAAACATCCTTTTTTTTTTTCCATTTTCGATTTGAATTGTCGCACCAATCAACAATGACTGTATACATATTAATTTTTGTATCTGCGTTGGTTTTTAATGTATGATTTGTGAAATAAGTTGGTAATAAATTACGTGTAATATGTCAGTGATATTTATAAAGTTAATTTTATAAATATCATATGTAACGCCTCGACTCCTTCACGGGCTACTGACAGTTACCAAGAACAACTTCAAGGATTGTTGACTGGCCCCACAAGTCACCATCAGCCATTCCGGCATGTTTTGTCGTCGCTCACGCTGCCTGAGAAATTTCTCAGTAGGCCACCCATCCCAAGATTTTTCCATAGCAAACACGCTTAACTGGGTGGTTCTTTAGATTGCACTTATAAGTAGTCACTTCAATCCTTTTAAAGCTATACTCAAAGTATTACAAGACCTGCTAAATGTATTTCTTTTGAATAATCATGCCTAATGTGGAGTTTTAGGAGACTCCTAGTCAAGTTGTATTTTGGTTATGTCAAAATTAAATTACAGTATGAACTTGACTCGAATTCCCTTAGCTTTAATTGAACTTGTGATTTGTAATGTGCTTTAGCTAAAGTTGTGTAGTTTTTACATAACCTCATTTGACTGAGGACAACAATAATCCCTACAACCATTGAGACTTCTACTGCAACCATGATAATAAATAATCAGATTAAGTTAATTTAGTAATTAGAGATTAGGGGGTTACAGTCTGTTTCTTGAAGAACTCGTTGAGTGTTAAGAAGTGAGACATAAGTCAAAATGGAGCATAATGCATAGCTTTTAGAAATCATTTACCAATTACCAGCTGCCCTGTTGCGATTCAATGGTCTCTTTTTTTTTTTTTTTTAAAGTTGTAATCTTGCCTATAGTTATCTCTTTGTATAATTATATTATACCCGCTAGCATCTATCTTAAATTTTACCCAACTAGTAATATTTTTTTTAACAAAAAAAAAAAGCATGATGTGAGGACCGGCCACCCAACTCCTTTAGAAATGCAAGTGGCTTCCTCAGTTCGTGGACACAGAAAACCACCACTGCCTTCCATTGTGTTTTTCTCGGTATCGACTTTGATCGGGTGGCAAAAGAGAGATTGTTATAAGCCAACTGACTTTACCAAAACTAAGCAGGCGGCTTGGGTGGGTAATATCTGTCCATTTAACCAAATGGAACCTCTGGATGGACTAATAGCTGAAGGTGGGGGAGCTACTGTATGCACTGCCTGGGGTTAGTTTGATATGAGGCGTCGTGGCTTTCGGTGTTTTGGTTGCTGTTTGATGTTTTGTTGCTTGCCTTTGCCTGTATTCGCAACCGCTTTGGCTTTTATCAACAATTGTAAAAAAATGAGAGATTGTTTCCATTAGTCAAAAGAAGATCTCGTCCCCAAGCTCCCCTTGATCCCAGCAGAGCAATAGAACCATGACAAGCCCTGCTCGACACTGAATGTCTGTTAAGACTCCATTCACTTTGCTCTTACTTGCTAGGAACTTGGGAGAAAACTTAGCCATGAAGAGCTAACAATAATCAGGCCCATATCAGGTCAAATGCATCCCTAAGTTGAACTCAGTGGAAGAAATGCATACAGAGAATGTAATGATATAGACCAAACCACTCAATAATCTGTCAGCTGAAACAATTGCTCACATGAGCAAATCCAAAGAATTCACAAGAAACTAAATCATAAATGAGGTTGCCACCCCGAACTGATGAGATTGATAAACTAAGAGACCTATTTGCAGAGAGCCTACACGACCACGAGCCACGATCAATTTAAACAGCCCTAGTCGACTACATACGATTTCCATTATTTTTACCGACCATAATATATATCTAAAACCAAGAGATAACTGTACAACAGGGTTGGTGGTGACAGACAAAGGCTGCTGGCTTGCATTAGCACTCTTGCACAACAGCCCACACGAATGATCACGGCCTACCCAGCCTAACTAAATGCTGCCGATGCTTTGCGGCAGCTGCCTTATCGGCAGCTTCCCGCTTAAGTGCCCTCTTAGCACGCCGCCCAATTAAATCCTTTCCGACTTCCTTTCTCTTGGGCTCATGCGATGAGCTCGCATCTATCTCCATCTCAACCTCTTTGTGCTTGCGCTGACGGGAGGACCCAATACCGGAGTCATTGGCGTTGGGCTTATGAATAGGTCTTGCTTCCTGGCGATCTGCCCTGATATACCCATTATCTCCCCATCTTCGGTTGCCAATCCTGGGGCTTGACGAGTTATGGAAGTAATCATCATCAAGATCTTCCTCGTCGTAATTTTCATCCTCATATTCGTATTGATATTGATATTGATAGTAAAAAATATCATCCAGGTCATCATAGAAATCACCTGGAGACTCCACACCCAAAGGAGTAAACCACGTAGCTCTCACAAGCCAGCACACGCTTTCTTCAAACAAGTAGTCATGGAGGCTGCAAGGTCAACACTAGCATTAAGCAAGCACCTTCACCGAATAGCACATCACATGGACATGGCCTCACGAAAATAATTACATTTTCTGCTTATCCAATAGAATAACACAGTTTAACTGAAATGAACGTGTTTTGGAACAAATTTACAATGCTATATTCCTAAGAGATAGCCATCTATACCAGAGACAACAATCTAACTACTCCAGATCATTCATCAAACAACACACTAAGTTGACAGGATTGAATTAACCCTCCGCCCAACACAGTAAGTTGACAGGATTGAATTAACCCTCCCCCTGGTGGGCGGAGGGCACGACAGGAAATAACAATGACAAAAACATAGTCCATGATGCCAGCAAAACAATGAATGAACAAAGAACATTCAAATACTAAAGACATTTCAACTGACAACATTTAAGACCTCAACCACGATGATAATAAGCATGTGTTACGATGCATTATTCATGAAAAGGTTAATTCCAAGATATACCTGCCATCAAGTGCACGATGGACACTGAGAGATTCGAATGGTTGTTTGCACTGGGGGCATTTTGGATGCTCATGGTATGTGGCCCATTGAAGGATGCATGTCACACTGCATACATAATAAGAAATAAGAGACATAATTATGAAAAAAAAAAATCAGTTAACTTTAATTCTGGGTTTAGTTTTTTTTGGGAGGGAAGGGGGGGGGGGGGGCAGTAAATCTATTTACACCCTTTTCAGCATAAATGGAATACAAGGAGCTTCCAAGGTTGTGTTCACAGGGAAATGCATACCAAACCCAACCCCAATTAAACTCCATGACCTAGATTGTCAAATTCGTTTCAGTGAAGGATATAGCAACCGATTGGAAATTTGGAATATATTTGATAGGAATAATCTTCTTGGACAGTGTTTCAAGGATCACCTATTGGCTACCATACAGATTCAGGATCTACAGTTCAGATTAATTGGAATCTCCAATTTGGGGTTTAATTTGGGAGACTAAGGGCATTCCCAGCCCATAACCCGTGAGCACCCCCCCCCCCACCACGCGGGACACCCGCCCCCATCCCAGCCAGTGCCACGGGTGCCCCTTCCCGCAAGCCTCCACGGCCAGCTGAGCCTCCACGCGGTCTCTCTCCTCTGTATTTTTTTTTTTTGTTGAGGTTATAAATAATTTTTATATGATTAAAAAAATAGGTTGTGTGTTATGAAGTGGGTCCATGGTAAATTTTTTTATTAGGTTATTCAAATTGGAGTTCCATGGGTTGGAGAAGTGATGGAATGCAAGTTCTAAAAATGTGATTGTTCAAGGGCATCCACTCAAAGTTTGCATTGATTGGTTTGGTCAAGTATCAATTTGAACAACTTTTAGAGCTTTGAAGATTGTAGATTTATTACTATCCCATATCTCATTTTTCTCCCTAAAGATTTGACTTGGAAGTTGGACCAAATCCCAAAAGCAAACATCACCAAAGCAATTAGAAATAGGTGACATTGACAACAATTAAGCCGTCAATTAGCATAATAATGTGGGATAAAAAAGCATAAGAAGAATGAAAAAAGGAGGACAAACCAGTAAGCATGCTCGCAACCTTTAACAAGGGCAGTCTCTTGAAGCTGAATATTATCCAAACAGATAGCACATACCCCATCATGAATCGTGATCGCGCTCGTTTGATCCTGACCCTCTTTCTCTCTCTCTTCCTCCACACCCTTTAATTTTCCCTGTTTATTCAATCAAACCCCACAAACAAAAATCACCCCAAATTTGAATTTGCCATGATGAAACTGGTAAATATAACGCGAACTCATTTCAGAAACCCAATCAAACCCCACAAACAACAATGTAACCCAAATTTGAATTTGTGAACGATCAAACTGGTAAATCTAATCAGCGAATTCATGTAGGAAAACAAACCCTAATCCGGCATCAACCAATAACCATTTATCAATGACAAAACAAATGTCAATTAAAAATTTTTTAAAAGCCCAGTAAATGAGAAAGGGAATACCTGATCTGCGATGAAGAGATTGTCGAGATCGTGAGCCAAGTGTTGGTCAACAAAGACGGTAACGGTAGTCATTGCCGGGGGAGGAGAGACAGACAGAGAGATATGAAATTGTTAGGAGAGAGAAACAGAGAATTAGAGGCGGGGAAGGAAGGAGAGAGATTGGTAGGAGATTAGGAACAAGTCTATTGTGCGATTTCAAAAAAACAGAGGACGAACAGGGAAGAGAGAGAGGGAGGAGAAAAAGCCCCCTCCTTTCCAGGAACTCAAAATGTGGATGTGAATGGGCATCCTTCCTTCTTATATGCATTTCACCCGCCTCATATCCTTGCGGCGCAAGGAATAAAATAATTCTTCTCAGTTCTCATGCGTAATTTATGATTTTTTTTTAAAAAATGATTTTTAAATTTAATAGAAAACGCGTATTTTAAAAAAAAATTGCGAATATGTTATGGTGTCTACAATTTATGTTTGCATTTAAGTTGCTAAGAATTAAAAAAAAAAAAGTGAATATGTGATGATATATACACTTTATGTTTGTATCTAAGTTGCTAAGAATTTCATTTTCTGTAAACAATAACTTATTTGTTAAGGTTTTTCTTTGAGAACCCCAAAGAAAGCTCCTAGCTTTTTAATGAAAGTAACTCCATGCTAATTATTATGTAAAATATTTCAAATTTTCAATAGTCATTTTATTCCATCAAATTTATATTAAATTCTAATATAATATATTTTTGGGATCTTCGATCCTCTATTTTACTTTAATCGAGTTACTATTAGCCTAATAAGAAATAGAGTTCCACTTCACAGATTTTTTGCATTTACAAGACTTGAAGTCGAGACAGTATTACCCTAATTAGTTATCCACATCCAACTCTTAATTAATGGGGATTGAGTATGGTGGTGAACGACCTTACACATTTTTCATGGGTGGAAGATAGACGCAGCGAGGAGGAAACATTGGGCTAATTAATTATGCCAAATTATATTACTGTTTTTTGTAAAAAAGGTAAGCAGTACAATTTTAGCAGTCCTTCTCTTAAGGGTTCTCTCTAGATTATTCTCATAAATAATAGAAAGAAGTGCCCTATACGGAACCACATTCCATACAACCATGGAATGTAAGGAGTGACCAAATTTTGCCAGCCAATCAATTACCCCCTTTCTCTCTCTAAAAATATGATGAATAAAAACCTTGTTACACAATTGAAAGTAAGCTAGTATGTCATGTACAAGTACTTGTATTTTCCATGGGAGTTGAATATGACCTTGAACTGCTTGAATGAGAGTTTTGTTATCTCCTTCTATGTGAATATGACTGAAACCTACTTGTACTGCGGCTTTAATTCCGTTACACATAGCTATTGCTTCTGCTATCAAGATTGATTATCTTCCCAAGTTGAATGTTGATGGTTGACTGAACTTCCCTTGCCAATTATGGATGATGAATCCTCCTACTGCACCTTATGGTGATTTAGATCCATCAAAATTTATTTTGATGAACCTGCCTTGTGGCTTCCTCCACGCTATCCAGTATGTCTTCTTCTGGTTGATGGCTGAGAGATTTGGGTGTGGTGGTTGAAGTGCTTGTGTGAGTTTGTGTTGAATACGCCATTCAGTAGTAGCTTTTTTTGCTCTTATCAATGTTGTTCCTAAGTTGGCCGGGTGTTTCACTACGAAACAACATGTCGTTTCTTGTTTTCCATATGCTCCATAATAGCACAATTAATCTATTCATTTTGACTGCAAGGCCTGCAGCTCTGGCGCCATTAAGCATTTGTAAAAGACCAATTTATGGGTTGAAAGGAAGATTCGTGTTGAGCCAGCTGTGAGAAGCTGCTAATCTCCAACAATTCTGTGAAATGTTACATCCCAAAAACAAGTAATTCGTATCTTCAATCTCTAATAGACAAAAAGGGCAACAAGAATCAATATTCATGCCTCTTTGAACCAAAGTTCCTCTAGTAGGAAGCGATGCATGACAAATTTGTCAAAGAAAATTTTTTAGCTTTGGCTTGATGTCTAAATTCTAAATCCAATTATACTCCCATACAAGTGGATTTACTAGGTCTAACCCATGTACGGCCCAAGTTGCTGTCTTGGTGGAAAACTAGTCATTTCCAGAAAGTCCCCAACACACAGAATCGGGAATTGAATTGGCAAGGATAGGTGTTGCAATAATCTACTGTAGGTGGACAGAGTTTACTAGTAAAGTAAGCTTTACAATATCTCATTCCTTGCTCGCCGTTATAAACTGTGATGCCTTAAGGGAGGTATCTATGAGGGAGAGATCTATTATGTTGAGTAAATTGCCTAAACTATCATGTGCACACGTACGAATTGTCGAGCCATAAATTAATATTAGTTCCATTACCCATTTTCCATCTCACTCCTTTCCTAAATTGTTACCGATTGTTAAGAATACGTACACTTCCATGTCCAGGAGTCGTATTTTTTGGCTTCCAGAGCAAAGAAGTTTTTGTCAATTTGGTATTTTGCCTGCACTTGTTCCACCCACAAACACTGATTATGGAACAATTTTCAGGTTAATTTGCTTAAAAATGTACTATTGATTACTTCCTTTATGAGCACAAGTCCCCCAACCTTCTTGGGTTGACATATTTTATCCCAGGAAACGATGTGTAGCCCTTTACTTTCATTTGATTTTTTCCAAAAACATCTCTACTGATTTTATCAATCCGTCGATTAGTTTCTTTGGGTAATTGAAAGCACTGCATTGTATGTGCAGGCATTGATTCGAGGCTGGATTGGATTAGTGCTACCCTCCCTGCCTTATGAGACATGTCTTGTTTTGCAAGTTTGCAATTTTGCAGTTCTTCTGTTGACTAATTCAGAAAAAGTTTCTGTTTTTGGTCGATCCTTGAAAACCGGACATCCAAGGTACTTGCCAAGATTAGCTTGGTGCGCAATGTTTAAAATAGATGACACAATTTGCTTGTCATGGGTAGTTGCATTATTAGAGAATATTAATGACGATTTATGAAAATTAATAAGATGACCAAAATTTTGACAGAAATTATGCAGTATAGAGCTTAACTCACGACAAGATTCAAGATTAGTTCTGCAAAAAAGGTATCATCTCCAAAAACCAAGCATGGGATTTTAGCAGCTCGCGGAGAGAGCTTGAAACCAATCCCGCACTTTTTCCGACCAAGCGCCTTGCGAAGGGTTCTGGTTAGCACTTCCATGCATAAGATGAAAAGATAAGGGGCGAGAGGGTCCCCTTGTCGGATACCTCCACTAGGTGTAAAAAATCCACATACGTTGTCGTTCACAATCACAGAGTACGAAACGGTAGAGATGCAGCTTTAATCAAGTGTACCCACTTAGAATGAAAACCCAAAATGTGTAATGTATTGAATAGAAGTCTCATTCAACTCTATCATAGGCCTTTTCCATATCAAATTTGAGTAGTACCCAAGCTGTCTTCCTTTCATATTTTTGAATTTGGTCATGATTTCATGCGTAACTAGAATGTTATTATGAATTGATCGTTTACACACAAAGACACTTTGGACAGGATCAATTATCTTTGCCAGAATCGGCCGCATCCGATTGGCTAGAATTTTTGAAATTATCTTGTAAACAGTATTGCAGAGGCTGATTGGTCGAAATTGGACAATTGTAGCTGGTTGATTCACTTTTGAGATTAATGCAATAAGCGTGTAATTAATCTGTTTGAGGAGTTTAACCTCTTCAAAAAAAGATCTTACTGCTCGGCAAACATCATCCTTAATAATATGCCGGTGATTTTGAAAAAAAGCTACTCCAAAGCCATCAGGCCCAAGGGCATTAAACTTGTCTATTTGGAAAAGAGCTTGCTTAATTTCTGTTTCATGAATAGACTCTAATAATCTTTGATTGTCCTCCATAGTTACTAGTTAAGCATTTCCATCTCAATATTAGAGTTGGCTGCCAGAGCTGATTTAAATCTAGTAGTAAAGTCAGTGATAAATATTTTTTCAATCTGTACAGATTCATCAACCCATACTCCCGAATTGTCCTTAATTTTCGTAATTTTGCTTCTTGTCTTTCTTGCCTTCATAGATTGATAGAAATAGCGAGTTTCTATCTCCATTCAGAAGCCAATCTTTTCTTGCAAGTTTCCCCTAATATTTCTAGTTAAAGAGATGCATCTTTTCTCGTTGCTTTATGAGTCTGTAATGCTTGTTATTTAATCGAGCGTTATTTGGATCGTGCACTAATTTTGTTTCAACTTGTAGAAGCTTTTCCGCATTCCTTTCTAGCTTATGTGTAAAATTTCCAAAGGTACTTTTACTCCACGATTTAAGATCCAATTTGATTTTTTTTAGTTTCTGTACTAACTAATACATAGAAGTACCTGGCACTCTCATTTTCCAGTTTTGTTTAACAATGCAATGCGTTTCCTGGTACTGAGCCCAAGAATATTGATATTTGAAATTAATACCTCGTCTAGGGGGATGTGCTGGCTCTGTATTTAGCAGCACGAAGGCATGGTCGGAGCACGTAAAAGGGCAATTATTGACTAGGTAGCAAGGGAACAATTGCGCACAGTCCTCCCTGAATAAAACTCTATCTAGCTTTTCATAAACGAGTTGGCCTCGTAAAATTTTCTTCCAAGCGAAAACCCTCCCTTGGATGTTAGCATCAATACTTCGATTGTGACTCAAGAAGTCATTAAGTCGTTGTGTTCGAGAAATAGTTAAAGGAACACCGCCAACCTCATCAGAAGAACAAAACATTTCATTAAAATCCCCCATAATACATCAAGGTAAATCAATGGAATTACTGAGCTGTTTAAGATAGTGCCAGAAAGCGTCTTTATCTTTTTCCAGCGCAGGAGCATAAACTGCCAACAACATGAACTGTTTATTACTGTTTTTCTCGTTAACATGGCAATGAATTGCCCTATTTTCTTTTGATATGACATTACTTGGAAGTTGCAAAAAGATGGCAGTATGGCTATAAATCAATCTTGACTTGCATGGAAGCATGGCCGCCAATTATCAGTTAGATAATCCTGCACATGCTATCTTTATATTATAAATGCTAGAATGTGTAAGGGGTTGAGTGTTGAGGAAATGAAAAATGCTAACATGGGAGTAAATTTAGGGTATATGCTGCTTCATAACCGTTGGATCAAAATCTTAAACAATCTTAGCCCTTGGATTTATCTTTACTAGCCACATTAGGTCTCAGTTTCGATTCCCCCCTCCCTCATTGTATTGTACTATTTACTAGGCACATTAGGTCTCAGGTTCGATTCTCTCATTCCCCATTATATTGTATTGCCTATTGTAGCTCTTACGGACCAAAACGTTTTTAATTTTCGTCATTATTATTATTAATATTTTGTATTTTTCAATACAAATATAAATTTGAGCCTGTGTTATTAGAGATAATAGAATAATAAATACGATTTTCATGATTATTTCTATTATTACTATTGTTCTTGTTGTCGTCATTATCGCTGTCGTCGTTGTTATCTTTTCGTTTGAATTTGATAACATAGTCAATATTAATAATGATCATCAAATTATCAAAGAGAGATTAAGAGATTATAATAGATATAAAAAATTTTATTAGCTTATTATTATAAAATACATTAATAATTTAGAAGTTTTAACTTAATGAAACGAAATTATAATTATTGAACAAGTCATAAAACCTTATATGACATCTTATTATTAACGCATAATATAACATACACAATTATAAAGAAACAATAAATATTTTTTATTTCCATTATTATTATTGTTATTATTATTTTGTATTTTTCGATACAAATATAAATTTGAGCATGTATTATTAGAGATAATAGAAAAATAAATATGATTTCCATGATTATTTCCATTATTATTATTGTTGTTATTGTCGTCATTGTCGTTGTCGGCGATTTTAACTTTCTCCTTGAATTTGATAACATGGTCAATATTAATTATGATCATCTAATTATCAAAGAGAGATTAAGGAAGTATAATGGATATAAAAGTTTTTATTATTTCATTATTATGGAATAAGTTTATGTTTTAGAAGTTTTAACTTAAGAAAACCGAATTATAATTACTGAACAAGCCGTAAAACTTTAGGTGACACCTTATTATTATCACATAATATAATATACAAATTTATATAGAAATAATAAAAAAAATTTATTTCCATAATTATTATTATTATTTTGTCTTTTTCGTTACAAATGTATATTTGAGCATGTATTATTAGAGATAATATAAATATAAATATGATTTCCACGATTATTTCTATTCTTACTATTGTTGTTGTTGTCATTGTAGTTATCGTCGCTGTTATCTTTCTCTTTGAATTTGATAACATAGTCAATATTAATTATGATCATATAGATGTAAGGGTTGTGCTAAAAAATTACATATTATAAGCATGATATAACATATTGCAAGGGTTGAATGTGAAATATAAAAAAAATTAAAATAAAACACAATCATCATATTAGGCCCATGAAACTGAATTTATTTCACATTTAATATGATCTATTTAACAGAAGGAAATAAACGAACTATTTTTTTGTGTTTCAAAGCATATATATCTTACAATTAAATTTAATTCATTTAAATATTAAACGTATAATTAATTTTTTAACATTTCAAATAAATTGACTAAAATCTAATCTATTTAACGCACAAGAAAAATTGAAATCACTTTCGTTTTCTTTTAAACCATACAAATCCAATAATCAAATTCTCTTCATAAAACACCTAAAATTATAATTAATGTTTTACCGTTTAAAACAAAATACCTCAAATTGCCATAACACTTCAAACTAAGAAATATCTCAACCCACAAATCTGAACTCAACTCATCTCTTGCAAGACAACATAAGGGCATGAGAAGTTTATATCAAAACCCATGAAACTATTCAGTTGACATGAAAGCCAAATGCACAAAGTATGAACACTTAATTATATTAGCGTTCCCTAATTGGCCATTTTAAATAGCCAAAAAAGTTATGTATTAGCATAAATACAATGTTCAAATTATTTTCGTTGAAAGACAAATTTTATTTCTGTTACATGTAAAACTGAAACTAAACTGACTTCAAAATAGTTTATACCTAAATTCACTAGACAATTAGCCACTTCATAAATTTTTGTTCAACAACAAGAGGAGAAGGTAGATTTTTCATCATTTGCATCATAGATTGACTTATCATCACCCAATTTAGGCCCTGTTCTTTTCAGTGGGAAATGAGGGGTGTTGGATGAGTGGGTGTGGGAAAAGGGGGAAAGGAGTGGGTGAGTGTGGTATTTTTTTTTAAGTGTGGGAAGGAGTGGATGAGTGACTGAGTGTGGGTGACAGCTGAATGTAGTTGAAATATTGGTTATTAATAATTTTTTGTTTTATAATGTAATAATTTTATTGTGATAGTAATTAATGATGATGAAATTTTTTTATTTTTGTTCATTCTTTTTTATTTTGTTTATTTTTTATTTTTTATTTTGGCATTTTTATTATTTCATTTTATATTTTTACTTTTTAATTTTTAAATTTTTAATTTTTAATTTTTAATTTTTAATTTTTAATTTTTTAATTTTTTAATTTTTTAATTTTTAATTTTTTAATTTTTTAATTTTTAATTTTTTATATTTTTAAATTTTTATTTTTATTTTTTAATTTGTAATTTGTAATTTGTAATTTTTGTAATTTTTGTAATTTTAATTTTTATTATATTTTCTAATTTTTTTCAGTTTTTATTTTTTATTTTTTTATTTATTTTTTATTTTCTTATTTTTTATTTTTTTGTATTTATTTTTGTTTTTTTTGGAATTTTTTGTTGATTTTTTTTATGGAATAAAAATAAAAAATAAAAAATAAATAGATACAACAAAATAAAAAATAAAAAAATAAATACAAAAAATTTAAAAATTTAAAAATTTAAAAATAAATAAATAAAAAATAAAAATAAATGCAAAATATTTGAAATTTTAAAATTTTAAAGATAAAAATTAGAAAATTAAAAAATTTAAAAATTCAAAAATTTAAAAATTAAAAATAAAAAAATAAAAAAATAAAAAATGAAAACAAAAATAAAAATAAATACAAAAAAGTAAAAAATAAAAAAATAAAAAAATAAAAAATAAAAAATAAAAAATAAAAAATAGAAACAAAAAATAAAAAATAAAAAATAGAAATAAAAAATAAAAAATAATGAAAAATTATAAAAATAATGAAAAACAAAAAGAATAAAACTGTTTCATAACATCCGAAAAATTAAAACTGCTTATAATTGCTATCAGATTATTCATAAACACAATTACGTAAATTGTAAAAATTTTCAAAATATGAGAAATGGTTGTTTTATATAGGTGTGAGAAGGAGTGAGTGAGTGTTGGAAGGAGTGATATTTTTTTTAAAGTGTAGTAAGGAGTGGGAAGATGGGGGAAAGAGTGGGTGAGTGTGAGTTGAGTTGATTTCCCAACGAAAAGAACAGGGTGTTGGCATGGTTTATGACAAATTCATTATCTACTGTCTCCATCATACTTATATAGACTTTTGTCACAATCATATACTTTTTAATTATTAATCCAATTAGTTATGCACGAAGTTGCTGTATATTTAACTTTTTTATTGAACTTTTCCATTATCTCCTCTAAATTATAATATTAATCATGTCTACCATAAATATTTGTTTATTATTTCGATAACATATCTACAGAATATCTATTTGAATATACTCCGTGCAAAGCACGGGTCCAAACTAGTATGGCAAAAGATTTGAAGGGGAAGGGGGGTTAATTCGGTTCATAATACACGGGGCTAATGGCAAGAGCGGGTGAATGGTAATTTACATTCATGGCTTGGCTGGAGGTGCGGAGCAAGATAAATGGTTAGCAGGTGATATGGGAAACCCTAGCCTATAAGGTCATTTATCCTCAGTCTTCTTCTCTTTTTTTTTTGATAGAAAAAGAAAATTTATTAATGGAAGGTCATATGGCGTTGCATTGATAATTTTCTCATAAAAATAAATCTAAAATATTAAACATATCTCTATTTCAACAAAATTAATTGTGAATATGTTTCCGACCGACTTTACACTTGTAGCACCATTGTGGCCACAAACCACGTCCTTTGACTTCAGTTGGTCTTTTTCGAATGTCGGCGAGCTATAGTATAACTTCATAGAACAGGTCTCTATATGATATAACAGATCTAACTTGAACTAAACACCATCTTGGTCCACCCATATGAACCTCCATTGTTGAATCATTCTAATCGAATGCAATGAAACCAACTGTTAAATCAGAAAAGTACTCTTTAATTGACTCAATAACCCTGACAAAACTTGCACAAATAGGTAAGAAAAATCCATCGCACAAAAGGCGAGAAACAAAACCCTAACTCTCACAAAAAGGAGAGAAACCCTAACTCACACACAAATGAGAGAAATCTAACTCTCACAATCAGAGAAAATTTATTAAGATAAACTAACAATACCATTAGAAATTCATATTAACTAAACAAATCAAAGTATAAAGCGCTTACTATTGGCTATAATTTGGCCAGAAGTAACCCCAACAAACTAGACAAGAAGAGGAAGAAGGAATGAATACAAAACTAGGGTTTAGGGAGGAGGAGGAGGAACATCTAATCTGTTAGCAGGGGAATTTCAAGACAAAGTGAATCTTATTCACATATTTTTCTTCCTTTCTTTACATTAACATTATATCGTTATTTGATGAACTTATCCGTTTTACTTGGTTGTTACATGCGTTTTGTTAATAAATGAAAAATAAATTTCTTTGATCAAAAAAAGAAAAAAAAATTAACAATTACGGTAATTTAGGTATAACAAAAGTTATGCACCATAAAACTCTGATCTTAACTTTGTATGTAATATAGATATATGATTCACTCATCAAATTTTTTTAAAAATATGAGTACGTTAGTAAATTTTGTGCCAAACAAGAAGCAAGTATTTGATTAAGACGAAGAGGAAAAGGTAATGAAAAGATTTGGGAAACATTATGATGTAGATAGATATAAAATCATAACCAGCAGTGATATGACACTTGCCAAAAGTAAGTACAATATTACCCAAAAATATATATTGTTGTATTTTATATTATATTTTTTTTAAAGAAAGGTAAGTAATATAATTAATGTAGATAATCATTTTCTCAAGTATTGTCCAGTTCTCCGAAGATTATCCTCAAAGAGGATACAATAAAAGTCTCTGTGAAATCTAATTTCACATTACTATAGAATGTGTCATTTTGTGTCGTATTACATATGTAGATTCCCTTCCGCCCTATTTCTCCAATTGTGTTTTTCCGCACTACTATTCATGGGAGCACTTGAGATTGACAATCACTTAAATCTTAAATCTAATATTTTTATATATAATTATGAAAATCTATATCAACAGTTTATCATTATTCTTTTCTATATATTGTAACTTTCGAAAAATATTTAGCATTTTAACTAGGTCATAATACTAATTGTTTTAAATAAACTTTGATAAATTAACTCTTGGCTAAATATTTATAATATATCTAACTTTCTCATTAGCATTTTTGAATAAATTATGAAATTATATCAAAATTTTTCAACTGGTTAAGTAGGTAAGACTAGAGTTGGTAAAGCATAACTTGACACAATAACTAGACCCGAATCTGACCAAAAGTTATTGAGAGAAATACGAACCCAACATGCATAGAATCGATTTCAAACCAAAGTCGACACTATTTATTGTTTAACGCGAAAACATATTATTTTTCAATTTTAAGTAAAGTTAAACTATTTACACAGCTAACGTGAAATTGACTCAATTATTAAATGGGTCAATCACAAACCAATACATTTTTCAGCTCTAGATATATAAGACTTGAGAGCAATAAAAGGGAACTACATACGTAAGTTGATGTACCAATCTCTCTTCTATGTTATTTGAATAAGTAGTTAGATAATGAAGTATATATTGAAGTGTTTAGTTTGGTATCCTTTTCAAAACCTACTAAGGTGTGAGTGGATGACAAAAATACAAAGCAACTGTTTTATATATTAAAACTACTTAAGATTAATGTATTTATTAATAGTTTATGACTTTTGCAAAATTGGGTTAGATTTCTCTTCACATGGATGGGTTCTTCCATCCTTCATTCCTAGAATTATACCTACTTATTTCCCCTCGCCTGCCCAGTTTTGCAGACACCCCCTCACCACCAACCCCCCGTCCCCCAAAAGAAAGGAAACCAAGTAAGTAGACATAAAATAAAAAGATAAGTTGATTCAAATGATTTAATATTTATTTTCTTTAAATAATATCTTGCATTTAAGTATAATAGATAAAGTCTATCAAAACAAAGTATAATAAATAAAGAAAATACATGTCGTAAAAGGTACATTTTTTAGGATCAACTGTAATTCGACTTTAGTCAATTTAGGAACCAAAGACCAGATACACAATGAGAGGTTGATTTAGAAGAGTTGGAAAGAAATTAAAGAATATCATGAATAAAACAACAACGTATGGGCAATATGGAGACGGTTTCTAAGTTTTAATATGACTTGTTTCATTCAACTATTTTTTCCCGATCATTATAAGGATACTACCAATAAGAATGTCAAAAGGTAGATAAAAGAGACAATCACTAGCCACTAGGTAAAATCACAACTAGTGAATTAATAAGACAAACCACAGGTTGGGATAAAGCAACTTGAAAAAAGACTCCTAAAGAACACTGCCACTTCAATCAAGAGATCTCATATGCCTCATAACAACCCTAACGAACCAGTCAATTTCTTTTTTTTTTAATAAAAAAAGAAAGATGGCTAATGAAAAGTCATATGATATTTATATCGATTATTTTCTGATAAGGATATATCTAAAATATCAAAAAAGATTTCTACTTCAACAAAATTAATGATAAATATACTTCCGATTAACTCTATACTTGCAGCATAATTATGGCCACAGACCGTGTTCTTTGACTTCAGTTTGTCTTTCCCAAATGTCAGCGAACAATTATATAACTTCATAGAATACGTATCTGTGTGATATAACAGATGTAATTTAAAAGAAACATCACGTTGATCGACCCATAGAAACCTTCATTGTTGAATCATTATTGATTATACCAATTAAACGAACCGGCAAACCAGAAAAACAGTCTCTAATTGAATCAATAATCTTGATAAAACTTGCACAAATAGGCAGGAGATATAACTCGCACAGAAGACGGGAAATAAAATTCTAGAAAAAGAAAATCCCAATTCTCACAAGAAGGAGAGAAACCCTAGTTCTCACAAGAAGGAGAAAATCCTTACTTTCACACAAGGAAAGAAAATTTATCAGAATAAAAACCAACAATACTAATAGAAATTAAAGTCAATTGAACAAAAGAATGCAAATTAAAAGGGACTTAGTATTGGCTATAATTAAGCCATTAGTAGCCCCGACAAACTAGACAAGAGAAGAAGGAATGAATAAATACAGAATTAGGGTTTAGGGAGGAGGAGGAGGAGGAGGAGAATGAAAAAGGTACCGGAGGCGGAGGTTACCTTGAAAAAAATGTTGCATAACCCAATCAATTTCAACATTTCATTACTTGACTTTTAATTTTCTCTCTCGAACTTGTTGTAATCCTCTAGATGGTTTGAGTTTTGTCCCTAGTGACACAAATGTTCAAGTGTCTACCTAATCCATGCACGAGAAAATTTAATCCCAAAAACAAGACTTTGTATAAACTAGTGAGAAGAAGAAGTTTACTCATATCGATGTTAAGAGATTTGAGTGACTCTTTAGGCTTAAGGGTGTATTCGAGTCAAGCCGAGTCTGAGCTTGCCTTGGCTTGTCAAACAACCGAGTCAAACCCGAACATTAGTCGAGCTTGGTCAGGCCGAGTTCGAGTCGTGCTTTTGACGGAGCCATGTTTGACAAAGCCGAACCCGAGTGTGAGGATTAGAAATAATGTTTGTTAATCAAGTTGCTTAATAAAAATTATGCTAATCTACTAACATATGTTTTTTTTTT
>JACYFF010031955.1:19452187-19533978 GCA_017589665.1 Selenicereus undatus
AAGGACTTGGCGATGTAATGCTCTTACCATGGGGTAGGGGCGTTACACTGAGCTTAGTCGAGCCTTGACATATAGTAATTTTTTTCCTATTTGATTCCAATATTCTGGTGATTATTGAAAGTATATTTGCACTTGGAAGAATTACGGCACACAACTTTAAACCACAACAAATCAACATTATTTAAAGTTGAATTATCAATATCCAAATTATAATTACAATTATGTATATTGTGGAATTTGCTTCCAACACAAATAAATAAGCTCACTAGCCGAGCCAAGCCTAAGAGCAATTGCAGCAGTGCTCTCACGAGCCCAATTTCCTATAGCTGGTGAGGGGACAGATGGCTGAAAGGCCCGCAACAATTGGCCTGTGAGCTGAGGCCTCGCGGGCGGCTCGCTCCCCGTGAGCCGGCGGCCTATGTTTTTTTTCGTTTTGCAACGTAACACGACGTCGTTTTGTCTAAAATAAATTTATTTTTTTTTAGCATTGCTGAATTTAAAAAAAAAAAAAAAGAGATCTGGGCATGGGCCTTGGCAGGGAAGAACGGCTGGGCCACCGCTTGAATTGGAAGTCCAATTTTTTTTATTTGAATTAATTTCAACAGACTATTTTGCATGTTGAACTATTGCATTATGAGCCCTCTCCTTGTGCTCAAATTATTTTTTTAAAATTCAAAATCTTATGTTATTATTGAACTCTTGTCATTTTTTTAATTCAAAATCTTGTCTTTTTTTTTTTAAATATGAGCCTTTAATTAGTCATGTACCAAATTATTATACAAATTAATTTTCACAAAAATAATAAACCAAATAACAAAGCAACACATAAAAACTAAACTAATTAAATATGTTTACATATGTGATCCATATGTATTATTTTATTTGGTGAGCTAAAATGGTGAGCCTTACATTGAAGAGAGAGAAGATTTGAGCCAAAATTTAGTTCACAAACTGATGTAGCAATAGTAGAGTCCACTAGTAAGCCAAAAAATTGGCTAACCATTGAAGATGCTCTAACTACCCCAAGATTGGACTTGACTTGCCAAGCAACCCGAACTTGAGTCGACCTGAGCTTGGGTCAAACCAAATGCAAACTAAACTTTGACCGAGTTGAATTCAAGAATTTGCCAAGCCGACTTGGCTCATGCATAACCCTATTTAGGCCATTATTTCAAAGGGGTAAAAGCATGAAGCAAACATCAAATATTTGAATAAGTAATTCTATGCCGTTACATAAATCCAAACGGGCCGCAAACATCACCAACCCAAGATTCAGTAGATCCACCATTTACAAAAAAAGGGCCCCAAGATGATGAATCTCCATTACCGCAGCACTGGGCTCAGCTCTGACCAAGCCCGAATGACACACCCCAGCGGATTCCTTTCTTCCTCTTCTTCGTGCTCTCTCTCTCTCTCTCTGTGGAGCACTAGCATTGGTGGCGGCAGGACAACATGGGCGCCGAGGCGAAACCAGCGGATGAGATTCCCATGGAAGAGGAGGTCGATTCATTGCTAGAGGTATTTAAACTACCAAAAAAATTCAAGTTCTAATCACTTACTCTTTCCCAGAATCACTTGTTCCTGCAAAAGCTTTGCCCATCATTTTCCGGGTATAAATTTATGAATAACTTGTTTCTTTTTTTGGGAATCCTTTCAGTAAAATCCTGAGAAAATTTATTGATTAAAGACCCATATTGGATTCAATCGTTTTACCCTTTCATTAGGCTGTGATCCTGTGTCAAGGCCGAATCTTTTTCTATAAACTTTGTTAGTTGTCTTTTTTTCTGTTTGGGTATATTATACAGAAGATAGTGTTAGTTGAGCCATGTTTGATTGTTTAATTTTGATGAGTTTTGCATATCGTTTGGTTTGTGGGAGCTTGAGTTTTGATATGTTGGCAATAGGCATACAGCCAATTGATTGTAAAATTGTAATATCATTGGATGAATTGGGAACAACTGACTGAAACAAAGAATTGTTCTAGTACAAAATATGATATGAATAAAAAGCTCGTAATTGTGCTACCATAGAGCTGTTTTAGCAAGGTTATACATTGGTTTGCTGTTACAGTTGAAGTTGTTCTCTGGTTTATGTGCAAGACTTCAGGTTGTAATTTTGGGTATTATGCTACGTTCTAATTGATGTGCTTGATGGAATTCATCATTCTAAATCCACGCTGTAGATAATAGTCCTCAGCTTGCTATTCACAAAAGAAAAGAAGGCCGTGGAGGTATCGTGGATGGTTTTAGATGATTATTGTTATTTCTTATGCAGGCTGCTAGATATGATGATCTTGATGACCTAAAAGGGTTAGAATCTGGTGGAATCTCTCTTGATGCCAAGGATTCACAAGGCAGAACAGGTTAGAGGATCTTTTTGGCTTATAATTTCTGCCCTGTCCTGTTCTTGTTGATCACAATCCACGTGCTGAATGTGCATTACATAGTCAGATCACAATTTGTTTATGAGGACTTCTGTAATCCTGGCACTAACTTGTCGATGTTTCTGTTTAATTGTGATGCACTTATGTTGCATGAGCCAATTGCCTAATTTCTACATTTCCACTGATGGGAACTATTGGGAAGAGAGTCTGGGAGCCTTAAATGCTGTTGGCTTGTTTTTATGTGTTAGCTTCTGGATATTTCATTTTGCATCTCCTCAAGATGGATATGTAAGATGAATTTGGTATATATGCCTGGGAAAAATTTAGCTGAATAACTAGGATTTTCTACGATGTTAGGCTGACAAGAAGTATAGTGTCATTGATAATTAGTATTATGAACAGAGTGATTGTAACCTTCCTGTTTTAGCAAGAAACAAACCTAAAGCCTGTTTGGTGAATGAAACTTGAGTTTGTTATATTTACCATTGTAATATGCGTTCTTCCATGGCACTTTAATAGAGAGAATCATATATGCATATGATGTATTATTTATGGGGAAGGATAATATACTATCTCTGGTCTTGACATGAACATGAGTACTTTTATGTCCATATCTGTTTGTAATGTTTTTCTCTCAAGCTCAACAGTCAACACCATGGCTTCGTCAACCCAGGTCAACATGCTTGGATCATTTCTCGGGTTTCTGGTACCAACTTAGGTTACCGTGGTTTTTTGGGTAATGACCTTGTATGACCTACTTTACCTCAATCTCAATTGAATGCCAATCTACTCGGTTTCCTAATTGGTGTTGTCTCCTGCTTTGAAATTGAATTAAGTCTATTATATGTTGAAGGGTGAAGGCCCCTTCACCAGTTGATTGTGTGGTGTTGTGCCAATGCTTGTAGAATTTGTCTTTTGTTTATTTTATTTCTTGTTGAACCTATCGTCTATACCAGATAATGCGTTTCACATCACATGCCATTATCCCTCATTATAATGCATTTGCCCCTTACTTGCAGCCAACATTTTCTTGCTTTTTCCCCCTTTTTTGGGGGAGGGGGGTGGGTAAAATTACTTGCCACGCTCTTGTCGATAGAAGTTTTCATAATCCTCTGCTTCTGTAACATAAATAATTAATGACTTGAACTATTTCCATTATTTTTATTAGATTAATGTGTCTTTTTGTATGGTTTTAACTTAGCTTACTTCTGCTTTGCAGCTCTTCATATGGCGGCAGCCAATGGGCATCATGGCATAGTTGAGTACCTTATAAGTAAAGGAGTGGTAAGGGGATGGTCCCTTATGTTCACAGTACTGTAGGGTGTTGGGGGCGATTCTGTAGGATTCATGTGTAATATGGCTCTGGATGCAATGTACATGTTCGTTGTCGTGCTTGTTCTATCAGATCATGTGTTGAGTGTGTGTTGGGACCTAGGAAAAGCTGATCGAAGCAATCTGAATGGGAAAAAGAGGACGAACATGAACTAACGGTGACTGGATATCAAGTCTTCTCCTATATAAAAAGAACTTTTTTCCTAATTTTTTCTTCACTCCTAAAATAGGCGGAGACTCAATTGTGATACAATTCTCTAAGACCATGTTGGAAATTTTAAAGGCTGTTAGGTGAGACTTGATGTATCCTTTCTCATAGAAATTTCTGATGCCATGTTTGAAATCCTAAAGGCTGGTGCATGTGCGTGGTTTTCACTCAGCCTAGTTTCCATAATAAAGACAGTCAAACTTAAGCTTCACCATGCACTAGAAATAACTTAGCAAATTTCCTACCATGTCCTTTTAACAAGTCTTTGTGCTGTAGTATCCCCTCAAACAAGGTCAGTGTCAGCAGCAAGATGGATCAAGGCTATCCTTTACTGGCCTCTAAATATGATATGTCTGAATCCCATTTTCCGTAATATATTGTTTTCAAATTGGGATTGATGTAGCTTTTAGAGTAAGGGTTCCATAAATATGACTAGCTTTTTTCCTTTCCTCTCTCCCCACCCCAGAAAATAACTTGAGGGGAGCTCCAATCAAGCTACGTGAGGTCTCTGATCCTTATCCTGCCTGCTTGACTTTACCAGTTCTCAAGCTTCTATATTAAGCCTGATAGCATCACTCCTGTTTCCGTTTCTTCAGGGACCATTTATCTTTATGAAATTTAAACTCTGATTCTTTAACTGAAGCAGGATCTCAATGCCTTGAATGAGGAGAAAAACACCCCTCTCCATTGGGCGTGTCTCAATGGGCATGTTCAGGTAATTATTCATCCTCTAATATTGCATCATATACAGGTCTTGCCATGACTAAATTACTCTTTTGGTTAGGTTGTCAAAACTCTGATCCTGGCAGGAGCCAATGTCTCAGTGCTGAACAGGTAGGTTGTCTGAAACCTGAGATCTAGTGTCTCGACATTTAATCTGGTGCACCACAACTGTGAATCCTCTATCCAATCATTTTCTAGGATTTTAGTTGGTTGTTGATATTAATTGAATTACCCAAGCATGATGTTATACCCTAATATCTAGATTCTAAGAATTGGAATGAGAAGTCTGAGTAACACAGGCCTTCTTTTTCATACCCGAAATGTAATGCAATTGTCTTTTCTCTTGGTGGTCTGCTTAGCCATGAGCGGACACCAATAGATGAAGCTTTGGGCCGAGGGAAGATGGATGTCATTGATGCAATAAATGAAGCTGTCGCCCAGGTTGAGCTTACACAGGCAAGAGTTTCATGATCAAGGCATTTGGGCACCTTAACTGACCTTTTTTGGTAGGTGTGGATCTTATGCTTTGAAATCTCATGCAAGCATAGCAAGTGCTATTTTGTCACTCCACTGAAGCCCTTTGGTACTGATTTTCTCAGTTGAGACTTAGAGTGTCTTAGTACTCTTTAGCAGCTGTGTGACTGGGTATGTATATTTTTCTTCTTTGAAGCGAAGTAAAACTGATATTTTCATTTCACCCCAGAAGCAGCATTACGATAGTAACCCTGGAATGCCCAGTGAACTCGCAGCAGAGGCATCAATCCTTGAACAGTTTAATTTTGTGGCATTTTGTTGGATGTAATATTATGGGCAATCAGTTTCATAATGTAACTATGACTACATAATTTATCATAATTATTATTATAAGGTAATTTTCTTATTATACTACTATCATACAACTGAATGTAATGAGGAATTGCAATTGTGATTTTGTTTGCAATATGAGGTTGGTTACTTCCAATCAAACAAGTAAAGGTTGTGAAATATACAGTGAAAATGAAGAAGATGATGATGATAGGAATCTATTGGGCAGCCTATGGCAATTTATGGGCACTACTGTGAAAATCGAAGCGGGCATCGTATGCTAAAACTTTCACTGGGCGAAACTTGGGCATTTAAGACCGGAGATTTTGGTTTTTTCGATGGTAAGTTGGGTCACCTTGTTCGGACCCTATCTTAGATAATGCAACAGAGCTAGAGCAGCTTGGGGGAGGGAAAATTGAATGCAAAGGCCTGTTACATGCCCATAAGAATCCCATAACTGGGAAATTTGTCCAACAAACCCTCGAGCATTTCCCAGGTCTCGTTGGCTTTAGTTAGGGCTGTAAAAGTCTAACCCGACACGATAACCGGATCCAAATCCGACCCGAATTTACTGAGAGAAACACGAATTCAACCCGAACCGATTTCGACTCGAAGTCGACACAATTTGGCCGTTTAGTGTGAAAACTTGTTATTTTGCAGTTTTAAGCAAATCTAAGTTATTTTCAAGGCCGATACGAAATTGACCCGTGTATTAAATGGGCCGACCCGATCCGACCCGACTCGTTTTACAGCTCTAGCTTTAGTAGTTTGTGTAAATATGTTAATCTAGTATGTCAAAAACTACTACACATAACAAACTTTTCTTAAGGAGACTGATGAATTTGTTCTAGAAATTCCATCCCTTGAAAAGCAACAATTTAAGATCCATTCTTTTTGTTAGAAAATATGAGTTGGTAAATGGATGAAAATGGTTGAGATTGATAGAAGTGGGTTGAAGTTGGTATTTTTTTTCTTCCTTGAAGTGGGTTGAGGTTAGTCGAAGTGGGTTCAATTTTTCTTCTTTTTTTTGTATGATGGTTAAAAATTGGTTAAAATAGTGAGAAGTTAGTTGAAGTTGGTTAAAGTTGGTTGAACTGGGCATTATTTTATTGAAGTGGATTGAATTGGATTAAAGTTGGTTGAGATTGGTAAATTTAGATTTATCAACTAAAAGAACACTGAAAAGAAGGCAAACACATTCTTTAGATTCAAGATTTTTTATTTTGCCATAAGAAGCACAAAAAACAAAGTATTAGGGGCTCAAAGTTGATGGAAAGTAAGCCACATTCTTCTAACTTTGTTGTTTTGGGGTTTTCCCCCATCTCTCTTTCTCTGCAAATCTCCACTAGTGGGCATTCTTCTTTGTTTATTTACCATCCTTAGACTTCATCCCCCCTTACAATTAGTGAAAGATAAAATGATTCCTCAACACCCTTTCTTCCCTTTACACCAACAATAGCAATCTACAAAAGTACTCTTTGGGAAGATGCCATCTTTATTCTCTTCATATAACAACATTCTTATGCACCCAACTACCAAAAAATTTGATGGGCACCTTCCTTTCATGGGAAAAAACACACCTTTTTTTTTCTCCATTGATATTTTGTTCATCCTCTCTTGGACTTCATAGGAGCTAACTTGGATTGGTTCAACAAGGTATAGGCCCTATTTGGCAAACAATTTTTTGAGGAGCTTTTTAGTCAAAAAGAACTTTTTTTACCAAAATTAGCTTTTTGATCAAATAAAAAAGCTAATTTAGGTGTTTGGTGAAAGAGCTTTTTAAAAAAGCTTTTTGGGTCCAAAAAACTAATTTGAAAAGACTAATTCTATGAGCTTTTTGAATGAAATTTTTTAAAAATTAATTTTTTGTCTCACAACTTTGTCAGAAACAGCTAATTTTACCAAACAACAAATTCAAACAGTTAATTCAAACAGCTAACAACTGTTTGTCAAATAGGACCATAATCTCAAACCCTTGTAAAGCCAAGTGTGATATTAGACGAGGAACTCTCTAAGGTTAAGTTGCCAACACCTATTCTTGTTCAAAGACCAACGCTTATAGACTAATAATAGTAAAGGTGCATAAAAACAATATAAAGACGAGTGTAATTCTCCAAATGATGGAAAATATATTCTGATTCCAATCATAGACTGAGTCGTACTATTTATCTTAGTTGTTAAGGAAGCATGTTCATGTAAAAAAAGAGACGTCCCAATCAATGGTAGAGAAATCTTGTAAGGATACTGCCAAAGCATTCATATATGATCACCAAATTCAATGCGAGCAATGACATTGACGTGAATGTACTGAGGTATCCACCAAAGATAATCTTCCAATAAATCTTGCAAAGTCACTTTATTAAGTATTATCTAAACTGACATTCACTTAAGTTATGAATTCTGTACACATATATGCTTTATTGATTTAAAATCTTGTTTAATATAAAAATAAAACATTTAAGAATTTTATCAATTAAACAAGTTGACAATCTTTTCTATATTAAGGTTGAATGACAAAGCAAAAGAACTTAAAAGCAGGCAAAAAATGAGTGCAATAGGGCTAAAAGATGGTGTAGTTTGGTGAGTTAGAAAAACACAAAGTAAGATTGATAAATACAAGTACAACTCCGGCCTCACCAAGTAGGACTTGCCTTTCGGCTCCCCTTGGCTTGACAATTCACATGCCATCCACACCACATACGTAATCTTCACCTTTGACAACGACTTCCTCTCTTCCTTTCTTGCTTTTTCAGTGCACCTCCTTTGCTTTCCCTATTTCCACTTTTGTATATATCCACATTAGGGTTTTGCTTACATAAAATCACTCCTGTTCTATGCGATTAGCATCCAATACCATATTAATAAACATCATTAAGGCTTTCTCTTTTTTCTCCTTTTTCTTTTCGTTGGTCTTTAATTTCTATGTTACATCAAGTACATCATCCATACTTTCATTTAGTTATGGACCTGAAATTCTATTATACATCAAGCGCGTCATCCGTACTTTCATTTAGTTATGGAACTGAAATTCTATCATACGGAGAAGTTTTATTCGGTTATTGGCGAAAGCTTCCTACTTTATGTCACACCTATCTCGAATTGATCGACGTCAATTTGATGCCACTTTAATTAGTTAGAAATATATCTCAACACCACCAGCACCTACCGAATAATTCTCATTGCAGCGATTACGAGTAATCTAAAATGCACCATAAAGACCTTAGTATGAAAAAACGTCAAAAGCAAAAGGACGTCAAAAGCATTTAACACGCACATCAAAAAAGTATAATTTGGCATGAGTTGTTCCATTATCATAAGACAAAAGTTCAATTATCAGCATCAACTTTAACCGTTGGTTGAATTAATACCTTGATCTGATTCTGCAACTATTTAAGATGTCAAAGATAATATCTATACGTCCCTAATACTAAAAGAACGGCAATGATATTAATGTCAAACACCAACCATGACTCTAAACACAATTAACAAATCAAACAAGTAGGGTTACTCACGATAGCATCTGTCCTAACAAAAATAGTCGCCAAAAGAAGGAGGGGGGGGGGGGCTCAAGACAAAAAGATTTGGGTCTTCGTGAGGGTAGGGATGGCATACAACAGGACAGCCTCCTGCACTTATTCTCTATGGATTCTCTTTCTCTCCACTCGAAGCAACTTTTTCCCCAAAGCTGAAATAATAAGACCCAAAAATATAGGCACCAATAGATGAATAAATTCCCACTGCCCAATCAGTAAAATTCATCAATGATTCTCCTTCACTCAACCACCATCACTTTTCCTGTGGCTTGCGTCTGAATATAAGTATTTACTTATCAATTATCAGCCTAATGTTCCCTTGGTATGATGTGTGTGAATATATGCATAAGCACGTGATCGAAGTACAAATTCAATAGCCCTAAGATTCTCATGGTGAAATCCTTCATTATAAGGACAATCACATATGAAAACTCGGAGAAAGAGAGAGAGCCACTGATTCAGCCAAACCCAACAGAAATCAGCTCCAGACACAGCAATTAGAAAGACTGATAAACCCTAACCTCTTAAGATTTTTAATCCACAAATTCCTAGATGATGTGATTAACGTGCATGCATTAAAAAAGCAAATAGATAATCTGCATATATCCCTACCAAATTAGATCAGGACATGTGACACGCCCTGAACAGGCAGAGTTATTATTGTAATCTGATCTTCCCCATAATCCAGCTGGGAGTAAATTCCAAAACTCATTCACAGAAATACTGCAGAAATCCCAAAGAAACAAGGGTCAGCTACTACAGAACAAATCCATAGGGACAAAACTCATATTATCACAATCCTTATTATCCAAAGTCAGCAATTGTAGGCTCCAAAAAAAAAAAAATCCAACAAAAAGAAAATTAAAACAGGGAGAACTTGCAGCTAATGAAAAAGAGACAACTTAATGCCTGCATATATACAACCTTGATTAAGGAATAGAAGAATCCTTAAACTACGCAACACATATTATATGCGGTATTGATTTTATATATATTTCAGAATACTGAATATAATTAATCATATCAGATAAAGTTGGCTAAGAAAAAACCATAAACAAACACCCAAATCCCGAGTATGCGAGAATAATTAATACAATACTTAACTTAGAAAATTACAGCTAATCATCATTAGTGCATAATATAATCACAAGCACATGATCGAAGCACCCACATATATCAGGATGACCATTTTATTTTCTTCTAAAGTCAGCAAAAAGGCAAAAAGAAAGCACATAAAATGCATTGATGAATGCATGCAAGTGCAGGCTTAAAGGTCATCCCATCTCTACAGAAGAGCAGGAATTGAAGAAGAAAAACAAAACAGTTACAAGTTGACAAGGACAGGAATTCAGCCCCCCCCCCCCCTTTCTCTCTCTCCTCAATTCAATTCCCTGTTGGTGTCAAATGATGCCTTAGAGCTCCAATGTTCTTCTTCAATGTAATTAGTGATGGTGACTTTGCAACTACTATCCCAAAATCCTTAAAGCCTCCCTACAACAGGTCAGCCCAATAATAGTGATGTATAATGCACAATTCACATTCCTAGTTCGCCAGGAACTAAACTAACCAAACTCAAGTGATTCGAGATTGGGAAATATGTCCAGTCTACCACCCGAAAGTACACACATGTATTAGTCTATGCAGCCGTGTTTTTGTAACACACACATGTATTAGTCTATGCAGCAGTGTTTTTGTAACACAACCCCCCCCACACCGTACTGTACATGTTTTCTATATGTCCAAAATAAAAGGCGAAGTGTCTATACTTGTGTTGAGGATACCCATCTACAACACGGGTATCTAATAAATTGGTGAAGGACGAGTCCGAGTGACACAAGCATGTGATAACAACAAAATCAATCCAATACAATCTCAGCTTGCATTGGTCTCTCTCGGGAGACCTACAGACAAGGTTAACATGTATGCAATCTTTAGATCGAATAGCCAATGCTAGCATAGAGGATATTTTCATGAAGTAATAGCATACAATAAGATAGATAATAAGGAAATTTCAAACCCTATTGAGTGTGAAATATAGTACACTTAGAATTATCACAGCAAAAAAAGACGAGGCACAGGAGTCAAACAGTGTCAGGAGAGGCAAGATAAAATTCAACACAACAATAAAGGTAAGATCCATACCATACCAGACTATACTGTCTCCTGGGAAATCAGCAATTCACTACCTGCAAGTTTGCTATCCAATGCCAGCATGCAGAAACAATCACAGAAAGCAGAAAAATCAAAAACAAGGTATAATGGAAGAACAAATATTCTGTCCACAAATATCAACACAGTTTCCTTGCATGCCAAGTTTAACTTTAACTTGAAACTCCATTGATATGCACATCACTCATATGAAGTTGGAAAGAAAGAATCTTGGGAAGGAGCCAGAAAACAGACATAAATTTTGGAGCTAGAAAAACCCTAAATGATAGATGATCAGATAATTAGGAGATCATCAGAAATATATAAAGATGATCGAGGCAGCTAGTTATTAGAGTACAAGGGTACTAAGGTAGTTACACTACTTAATCATCACAATGCTTAATTTCTAACCTTTTTGATCTAAACTTATCAGTCAACAACATTTCAAAAGACCCCCAAATGAAATTTCAAATTTTCCTCGTTTTGACCATCACATCATATAAAGATTTTTCTCAATTCATGGTGTTACCATAGCTTGATCCTCCCAGCAAAGCTCCGGTGCCGGCAGCCCCATAAACATCGGAGGGATCCAGAAGCGGCGATGAAGAGGAAGCCCCATTTCTTCCACCGCCGCCGCCACTACTACTAGCTCCACCACCTAAATGCAACTCGGACAAATTAGGTAACCCTTCTCTAGGCTCAACCCCTTGATCATACAAAAGGCCCTTAAAAACATGCCCACCAATCTTCACCACTGCTTGGTATGCATATTCATCGTCCCCTTCGTCCACCGCCGTCACTCTCACGCACTTGAACACCGCCGGCGCCCTCACCTGCCCCGGCAACGACCCCTTACAGCTCGCATCTATGACAGTCACAACAACCACGATCTCGACATGATCAATGAATTTCAAAAACGAATGACGAGTTTACTAACAGTAGAAATGATCGAGAAGTCATACCTTGGTGGCTGGAGCTGGTGTCGAAGCTGCGAGGCGGGGTGTTAGAGGCGGAGGTATGGGAGGTGGTGGCGGTGTTCTGCGATGAGATGAGGCGGGGCTTCTTAGCACCAGAAGTAGACCCAGAAGAAGCCCCGCCTCCGCCACCACCTCCCGAAGCCCCCCCTGTCGTCATCATCTGGCGCTCCCTCCGCCGGGCTGCGGGGACCCACGTGCTCTTCACGTGAGTGGAGCAATCAAAACCCCTACTCCGACAGCAAGTCCTGCATCTCCTGTGGCTGCAATCCTTTTTGGCCTGGTTGCCACAGTCCTGACACGTGGTAGCCCCGCCACCAGCGGAAGAGGCGGCGCCGAATAAACTACCACCACCACCCGCCGCCTCGAAATTGATGCTTTTATTCTTGGCGTAATTCGAGCTCCCGAGCTGCTGTTGGTTCTGCTGTGCCTGCCACAAATGAATTGCACCCGCGGCCCGATTCCGGCTCATCATAAGATCATCGCCGTCAATTGCGCCGCCTCCGCTCCCACCGCCGACGTTGAGGCAGGGGGTGGCTGTGAGGAGGGGGATAACGCCGACGCCGACTCCAACACCCAGAGCAGTGGCAGCGTTGCTCGTCCCGGCGCCGATCCCAGAGGGGCCGGCAGCGTCAGGCATTAGATTATCCGAGGAGTGGTGGAAGGAGGTGGCGGGGGCGACGACGAACATGCCCATCTCGCCGTAACCAAGTCGGGAGGAGGTCGGCCACATGGGGCTGGCGACGGTTGGCCCGGAAGTTGGGCCTGGGCCAGCTGGGCCGGCATTGAAGCCCAAAGAGAGGTCGTTGCTCTTATCGGCGGCAGCGGCGGCCGATGTGGAGACCCAGTCGGCGAAGGCTCCGGAATCGGACGCTAATCTCCGCGTGGACGCCACCACCGCTGCCTGGTCAAACCCCCACCTCCGAATTTTTTTTAAAATTAATGAAAAATGGGTATGGTATGGTTATGGATATGGGTATGGCTAATTCCTGGTGTAGACTGACTGAGAGGAGAGAGAAATTAAAGAGGGAAGAAACAAATAAATAAATAAAGTAGCAGAGATGGTGGGGTAAGAAGGTGGGTACCAAAGTAGGGAAATTTTTAACTGGAGAATTTAGGCTCCACAATCACAGCGTCTCTCTCTCTGATGCTTCTCTTCTTTAGTTGCAGAAAATCAGAGGGAGTAGCAGCAGAAGTAGCAGGAAAAGAGCAGGAGAGAGAGAGAGAGATGGGGAGTAATAGCGACTCTTATCTTTCTCTCTGTATTTTTTTCTGGTGGTTGGCTGTTTATGTTTAAAGGGAATTAGCTAGGTATATATGTGATATCTTCCATCATATACAGATATATATTTATTCTGAAAGAAAACAACACCAATTCTGATCAGCTCTGAGTTCTGACCTTTAGCTGGATTTCTCTCTCTCTCCCCCCTCTCTCTCTCTCTCTCTCATCAAATTACATTCATCCCTTGAATTGAATAAGTACTGGGATCTAATGTGAGGGTATGTATTGTAGCTGATGCCTGCCTGCCTGCCTTCTTTGCTCGGGCTGTCTTCCCTTTTTTCTCTTTCTTCTTCTTCTTCTTCTTCTTCTTCTCTGAGCTTGTTTATCCCCTCCCACCTTAAAACAAATCAAAACACCGCATCCCACTAGTATTACTATACGCACCTTTGATTCTTCTTCTCTGTGTATATAAATTTGGGGTTCCTAGAAAGCGAAAACTGGAAGTGGGTTCCTACCCGGTCTTCCTCCTTTTCTTTCTCTCTCCAATAATCTCAATCTATGCTGTAAGGAAATTCGGAGAAGAGAGAGAGAGAGAGAGAGAGTGTGAAGAGGGGGTTTTGGGGGGGCCGGGGGGGGGGGCTGTTAAGGGTATAAAGCTTTTTGTTGTGTAGCGTTTGTAACCTGCTGGGCTCATAAGTCACATGACACACCTCTCACACACACTCTCTCTCTCTCTCCGTAGCTTCTGCAGTGTTTAGACTGTAGAGTTCTTCCACTCTTTCTACGGCGCGTGGCAGCCCATTAAACCAACTGGTGGGCCTTTGACTCGCTCATGGGGTACATTTTTGACATGTACAAATCCACTTGTTTAATGTTAATCTTAGAACATATGAATGTACATGTTTGATTTTTGACAGTAAATTTTCACTGTTAATGATATTAATTTGTATTATAAAGCTACCATTATTAAGGGCCTCTTTTTATTAAAAAATATGAATTGTTAAATAGGTATAGTTAAATAAAATTAATAAAAGTGAATATATATTTATTGAATAGATTAAAGTTGATTGAAATGGATTGAAGTTAGTTAAAATGAGTTGAATTTTTTATCTGATAGGTAAAAGTTGGTTAAAATAGTAGAAAGTATGTTGAAGTTGGTATTTTTTATTGAAATTCATGAGTTATTTAATGTGGGTTTAAATTGATTGAAGTTTGTAATTTAAATTTACCAACGAAAACAAATGACTTGAGGACCTGTTCTTTTTTTGTTAGGAAATAAGTGAAGTTGGTTGAGTAGGTTGAAGTGTGTATTTTTTTTGTTAAACTAAGTTGAACTTGGTTGAAGTTGGTTGAATTTTTTTTATAAAATGGGTAGAAGTTGGTTAAAATAGTGGGAAGTGGATCGAAGTTATTTGAAATTGATTGAGATTAACAAATTGAGATTTACCAACGAAAAGAAAATGGCCTAAATGAATAAAAAAATACTTTATATGAATATAGGTAGTGTTTGGTTAGGGGAAAATAATTTTTCCAAAAAATAATTTTCTTATTTTTCGTTGTTTAGTAAAATAAATAATGGAAAACTATTTTTCAATAAAAAAAAATGTTCCCAGCAAATGGAAGAAAATGATTTCCTTTTTGAGAATATTAGAAGTTGATTTTGTTCCTTCAACTCTTTGATGATATCGTCAGTTGAAATTTAGGTACAAAATTCGAGTTCAACAGTTTGGCTCAAAACTTTATTATCAGATGGGAAAGATTAAAATAAATTCAAATCTAAATTTTTAGCTCAAATTTTTTTCATTTGATCGACATTTATCTCCACCGTGAAAATTTAATCGTCATTTTTTATCAATAAAATAATTCAGTCGATTTGCTACAAAAACAATTTCAATGGTTTGGATCGAAACTTGATCATCAGATAGAAAATATTAAAATAGACTCAAGTTTAGATTTTGAGTTTGATATTCTTTCATTTGGTCAACATTTTTTTCCATGACAACAATTCAATTGATATTTTTCACCCCTTAAATGGTGCGGTCAATATTTTTCACCACTTGAACAATTTCAATAGTTTGGATCGAAACCTGATCATTCGATACGAAAGATTAAAATAGCTTAAATCCGTATTTTGAGCACAACATTCCTTCATTTGGTCAACATTTTTCTCCGCCACGACAATTCAATCAACATTTTTCGCCATTAAACAATTTAGTCGATACTTTTCGTCACAAAAAATAATTTCAACACTTAGATTGAAATTTCATTATCTGAGAGGAAGAAAACTCAAATATGAATTTCAAGGTCAAAATTCCTCCGTTTGATCAACATTTATTTCAACTACGACCATTCAGTCAATATTTTTCGCTATTAAAATAATTTACTTGACGTTTTCTACCTTTTCATGAAAAAATATTTATCTTGTATCAAACAACGGAAAATGTGACATAAAAATCAATTTTCCTTGAAAAAAAATTTTCACAAAAAATAATTTTCTGAAAAAACTATTTCCCTTCCAACGAAACACTACCTAAATGAAAAAAATATTTTGCAGGAATATAATTTATAATTTTCCATTATACATATTAGAAATTGATAGCCGAAATATTATATTGATAATTGCACAATATCAAATACGACAGACCTTTTAAAATGGAGGAGCATCAATCTTGTTAATTGCTTCTACAATATTCATTTATTGAATTTGAGTACTCATCCAAAAGTTGTACTTCTGCGTAAAGACAAATTTAGAAAAATTTAATTTTGTACGCCTTCAACTGTTGCATAGTTTTTTATTATTTTTTTAATGTCCATTCAAATATGAGACAGATCAAATAAGCTATAGTTTGAGGAAGGTTAGATAGATAACGTCTAAGAGCATCTGTACCCCAAGTTTCAATCTTAGAATTCTAGGTGGGGTTCTACCCTCTACATCAACTAAAGTTTTAACCTTTTTTATCGCTCATATCCACATCCCATGAAACTTTAACATAGATTATCAAAACAAAAAAAAAATTGTCATGGATTTATTTCACAAAAACAACTTATTTTGGGCCAAAAAAAGAAAAAAAAACTAAATTAAACCAAAAAAGCAAAACATGGGTATGCGAGCTGGTCTAGAATGCAATCCGATCCACAATGCATATGCGCTACAAGCTCATAAATGAAACAGCTGTCAGGACCCAAGACACATATTCTACACACTGCGAATGCTCTAAAAATCTGCAATGGATGATTGATGTAAGTACATTTGAAATGAGTGATACATAACACTCTCACATGTTTTCTTTAGTTTTAAAAGAAAAATTAAAAAGAAGAGGCCCTAACTTGCCAAAGTATCAATAGAGACAATGATATTAACTATGATGATATTGACATCTAATCCTTCATCAACATTATGTTTTCAATGAATGTCAAGACACAAGAAACACCAGGAAAATAACACAAATAATTTCTGCGAATGACCAGTGCTCAAATTTGGTGAGTAGTATATATATTTTTTTTTCGTCCCTCATTTGGTTTTTATGTATTTCACTCTCTAATTTTAAATACTAGCCTTTAAATCCATGCTATTCATAATTTATTTTAAAATTTTAATTAAAATAGTTTTAGAAATATTGTTTAAGTTTTAGAAATAATAATGTTAACATATCTATAATTTATTTCCTATTTGTCTTCAATGAAGTAGTTAAAAAGACACTATTCTTTATGATGACTTTAAATTGCATATTATTTAAAATTTTATTTTTAAATAAAATCTTAATAAATGCTTAACATGACATGTGTCACGACCACAACGTTCGGACTCACTTATATATATATATATATATATATATATATATATATATATATATATGATTGTATGCAAATAGTATTCTAACCCTATCATAAGTTTATGTTGTTTAGCCAAGTCAACAAGAGCAAAATGCAATTAATTCTTATCACAACTTTGGAATACATATTCGCATCTATCAGTATTGTATATTATACATTTAGAACTGTGTATTCCCACCTGTCACACACACACACACACACACACACACACACACACACACACACATATATATATATATACATATATATATACACACACACACACACACATATATCTTCCTAGCATGTATTTGTAAATTGTAATAGAGATAATTTTTAATATGTAAATTTGATGTGACTTATAAAAATTTATACTCCTAAAAGTATGATATAAATTTTGACATGTATTAGTCTTTTCAGTACTTCACTCATACATTCAAGACACTCGGGGACTATAGTTGTCCACTATATAGGTTTTATTACACCAGCCATTATTAATTATCGCATGCTTGAAATTGCGCCTCCCGTGACGATAGAACAAATTTGCCATGATTCATTAAACATCTATCAACACTACCCATTATTAACTAATGTTACACACGGTAGCAGTCATTATTACTAATTAGTGATAAATTATTTATAACAAGTTGAAAACAATAAATACGAAGGGTTTGTTCTTTTCGTAGGTAAATTGGGGTGGATAAAAGGATGAAATAGATTGAGATAGGTTGAAATAGGTTGAGATGAGTTGAAGTAGGTTGAAGTGGGTTGAATCTTTTTTATGTGATAAATTGAACTTTGTTAAAATAATAGAAGTGAGTTGAAATAAATTAATATTGATATTTTAAAATTGACCCATAAAAAGAACAGGATCTAACTGTAAGTAATTGCAATGTGGACGTATGGGGTGTAAATATTGATAATTAGAGGGTCATGAAGAGAAGGGTTGTTTGCTCAAATGACAATCTCGTGAAGATTTTAGGCTCATTTGCTATAGCCTAGAGTTTCTATGTTTTATAGGTGAGTATGAAACATCAGTCTCTTACTTGTGTCTTAGCCTCTTGGGTTTGCGAGCAGTTCTTAGCTAGTATGTTATACTTTTCATTGTATCACTCTTTCGATCACCCCGGGGGGGGGGGGGGGGACCTGTAGGATAGACGAAGTTCAAAGCAGTCGAAAGTTATTACCTTTTAAGTTGACATTTTTACTTTCCCTTTACTGTTTTTAAAGGTCCTAGCATTTTCACTTGATTTATCCTTCTTCTTCTTTAAACAAATTCTCCATGTACAAATATAAGTCTAAGCAAAAGTTGACCAAGTAAATTCAATTAAGTATTTAGTAAAAGTTCATTCTTAATGTCATATCTAGACTTTCGGATGAGCCTATCTTGAATGTCAAATCGGGTACGGATCTGAGTCGTTTGCTTTGGATTTCAAGTTTACGTCCGTTTTGTTAGGTCTATTATATATGACATATGTAATTCTAAATTGATAGAAAAATTCAAAAAATGTTTATTGACTTGGATCCTTTTCTAATTGCCTTCTTTTTTATTGGATCGAGTTTTTGTTTTCTCCGATTAATTCCATTGATATCTTACACGATAAAAGGTGATCACAGAAGACAAACTTGTCCGGATTGCCATCCCTACAATTGGTTGGAAATGCATAATTGAAAGACAATTAAATAGTACCAGTAAGATTTTTCTGAAAGATGGAAGGAGAAGGGGCATGAGAGTTAAGAGTAACCACCAACCTTGTTGTAGCAAGCCTAGACTAGTGATCTTAGGTTGCCAAATATGAACTGAAATATAATTACAAACATATGCTCAAAGGCCAAAGCTCAAACTTTATTTTTCACATATACACTAGTAAATATTAATTAATGGTCGCATATTTTCATCTCTATGTAACCATCACATTTATTATGACCACCTCTATTTAATTAGCTCACTGATGTACTAGCATGTGAACTCAGTCCATTAATTTGATCACCACCGCATTGAATAAAATTGTTGATTTTATTTTGAATGTTTTATGGCTACTATCGCTACTAATAGCTAACAGCTGATTGTCAAATAAAACGGTTCAATATTGCTGCAATGGTTGACTATCTTAGAGTTAAGTAAACCTGAGTAGCTAATTACATATCTCAGCTACCTCCTTTCTTCAAACACCTAGCTAGGCTAAAGTGATGAATCTGCAGATTCTCTCCCTTTCTCTCTCTTTTTTCTCTTTTTAATTTTGGTGTGGAGTTTCTGGGTTATGTGTTTTGCTTTCAGTTTCAACTTTAATCCCTACCTCATTGAGATCTGCGAAACCCCCATTTCTCCCTTTCTCTCTCTTTTTTTCTGCAGTTTTTTTCTTGCTCGGTTGCTCCAGCTAGCTATCTAGGCAGGCCTGAATAATGCATTTGATGCTTTCATTCATTGAATCTGCTGCCATTAATTCTTTCTCAGTACTGTTTCCATCGTAATTAAACCATCTTGGATATGTCTAGCCTCGGGTTTAACCACTTATTAATGCGTGGTAATCATCCTTAATTAATCATCACCTCCAAATTTCTTACGCAAGGTGCTGTTTGCACTAACTCCCAAAAGGAAATAAAAAGGGCGTGGAGATTAAGGAATGATGGATTTTTGACAGAGAATGGAAGGTAAAATTGAATAAAGATGGAGGGGTAGAATAATGTTTATGGGAAGGGTATGGAGACCCTCACCCCTAGCCCTATGGTTAGGACTAGGGCTAGGGGCTAGGGCTGTACTCCTAGGCTTTATGCTATGCATCTATACTCATGTCATATGTAGCTATAGGTCTATTAACTTTATGTTTATACAGACATGTATGTAACCCTACTTCGCTACAACTATATCTAGCTTCCTAAATCTAGCTACTCCCTATGCATATGCCGCCACTCTAGTTATTCCCAACCACTATTAGTAACAGTATTTTCTTTTTCTGTAAATTTTAATTGTAATTTTACTCCTCCTCCTCCCTGTCTACTATTATTATTATTATTATTATTATTATTATTATTATTATATACATACATACAAAAGTACAAATGGAGAATATGATTCTAACAAGAATAATACCTATAAGTTATTTTTTCAGAAGCTAGGATATTATAAATTAACTAATGTGTTATGTCTAATTGTCTATGTGCAAGTTCCTTCCTAATTAACTTTGATGTTTAAAACTTCAATTGTCAACACATAACTATATTCATATATCTTATTGTGGATGCAATAGAGGCTCTGTTCTATTTCGTATTTTTGAGAATTTAGTTAAGAGCTTATATCTCCTTACAACTTCTTACATCTCCTTACGGCTCCTTACATTCTTAACACAGTCATTGCATCTTCATACAACTCCTTACGTCTTCATACAACTCCTTACGTCTTCTTACATCTCCTTACACCTTCTCGCAATATATATATTTATCATTTGTGGTAATTACTATGTTTAAGATTCGGGCATGAGGTTCCCGTTGGTTGTTTTGTATATTCTTAAATTCTCCATACTTTTGAAACTTATTTGAGCGACAAACGAATAAAATGATATATAATATATTTCACCGGTTTCACCAATTTGTCACCCACTTCATCCGCGGGTGGCGGGTAGATTGGATGCAGATGACGGGTAGATCGGGTGGAGTGAATGGATACAGGTGAAGGCTCACCTGCTCTAAATCTGACCCGTTGTCATGCCTATTTAAGTTTGAAGCATATATGAAAACTGTCAAACTATATGCAATGAAATCATTACAACTATTTTCATCACGAAGTTTATCCATCGATTTTGTTGCTATTATTGTATAATTGAACATTTGGTGGTCGTTCCAAATTTAGTTCTCTGATATGCGCTTATTATGCAAAATAATAAAATTGTTTAATGTGACAATACAATTTTCGTATTTTAAGCATTGCTGAATAATATTTTAAGGGTTTATTTATAAAATTTTTTGGTAACAATATTGACTATACATTTACATTTAAAATTGCTTGCTTAAAATGGAATTTTATTTTAAGAGTTGTGTTCAATTTTGTCTTTTTTTTTTTGTTGTTATACTTTGTTTATTGGATCAAACTAATGCAAATATAAAAAAACGCCTCAAGTGTACAAAATTTTATTGACAAAATTTATGGGTTTTAATATATTTTATTATTGTGTAATCAACTTAGTTAATAGTTTATTTTTAATAAATTTATTATTTTAATATTATTGTTTCTCATTCAAAACGTTCATTTTAAAATAAAAATATTTTGCCTCAATTATATTAGGAAATATTTTGTTTACTGATAGAATCAAATTTTAGTTGTAAATATTACTAATACATCATAATTGTCAAAAATTATACTATACAACTCTTTAATAATTTAACAACTCCTTATATCTTTATCTTTACAGCTTCTTACATCCCTAGCTTTACAACTCATTACAATTCCTTACAACTCTTTACATTTCGTTACAGCTTACAGTTGTATCTTATCGCGAAATAGAACAGGTACAGTGTAATGCCCTGACCCCTCTCGGTGGCAGGTTTTACCTATAATGGCTTCAAGGATAGTCAATTATCCCCACAAATCGCCACAAGTCTTTCCAACGTGGTTCGTCTTCGCTCACACGTTGCCTGAAAAACTTTCCAAGATGTCACCCATCTCAAGATTGCTCCTCAGCAAGCACGCTTAACTGTGGAGTTGTTAAAAGTGGGCTTCCCGAAAAGAAACATACACATTTGGTAATAAAAGTAGTCATTTCGATCATTTTAAGTCACACTCGGGGTATTACAATCACCCCCACTTGAAGTGCACAACATTCTCGTTTTACCTCAATAACCGACCGACTCACGAGTCATCTTGACCGGCGGTCCACATCCAGTATCTTTGGCCCACTAGGTGACTGCTCATTGGCTCTTCATCCATTGGCGTAGCTCACGATCACGGGTCGGCTCTGATACCATCTGTAATGCCCCGACCCCTCCCGGGCTACAGACAGTTATCAGAAACAGTTTAAAGGATCGTCTACTGACTCCACAAATCACCACAAGTCTTTGCAATGTGCTTCATCCTCGCTCACAAACTGCCTGAGAAACTTCCCACGTGGTCATCAATCCCAAGATTGCTCCCCAGCAAGCACGCTTAACTGTGGAGTTCTTAATAGTGGACTTCCCAAAAAGAAAGGTGCACGTTTGGTAATATAAGCAGTCATTTCGATCCTTTTAAGCCACATTCGAGGTGTTACAATATCAGAGTGCTGCAGCGGAGGTGTGGTGGACCCATAGCCCACAGGTCCCAGGAACATGTTCTGTAACGCCCCGACCCCATCTCGGGCCGCGGATAGTTATCGGGAACGGCTTAAAGGATCGTCGATTGGCCCCACAAATCACCACAAGTCTTTCCAGCGTGCTTCGTCCTCGCTCACACGCTGCCTGAAAAACTTCACAAGAGGCCACCCATCACAAGATTGCTCCCTAGCAAGTACGCTTAACTGTAGAGTTGTTAAGAGTGGGCTTCCCGAAAAGAAAGGTGTACCTTTGGCAATATAAGTAGTCACTTCGATCCTTTTAAGCTACAGTCAAAATGTTACAATCTCACTCCAGTTGAAGTGCACAACGTTCTCGTGTGCCTTATTAACCGACCGACTTACGAGTCCTCTTGACAGGCGGTCTAGACCCAGTGTCTTTCCTTTGCTAGGTGACTACCTATGGGCTCTCCATCCATTGGCACAGCTCACGGTCGCGGGTCGGCTCTAACACCATTTCTGTAACGCCCCGACCCCTCCCGGGCCGCGGATAGTTACCAAGAACGGCTTAAAGGATCGTCGACTGGCTCTACAAATCACCATAAGTCTTTCTAGCGTGTTTCGTCATTGTTCACACGTTTCTTGAGAAACTCCCCAGGAGGTCACCCATCTCAAGATTGCTCCTCAGCAAGCACGCTTAACTGTGGAGTTGTTAAGAGTGGGCTTCTCGAAAAGAAACGTGCACCTTTAGTGATAAAAGTAGTCATTTCGATCATTTTAAGTCACACTCGAGGTATTACAATCACCCCCACTTGAAGCACACAACATTCTCGTTTTGCCTCACTAACTGACCGACTCACGAGTCTTCTTGACCGGCGGTCCACATTTAGTATCTTTGGCCCATTAGGCGACTGTCCACGGGCTCTTCATCCACTAGCATAGCTCACGGTCACGGGTCGGCTCTGATACCATCTGTAATGCCCCGACCCCCTCCTGGACTGCAAACTGTTACCAGCAACGACTTAAAGGATCGTCGACTGACCCCACAAGTCTTTGCAACGTGTTTCGTCCTCGCTCACATGTTGCCTGAGAAACTTCCCAGGAGTTCACCAGTCCCAAGATTGCTCCCCAGCAAGCACGCTTAACTGTGGAGTTCTTAATAGTGGACTTCCTGAAAAGAAATGTGCACCTTTGGTGATATAAGTAGTCATTTCGATCCTTTTAAGCCACATTCGGGGTGTTACAATATCAGAGTAGTGCAGCGGAAGTGTGGTGGGCCCATAACAGGAACATGTTCTGTAACGCCCCGACCCCATCTCGGGCCGCAGACAGTTATCGAGAACGGTTTAAAGGATCGTCGACTGACCCCACAAATCACTACAAGTCTTTCCAACGTGGTTCGTCATCGCTCACACGCTGACTGAGAAGTTTCCCAAGAGGTCACCCATCACAAGATTGCTCCCCAACAAGCACGCTTAACTGTGGAGTTCTTAAAAGTGGGCTTCCCGAAAAGAAAGGTGTATCTTTTGGTGATATAAGTAGTCACTTCGATCATTTTAAACTACAATCAGGGCGTTACAATCACACTCTATTTGTAGTGCACAACGTCCTCGTTGTGCCTTATTAACCTACCAACTTACGAGTCTTCTTGACCGACGGTCTACACCCAGTAGCTTTCCCCCGTTAAGTGACTGCCCATGGCTCTCCATCTATTGGCACAGCTCACGGTCGCGGGTCGGCTTTGATACCATCTTTGTAACACTCCGATCCCCTCCGGGGCCGCGGACAGTTACCGGGAACGACTTAAAGGATGGTCGACTGGCCCCACAAATCACCATAAGTCTTTCTAGCGTGTTTCGTTCTCGCTCACACGCTGCCTGAGAAACTTCTCAAGATGTCACCCATCTCAAGATTGCTCCTTAGCAAGCACGCTTAACTATGGAGTTGTTAAGAATGGGCTTCCTGAAAAGAAACGTGCACCTTTGGTGATATAAGTAGTCACTTCGATCCTTTTAAGTCATACTCGAGGTATTACAATCACCACCACTTGAAGCGCACAACGTTCTCGTTGTGCCTCACTAACCGACTGACTCACAAGTCCTCTTGACCGCCGGTCTACATCTAGTATCTTTGGCGCACTAGGTGACTGCCCATGGGCTGTTCATCCACTGGCGTAGCTCACGATCACGGGTCGACTCTGATACCATCTGTAATGCCTCGACCCCCTCCCGGGCTGCAGACAGTTACCAGAAACTGCTTAAAGGATCGTCGACTGGCCCTACAAATCACTACAAGTCTTTGCAACGTGTTTCGTCCTCGCTCACATGCTACATGGGAAACTTCCCAGGAGGTCACGAATCCCACGATTGCTCCCCAACAAGCACGCTTAACATTGGAGTTTTTAATAGTGCAAAGGTGCATCTTTGGTGATATAAGTAGTCACTTCAATCCTTTTAAGTGACATTCGGGGTGTTACAATATCAAAGTGGCGCAACGGAAGCGTGGTGGGCCCATAACCCACAGGTCCCAGGAACATGTTCTGTAACACCCCGACCCCTTTTCGGGCCGTGAACAGTTATTGGAACGACTTAAAGGATCGTCGACTGGCCCCACAAATCACCATAAGTCTTTCCAGTGTGATTCGTCCTTACTCACACGCTGCCTGAGAAACTTCCCAAGAAGTCACCCATAACAAGATTTTTCCCCAACAAGCACGCTTAACTGTGGAGTTCTTAAGATTGGCTTCCCGGAAAGAAAGGTGTACCTTTGGTGATATAAGTAGTCACTTCGATCATTTAAGTTACAATCGGGGTGTTACAATCACACTCCACTTAAAGTGCACAACGTCCTCGTTGTGCCTTATTAACCAACTGACTTACGAGTCCTTTTGACCGGCGGTCCAGACCCAATATCTTTTCCCACTAGGTGACTGCCCATGGGTTCTCCATCAATTGGCGTAGTCCACGGTCGCGGGTCGACTCTGATACCATCTATTTAATGCCCGGACCCCCTCCTGGGCCGTGGACAGCTACCTGGAACGACTTAAAGGATCGTCGACTGGTCCCACAAATCACCATAAGTATTTTTAGCGTGTTTCGTCCTCGCTCACACGCTGCGTGAGAAACTTTCCAGGATGTCACCCATCTCAAGATCGCTCCTCAGCAAGGACGCTTAACTGTGGAGTTGTTAAGAGTGGGCTTTCCGGAAAGAAACGTGCACCTTTGATGATAAAAGTAGTCATTTCGATCATTTTAGGTCACACTCGGGGTATTATAATCACCCCCACTTGAAGCGCACAACATTCTCGTTTTACCTCACTAACCGACAGACTCACGAGTTCTCTTGACCGGCGGTCCACATCCAGTATCTTTGCCCCATTAGGTGACTGCCCATGGGCTTTTCATCCATTGGCGCAGCTCACGGTCACAGGTCGGCTCTAATACCATCTGTAATACCCCGACCCCCTCCGTGGCAGCGGACAGTTATCAGGAACGACTTAATGGATCGTCAACTGGCCCCACAAATCACAATAAGTCTTTGCAACGTGTTTCGTCCTCGCTCACATGCTGCGTGAGAAACTTCCCAGGAGTTCACCAATTCCAAGATTGCTCCCCAGCAAGCACGCTTAATTGTGGGTTCTTCATAGTAAACTTTCCAAAAAAAAAGGTGCACTTTTGGTGATACAAGTGGTCAGTTCGATCCTTTTAAGCCACATTCGGGGTGCTACAATATCAGAGTGGCGTAGCGGAAGTGTGGTGGGCCAATAACCCACAGGTCCCAGGAACATGTTTTGTAACGCCCCGACCCCTTCTTGGGCCGCAGACAGTTATCGGGAACGGCTTAAAGGATCGTCGAATGGCCCAACAAATCACCGCAAGTGTTTTTAGCGTGTTTCGTCATCGCTCACACTCTATCTGGTAAACTTCCACAGAGGTCACCCATCACAAGATTGCTCCTCAACAAACACGCTTAACTGTGGAGTTGTTAAGAGTGGGCTTCTCGAAATGAAATGTGTACCTTTGGTGATATAAGTAGTCACTTCGATCCTTTTAAGTTACAATCGGGGGGTTACAATCACACTCCACTTGAATTGCACAACGTCCTCGTTGTGCCTTATTAACCGACCAACTTACGAGTCCTCTTGACCGGCGGTCCACACCCAATATATTTCTCCCGCTAGGTGAATGCCCATGGGCTCTCCATCCATTAGCGCAACTCACGGTCGCGGGTCGGCTCTGATACCATCTCTGTAACGCCCTGACCCCCTCTAGGACCGCGGACAATTACCGGGAACAGCTTCAAGGATCATCGACTGACCCCACAAATCACTATAAGTATTTCTAGCGTGTTTCGCCCTCGCTCATACGCTGCCTGAGAAACTTCCCAGAAGGTCACCCAACTCAAAATTGCTCATCAGCAAGCATGCTTAACTGTGGAGTTGTTAAGAGTGGGTTTCCTAAAAATAAAAAAAGGGGCACCTTTGGTAATATAAGTAGTCAATTGGATTCTTTTAAGCCACACTTAGGGTGTTACATCCAGAGTAAGGTTTTGTTCTTTTTATTGATAAATTTAAATTTACCAATCTCAATTCACTTCAACCTAATTTACGAATTTCAATGAGAAAATACTAATTTCGACGCACTTCTCACTATTTTAACCACTTCAACAAAAAAATATTTTCTCAACCTACCTATCGTAAAAAAAAAAAAAATTCAAGCCGCCTCAACAAAAAAATACTCACTTCAACCTATTTAAGTCATTCTCAACTAATTCCGCTCATTTATCAACTCATATTTTTCAACGAAAAGAATAGGCTGTAACATGGCTATCACAAACCCTAGCTTGGGTCAAAAATGTACCTTGCAATTAATGACTATATCATATCATGCATTAGTTTTCTCTTCTTCCGATAATTTTCTGTGGTAGAACCTTCTTCGCATGATACTTACAAGAAGAGTGTATCTAAAATTGTTTGCCTTATTTAGTTCTTGAATTATAGAACATGAGTTGAACATTACAATTTAGTCGGTAATTTTTTTGCGTAAAACTTGTGAAGTCATGCATGCGAGCAAGCGAATAGGGCTGGAATTATCAACGAGACAACGACTAATCGACCTATTGCTTCTTTAATGATTTTTTTTAGAGCACTAGTTATCAAACTTTCTTTTCAAGAGGACAATAACATGAAAAAGAACAGGAATTAAGAAGTGATTCCATAGAGCACATCTTTGATGTTGGATTGGCTAGTCGATCTCTACCGCCCAAGCAAAAGGTCACATTCACGCACTGTAATGTGTCTACTTTTGTTTACGTTGGATTATTTGACTTGCATTGTCTACTTATTTCCATGTTCACCATCACGTCCACGGTCCATCTTCCTTTTGCCATGCCATGCATGATTTTATTTTAATTTGGACCACACCAATATAATCCCCTAAATCTCATTTATCACTTTACCGCTCGAAATCTATGGTATTAGATCATTGAATGGCCAATAAGGCCGGGTGTATGCATAAGCTAAGGGTCTCTACTCTCTATCCTTATTGTGTGTTACACCACATGTCCATGATGCTTGCCAGTCAAAAAAGCTTGTATTGACCAATAGCTTATTAGTTATTAAAAAACAATCCTTTTCCGCATACTTGAACACTTGAATTCATCATTTCATGTTATATCTTTGGATAAATTGTCTGCGAATTTTACTTATTACAAATTTTAGAATCTAAGTACAAGTTTTTGAATTTTCTTTACACTTAGATTAAGATCATTTACAAATTGTTCAGGTTTTGTTGAAATTTGCAAATATGAGGACTTTTAATAATATATGTAGGCTTTCATCCACAATTTTACAGTTTAATTTCTCTTCAAATTTTAAAATGCATGATAAAAGTTTTAACGAATCAACGAAATCAAATATTGGTCGAAAATGGTTGATGTCAGGGTTTATGTATTCATTCGATCAATAAAAGTTTGTTCCTTTCAAATGAAAACAATTGAGTTAGTAGCATTGAGAGCTAGCTGGGAAGTCACTAGAAGCAGTTAAAATCAGTTGCAAATAATTCGAAACAAATAAAGAAAATGGTTAAAATTGAAAAAAAATGAAAGGAGTTAATTGAAATGGAAAGATACAAATTGAAAAGAATGTATCATAAATGTCTCAATTATAAAAAAAACAAAAGACGAGTCAAAAAGAACACTTTCCGAATATGTCTCAATGGCACAAGAAAGGAGATAACATAAGGATAGTGATATCTAAAATGATTTGTTCCCTCCATTTTTCTCTAATAAAAATTACGTCCAGACTTCAAAAAAATAACATCCATATTAAGCGGAGGTGTTATTGTATATACATACAGATAGGGTAATTGGTTCGGAGGAGACATGCCACCGAACGGGGCACTAATGCCGCGCTGAAAATCATTAGTGGCGCTACCTTGACGATGTTGTAAATAATTAATTAGTAGGGGGTTTGATTATGAAGGCAGGGTAATTAGGGTTGAAGAATCAAGTTAATAAAATAAAAATGAAATTAAAAAAAAAAAGAAGGAAGGAAGGAATTATTGGAGGGGAGAGTGGGACCTACACTACTGTACGGCGGGGTTGGGGACAGCACGCCTCCTTCCGTGAATTCGGGTTCGCTTTGTCCCAATGCTGGGTCCCACTTCCCCTTCTTGAGCACCGTGTCCCTCTTTTCCTTCCAACACTCCACCTCTTTGTTTGTTTGTTTTTTTTTTATTTTATCAATTCAACGTGGATTTTTATGATTTAATTTTAGTAAATAACTTTGAGAGAAATTCGAATCCAACAAGAATCAAATTGATTTTGAATTGAAGTCAACACAATTTGATCGTTTAATTTAAAAGTATGTTATTTTTTAATTTTAAGTATATCTAAATTATTCATAAAATTAATACAAAATTGACTCATTTATTAAATGAGTCAATCTGAATCGATCAATTATTCAGCTCTAACATAAGTTGCTTGAAGTCCTAATATGCCCCTCTTCTTGGGGGTAAATCAAATCAAGCAAATTTTGAATTGAAGAATTAATGGACACGGCAGGCTAAATTCTGTAAGCTAAAAGAATATGATTAACGTGTTTGATGGGAGAAAATGATTTTTCAATTTCTCTTGTTTAGTGGAGTAAATAATAAAAAATTATTTTCTCTCTAACCGAATAAAATGATTTTAATTTTGAGAGAAAAAAAGATGATTTTTTTGGTTAAACTCTTTCAAAGGTATAACTTGCTCACAGCTGTGTGTAGAAGACTCTAAAATCTGTTTTTTACAATAGTAAATTTGAACCATTCACTTAGATTCTTATTTCAAAAAATATCTTAGTGAGTGAACTAGTCCATGCAAAGGGGCCCTTAAACTCTAACTAAATAATAATGAAGAATTTCTCCGTTTAGATTCGAACCCAGGTGCTTACTTACGTTAAGCAATTAAAAGGAGAATTCCATTGAGGATTAAAGTCGAAAGGAAAGATAAAGGACGGATGATAGGGCACGTGCATGCACTTTGTAAGTAGGAAATTTTTCAGTGATTGCTTTGTTTAAAATAATCACCGACCATGGTCGATAGGTCTCATCGGTGTCACGTATAAATCATATTATAGCGAAACTGCGGGGGCCAAAAAGCAATTATCTTTGCTTCTTTCAAATTGTCTTGTCTTTCTTTTCCAAACGATGATCGCTCTGGTGGGAACCCCTTCGTTGTGTTGTGTGGCTGCCTGAATATTTATTAGTGGAGATACAAAAAAACAGGCCATTATTATGAAGATAATTAAAAAATCACTGTTAATAATGATTTCATTACGTCTAATCATTTGACAGCTACGTAACTATCTATGTTTTCCGGATTAAGATTTTGGCATTATTTAGCGGTCTACCTATTATGCACTACTATGGTCTATGACAATTGACAAGGGTATGGCGATGCATGCATGCTAGGATTATAGTCTCCCTTCATCCACGTATTATACGTATAATATGCCCTACAAGAGGTTATAGCTAGGTCAACCTATTCTAAGCTTTGAGGTGTACATTATTGATTGTTAGTTAATTAAAGACCTTAGCTATAGTTCTGTGGATTGTCTTGTGATTTTTAATTTCATTATTAAAATTAACATATGCATGAGGACGTCAATTTACAAAAAGTTGTATATATATATATATATATATATATATATATATATATATATATATATATATATATAATTATTATATTGCTGGAATCAATCTCTTAGTAGACAGAGATATTTATAGAGATAAAATCGCTTACATATGTATTGCTAATTCAAATCCCTGTAAAAGTGGGACCCCGCTGAGAGTTATCATTTGTTATTTGTTTATCACAGATGTGTCATATTTTAAATAAAAAAGTCGGCATCATGATTATCTTGTGGCTTTTTGTTTATAGAACTTGGTATAATAAAGTTCTCATAAACAGCTAACTGATGTGTATAATGTAATATGATATGCTCAAATTTGGTTTATTGGGACGCAAAGAATTAGGTGCATATGTCACAAAATTTCTTTCTTTCTTCTCCTTAAATAGATCAAAGTCTATGAATTACTAGTTCAGGAAGATCTTTAAATGTACATAAGAGTTTTTCATAAAAGATCATATTTTTTTTAGTCCAAACTCCAATAGACATCTATTTTCTGTTGCATATCGACATTGGTTACAACATAACAAGTATGCGAATATACAGAGATTATGTACTTCTTAGGGCCTGTTTTTTTTCATTGGTCTTTTTTAATTTACGAACTTCAACCTATTTCAACCAACTTCAATAACAAATACCAACTTATACCAACTTCAACCCAATTTAACCTATCTCCTTCAAAATTTTATTCTTTCTATTTTAACTAACTTGAACCCATCATATAAAATAATACCAATTTCAATCAACTTCAACATATTTCAACATAGTTCAACCCAATTCAACAAAAGATATCAAGCTCAACCCACAGCAATCCTGTTCAGTCAACTTTACAATTTTACCAACCCTAATTTACCAACAAAAAGAACAAGCCTTAATACCATCAATATATATTATAACAATTAGTAAGAACTGATTTGCTGCCGCCGGCACCAATGTAAGCTAGGCAGCATTGCAAATTAACATGTAAACAACATCTAATTAAGCTTGAATTTCTAATCTCTATTCGTCAACAGCTGCACAAATCAAAGTAATTCCATCATTCATCACTAAAAACAGTTTAATTGCATTTGAGATACAAATTCCTGAAGACAGAACGACAATAAAGTCACAACAACCAAGGAATAAAACTGAAAAAGAGCTAGGAGATTGACAAGATTTGATAGATTCGATTAATCTGTGCAAGAAATGAACACATAATAAACAATTAATCAAAAGAGTTAAGCCTTTGCCCCAAATTTTTGGAACAAAATTGTGTTAAGTCCAGCATAGAAAAACAAGCAAGGCGACATCCTCAATGATAATGTCAAAGAATTGATGGATCAGTATTAAGACAGAAATTTTGATCAATATAATATCTTCTTGGAAATTAAGTGAAGACAGAAATAATAAAATGACAGTGACAAAATCATGGCCATGCATGGCACCAATAATTTGGCGCTCGACAACTAGCTAAACCCACTACTGATAGTAATTAGTAGCCTCACGTTGGGAATTATTACTTCCTTCGTTTCTTCAAACACAATCATGTTATGCAATAATTAGTGCCAAATAGAAGTTGTCCTGCATAACTTTTGATTTATTTTAGGAGCAGAAGTCGTCATAGATATATTTACAGTCGGTTCTTATAGAAATAGAAATATTGTAATTTTATTTTCTTTTATAAATTTATTTTCTGTTGTATTTTCTTTTTCTTTATTTTTCTTTCTTTTCTTTTATTTTCTTTACCGACATGTATTGCATATATATTAGGTCTTTTGGTTTTCCTTTTAGCAATAATATCAGATATTTTCGTTCTCTCTTCTTCCTCTCTTCTCTCGAATGAGCGTTCATCCCTAAAACCCTAAATCGACATGGTATCAGAGCTCCTTAGGCTCTCGATCCGATTTCTCTCTAATTTCTCCTAAGCAATAACCAATTCCTCACGATCTGTGTTCTTATGCTCTCAATTTCTTGAAATCTCATCTTTCCTCCTCAATCGTGATGGATACCAAGAACACAAATACCCCATATTCGGCTGGAGATCCATTTTCGATGTTTGGCTCTGATCACCCAGGCATGCAACTTACCAGTAAGCCCTTCAATGGCATGAATTACACTAACTGGAGCAAATCAACCCGAATGGCGCTTGGAGCAAAGTCGAAGCTGGGATTCATCGATGGCTCACTCGCTAAACCGATCGAAGACACCACAGAACTGCAGAAATGGACTCGATGCGACTACATGGTAAGGTGTTGGATCTTAAATTCGATTATTCCTGAAATTTCTGAGAGTTTTATGTATGTTCAATCGGCCAAAGAGCTTTGGGAGGAATTGGCCGAGCGATTTGGGGAACCCAATGGCCCACAGATCTATCAACTCCATCGAAACCTTACCCTTCTGTCTCAGGATAATGAGCCTTTGTCCTTATATTTTTCCAAATTAAAGAAGTTGTGGGATGAATTACAAGAAATAGATGCAGTCCCAATATGTTCTTGTGGTGTTATACAGAGTTGCAAGTGTAGCTTGGTCAAGAACCTTCAAGAAAGGGACTCTAGAAACAGATTAATTCAATTTCTCATGGGCTTAAATTCAGGATATGATTCGGTGAGGGGGCAGATTCTAGCTATGGATCCCCTCCCTTCTGTTAACCGAGCCTACTATATCATATAACAAATTGAGAAGCAAAAACAGATAACTGGGATTATGCAAAGCCATCAAGAAATTGAGGCCTATACTGCCCAAAGACAAACCCCTAAACCTGGTGGTAGAAAGGATGTTAGGAGAGGCAAAAGTGATAGGTATTGTGACCATTGTAAGGTAAAGGGCCACCAAACCGATCAATGTTTTAAATTGTATGGGCATCCAGAATGGTATAAAGAGAAGTATGGTTCCAAGATAAAGGTTGCTGCGCATATTGACACTCAAGCAACACCTCTTGATCACCCTGTCTGCTCATCTGAGGACTCCCCTGTGAACACTGCACTGGTGAATGCAGTATGCCAACAAGTCATCAAAGCCTTAAGAGGCATGCATCCCTCAGAAACTGCCATTAGTACAACTCCCAGCTCCACTGAGGACGAATTTGCAGGTAATGTTACTATATCTACATCCTTCATTACTGACAAATATGTGAAATCTGCTTACTGGATTGTGGGCACTAGAGCATCAGACCATATCTCATATCAAATAGGCATGCTAACTAATAAAAGAAAACTCATAAAACCCGTTTGTGTAAAAATGCCTGATGGATCAGTCAAACTTGTTAAGATTATTGGTGATGTTCATCTTGACAAACATATATTTCTGAAGGATGTACTTTACATTCCTGAGTTTCAAAATAACTTGTTGTCAGTTAGTAAACTATTGGATACCTCTAATTTGATAGCTTGGTTCACGAGGCACAATTTCATGTTCTAGGACCTTACCACTGACAGAACACTGGCTGCTGGACCCAAGGAATCAGGACTTTACATTCTTGACACCTGCAAGAACAATTTTAAGACACTTCACAGAACAGAGACAGTACACTGTATGATGGATACCAAGCTGCTTGGCTCTAAGAACTTAGATACAAAGGATTTAGCACTTATTCATGCTAGGATGGGACACATGTCTTTGTCAAAAATGACTCATCTTGATCATATTTCAGTATCTACTAAGACAAACAATGATTTTGCATGTGATACCTGTCAGTTGGCCAAATTTCATCGCTTCCCCTTTCCCCTTAGCAAGTCTATTGCCCATAAACCATTTGATCTTGTGCATGTTGATCTTTGGGGACCATACAAAGTTGCAGACACAAGTGGTGCATATTATTTCTTGACTTTATTAGATGATTGTACTAGACATACTTGGGTTTACTTGTTACATAATAAACAGCAAGTTCCTAGTCACATTCAAAACTTTATTGCATATGTCCAGAATCAGTTTGATACTATTATAAAATGCATTAGATCAGATAATGGTATTGAGATATTTCAAGCATTATGCTCATCCATATTTCACCAAAACGGTATAATTCATCAAGGAAGTGTACCTAGTACTCCCCAACAAAATGGTAGAGTCGAAAGAAAGCATAGGCATCTGGTTGAAACAGCTAGAGCTATCAAAATTCATGCTAATCTTCCTCCTAAATTTTGGGGCTCATGTATTCTCGCTGCCACTTACATTATTAATCGAATGCCTACTAATCTCCTTCAATGGAAATCTCCATTTGAGACCTTATTTCACAAGAAACCTGACTTGACTCACCTGAAGATTATTGGGTGCCTATGCTATGCCTTGGACCTATCCCCGCATATTGACAAGTTCTCACCCAAAGGCAGAAAATGCATCTTTCTTGGCTACCCATCTACTCAAAAGGCATTCAAACTTTATGACCTTGACACTCATAAAATCTTTGTTAGTAGGGATGTCCATTTTGAAGAAAATATGTTTCCTTTTCGTAAAGAGTCTTCTAGATCATTACACACTCCTACTTCCTACCTTCCTATTGCTGAAGTTAATACACCATCCTCTCCTTTCCACACCCATCCATCGGATGATACTCCACCCTTATCATCATCTCCACCTGAGACACAAGTTATACAAGAGATTCCTAGGAGGACCTCTAGAGTTTGTAAACCACTTACCTGGCTACAAGACTATGCATATTCCATCCACACTAATACTATATATCCCTTGTTTCAAGCCAAAGATTTTCAAGATTATCAACCAGAATATATCGCCTCCTTACATAATGTCCTTTCTATCAAGGAACCCTACACTTATGCCCAAGCTATTGAAGATCCTCGATGGATTGAAGCTATGAAAAATGAAATAGCTGCTTTAGAGGCCAATCATACTTGGGACATTACCACGTTACCCTCTGATAAGAGGGCCATTAGCTCTAAATGGATTTATAAGATTAAATTTAAACCCGATGGGACTATTGAAAGATTTAAGGCTAGATTTGTAGTACGGGGTTTTAACCAAATAAAATATAAAGACTACAAACATACTTTTTCTCCAGTTGCTAAATTACCAACTGTGAGAGTTCTGATTGCCCTTGCCACTACTAAAGGATGGCCCATACATCAATTAGACATTAATAATGCCTTCCTTCATGGCACAATTGATGAGGAAGTATATATTATACCTCCAGAAGGATATGAGAAAGCTAAAGGAAAAGTATGTAAACTTAATAAATCTTTATATGGTCTCAAGCAAGCTTCCCGCCAGTGGAACAAAGAATTTACTGGTTTCCTTCTTTGTAATGGCTTCTCTCAGTCCAAACAAGACTACTCTCTATTTACAAAAGGAAGAATAGACTCCCAGTCTTTTCTCGCTATCTTAGTATATGTAGATGATGTTCTAGTCATTGGTGAAAATCTTACCCATATTAATGATCTTAAACATAAAATTCATGAAGCCTTTACCATTAAAGATTTAGGTCTTATAAGATATTTTCTTGGTATAGAAGTTTCTAGAGATATTAATGGCACTACTTTACACCAAAGAAAATATATTCTTGATATTCTACAAGACCTTGGTTTATCCGCGTGTAAATCTAGCACATTTCCTCTTCCCACAAATCTCAAATTATCCACTGACAATGGAGACTTGCTGCCTCATCCTGAACAGTATAGAAGATTAATTGGGCGTCTATTGTATCTTAGTATTACTCGACCCGATATCTCATATGCTGTTAAGCATCTTAGTCAGTTTGTTGGTTCTCCTCGTCAGCCTCATATGAATGCTGCTTTACATCTAGCCCGATATCTTAAAGGAACCATTAATGTAGGTCTATTTTATCCCTCCAAAAACACTCTAGATCTTTGTGCCTACACGGATGCAGACTGGGGCCGATGTGTTTTTAGCAGAAAGTCTTTGACAGGTTATTGTGTTTTCCTTGGCAATTGCTTGGTTTCATGGAAAACCAAGAAACAGAAAACCACTTCTAAATCGTCAGCAGAATCCGAGTATCGCGCCATGTCCGAAACCACAAGTGAACTCGTCTGGTTGGCTAACCTTCTCCGCGATTTTCAGGTCCAGGTAACGTACCCACTTACCTTGTTTTGTGATAATAAAGATGCTCAATATATTGCAGCAAATCCTGTTTTTCATAACAGAACCAAGCACTTGGATATTGATTGTCGTTATGTTCGAGATAAACTTCAAGAAGGTTTTCTTCAAACATCACATGTGGGCACAAGAAATCAGCTTGCAAATTTATTTACTAAGCCTCTACCGGCCAACCAACATCAGCAGCTCAGTTCCAAGTTAGGACTTGTGTTTCCCCATGTCCAACTTGACCGGGGGGGGGGTGTAGAAATAGAAATATTGTAATTTTATTTTCTTTTGTAAATTTATTTTCTGTTGTATTTTTTTTTCTTTATTTTTCTTTCTTTTCTTTTATTTTCTTTACCGACATGTATTGCATATATATTAGGTCTTTTGGTTTTCCTTTTAGCAATAACATCAGATATTTTCGTTCTCTCTTCTTCCTCTCTCCTCTCAAATGAGCGTTCGTCCCTAAAACCCTAAATCGACAGTTCTTTTTGTTAGTAATAAATAAAAGTTGATAAATAAATAACTTTGATCAAAACTGATAGAAGTTCATAGAAGTAGTTTTTTTTTTTTGAAATGATTAATAAGAGTTGATTAATGTTGGAAAAGATCTGAAGAAATTAGCAAAAGTTAGCATAAGTTAATAGAAGTTGGAGAATGTTGGTAAAAAATATAAATAGGTGAGAATTATTTGCAAGAAATTTTGAAAGAAATTGATAAGAATTTGTAGAAGTTGGTCGAAGTTGATTGAATTTGACTGAAGTTGAAGAGGATTGAATTTTTTTGTTAGAGTTGATAAAAGCTGATTGAAATTGATAAAAAGGAACTTACCAACAAAAATACTCAATCATCAGGGCATATACATTACATTAAGGAATGGGAAGCAGCTATAGGACATGCACTTTTGCACGCATGAGGAGTACTTGTTGGCCGGTGCATATATTGCTTAAACATGCTATACGTTGCTAGAACATGTTGTAACGTGATGAAATATGCTGGAACATCCTTAAACATGCTGAAACATTTTAAATGATTGAAGAAATTATAACTAGGTATTTTCAACAAGTACTTAATGGTACTAAAAGTTGCTGAATTGTGCGCATATTGTATAATTATGCTGAATGATGGTGAATCGTACTAAAAGTTGTTAAATATTGATGATAAGTTGAAAAAAATATACATGTAAATGCATGTAGAAAAGAGCATTAAGTAGTGATAAACAGTTATGAATATCTATATAAATGAATGGTAAACAACGATAACGAGTATCGAAATGAATAATTCATAATTTGAATAAGAGTCCTATCTCCTTTTGTTGTGGGAAATGAAGTATAGGCAACTGGGCACGATGTCAACAACACTGGTTCCTGGTCCTTCTAACTCGTTTAGGGCTGGTAAAAATCTGTTTGATCCAATTATCTGAATTCGTTCGATCCGAAAAAAATCGGATACAGTCACAAAATTTATGACTGAATTTAAAATTTGGACAACCTGTCATGTCTGAATTTACATCCGGGTCGGGTTCGGGTTTGAGCATTCGAATTCGGATTGTTCGGATTTTTGAACCATTTCGGGTTTGGACAAATTCGGACAATCGGACACAAGGTTCGGACATCAGGTTCGGACATTGGACAACTACGTTTATGTGTAATTCTAGTCCAAATTATTTAGAAAATTTTATAAAAACAACTTCGGACAACCGAGTTCGGGTTCGGTCACATAAAATTTCAGTTGGAATATCCAAAAATCATATCACAAATTTGGACATTTGGACAATCGGATCCGGATATCGAACATTCAGATCCGGGTCCGGGTCTGGTTAGAGTGTCCAATTTATAATCCAAATAGAATTCGGGTATGAAGTTTTTATCCAAAGGTTCGATTTGTCTGATTCCGAATTGACCCAAACGTAAATTTTTGCTAGACCTAATACCCGCTTCCTCTTTTTTTCCAAGAGGGAAAGGTATTAGACGGCAAGTGGCCTTCAATATTTTCCGTGGCAAGACTAAATCACATTACACGTATAAATAGTTGTAACTTTTTTATCATCATTAATCTAAATTTTCAAATACAGGTTTAAATTATGAAGTATGATGGAGAACGATCTAAATGAAAACCTCTATGATCAAATATTACAAGCTAACACATCCACCACCGTTCTAAAATAACAGTCTTTGCTACGAAAGTAAGTTCATTATGATCATATTGGAACCTGTTTCCTGCTCAAATCAATTTCAATATACTCAAAAGTGCTCAAACTTGATAGGAACTTGTTCGTTTTTAGCATTTTTGCAACCGTTACTTACTACAACTTGCTCAAACCCGCTAACTACTACTCCAACCCGCTCTAACCTGCTCCAAACTGCTTGAACAAAAATAGAAGATGCAACACCCCAATTTTAAGAAGTTGGGAGAGGTAAATCTTAAACATGCATTTTCATTTACATGAAAATATCTCTACCAGAGTTCTACACAATCATACTCATAAAACCATACGGGTCCGAATTTATAGTATATCACTTTTATATAAAATCCATAAACAAAGTAGATCAAACTCCAAATTAGCTAGGCCATGCTCTAATCACCGCCGGCAACTTCCACTTTGTTACCTTCTTTGAACTTGAAAAATCGTTAGGTCATGAGCTCCCCAAGCCCAGTGAATAACCTTTACTTTCCCTGTTGTTATACTTTGCACATTATCCGATTTACACATAAGTACATAATACATGTAACATCGAGAATTAGAACAACAACACGTGGCATATGGAATGCGACATAAGAATTTGTTCATGCTTCAGAAATAGACTCATATCCTTTTTATCTATCATGCTCCTGAAACTTCACAAAGACACACACACACACATACATCACGGGACGCACAAATTACGTATGATAGACAGAATTTATGAATTACACACCTACAACATTTCATTGAAGATGGTATCATGTATGAAGCTAGTTGTCGCAATGGATGTCCATATATGTGTGTGTGTATTTAAAAAAACACTTAATCGTAAATCGTAAACTGCAACATGCAAACTATAAGATGTAATATTGTGAACTTATAACAGGGTAATGTAACCTTTGAACTTCAGACATTCTATTTAAGGCATAATTATGTGAACAGTGATTTTCCCATTGACTAGCTGTCCTCTGGGACATATAGTCTTTGGCTTTTCTGCCTAATGGCAGAGCTCTGTAACTTATGTATCATCAGTTTTTTGACGAAGCTCTGTAACCAATGAACTTTGATTTCTCTGCCTGTTAGCGAAGCTATGAACATTGATTCCTCCGGTTCTTGGCAGAGTTTTATAACATATGAAATTTGATTTCTCTACCTATTGGCAGAGGTATGAGCTTTGATTCATCCGCTTGTTGACGGAGCGCTATAAGTATATTAACTTTGATTTCTCTGCCTACTGGGAGAGCAATGTAACATATGAACTTTAAACTATAACTACTATGATATCTGAGTTGGAAACGATAATTGATACAATGTAGCCAACTAACCATAGACAATTTCATGATAATGTATAGAACGAAGCTATTATCTGTGGTACTTCAATTTTAGTTAACTCAACCATACCTGTCCCAATGGCTAGCAAATGGTAATAGAAACTCTACCTATTTTCAGAAGAAAACTACTCAACGGCATAAGAAACAATGTATTGTAAGACTTAGGAATAGCACTGGTGGATGGATTGAAGATCAGCATAGTATTAGCCAAAAATTTGTTGATGATTACTCTAAAAGATTTATGTTGGACGAGCCTAATTAGATTAGGCCCGACGGCCACTTAAGTCGCCTAGGACGACAACCCTAGCTACCCCCCTAACCTATACAAAGGGGTTTTAGGGGGTTAGCCTCAAGAGTGATAGAAAGAACACTCCTCTCTCTCTCCTCACGGTTACCCTACCATCCTTGTCGGTATTCGGGTTTAGGACGTGGACGTTATAAGGCGACTCTAGTAGCCGCTGGGATTCCTATTATTACTGAAGAACTGGTATTCTTATTATTGTGGACTATCACCAACAGTATACTTCCGCATTCAGGTTAGTCCTGTATTTATTTCCTACAGTGGTATCAGAGCCTAAACTGTTCGGATTAGTCCCGATTGATAAATTGATAAATTTGCTAAACCTAAGTTATTGAAAGCATGCTAGTTTATGCGTTTTATTGCTTAATTTTTGTAATTATGCAAACTTAATAGTTTAACAGCATGCTCGTGTTGTTATAATATTCAGAACCAACTTAAAGATCACATCTTTAGTTTGAGAGATTAAATCATAAACATGCGAGGACATTCTGTTAAATATTTTTTTTATGATTTTGACCAAAGATTAAATCTTTCTGATTAGTTCGTCAAATAAAGGCACGTTTTTCAGTATAGATGTGACTGACAGAATGTTGTTAATACTATCCAGCATGCTCTTTATATTTGCTGAGCGCAATTATCATAAACCAAAAATCATAAACATCATGTTTCTGTGAATAAATTTCGATATGGGAGTGGGCATATTTTCTTTCGATTATGAATATTGAAAGAAATCAGAAAACTTGATTATTGAGTGCAAATTATGATAAATTGATTTCATGAATGTACTAATAATTTGCGACTGTGTGTGCATATTAAAACCCTACTCGGATTTGTTCTTATGCCCGTCGAATTCTTCGTAACAGCATGATAGTGAAACCCTAAACCCCCCCTTTGCTCCGAAACCCTAACCTTAGAAAGAGGCGGCGGCGTAGACCTTAGTGGTCTGCCGCCCAGTCTGTCTCCACCGCTAATACCTCTATGGTGGCGGAGCATGCGAGGCCTCGGTGGCCCCGCCGACCACCGCCAAATTAGTCCCGACCAAAACAACAACAACAAAAAAAAAAGGGGGGGGGGGAGCGAAGGAAGGGGGGAGAGGCATACCCATCAGCAATCGCAAGGGGAAGGGTGGCGCGTATAGAAACGCGCCGCCAACGAGGACTTTTTCGGCCCTCTTCTTCCTAAATTAGCCACCCATATACACTGATCTACACAACCACCGAGAAAGAACTGCGAAAAACGCCACCCTTGGAGGCGCGTGTACTCACGCGCCGCCGCCTCAGTGGCGCGTTGGACGCATGGGCGGCTTCACCAAACTCGGCTTCGGCCGATCTACACGGTGACGGTGTCAGTTCTCATCGGGTTGGTGTGAATCGAAGGGAGTGGACACCTTTTGTGGCGGCGGTTGAGCATCACTTGGGTATTTTTTTTTGGCATGGTGGTCACGAGAAAACCACCGTCAGCGGATGACCGAGGGGTGAGAGTGATGGGTGGAGCTTGGTGCTCCATGGCCATGGCACCTAAGATGTCGAGGAACAGAGACAGGGGAGAAAGAGAGTTCGGGTAGAGGAACACCAAGAGAGAGAGAGGGGGCCTCGGTTTAAGGGGTTCGGGGGAGGGGCAGTAACGCCCAAATAATAAAAACCCCGGGCCGTTTTTTTTCTTTTTTTTTCTTTTTGGGCCCTCTTTCTTTTATTGTCTCGGGCCCTTGCAATATATTTAGGCCCATTTTATTGTTTTGGACCGATTTGCTTTTGGGGCACTTTTGTTTGTTGGCCCAAATTTTTTGAACGGTTTTTCGTTTTGGGCCGGTTTGCTTCTTATCATATTTCAATGATATGAGTCAGGTTATTTTTTTACTGTTTTGGATCGAATTATTTTTCAGTCATTATTGTTTAATTATTATCATTATTCATGGCATGATTTTAATTGAATTATAATGATATTCAAGTTGAAAAAGGTTCATGCAGTTAATTCATTTGTTGAATTAAGGTTTCGAATTAGTTTTAATCCTAGGTGCATGATTTCGTTATAAAAACATTAATATGTTTAAAGCCATATACAAATTCGTTTTATATATGCATCAACTTGACATTTGCCTGTTAAGTAACTTGTTATCAAACAATTGGGTTGAAGTTATATGAATTCGTTTCATATATATGATTAGTACGTAAGACGTAAATTTGTTTTACTTGAATTTGATAAATATCTATGTGATATTTGGATCTCCTTAGTCGATAAATGAATATGTTTCATAAGTTATATAAACATGTTTTATATATGATACTTAGTTACATGACTATGTTTCATGATTTAGCAACTTTATGTAAAATAAAAAAAAAATAAAAAATATGAGCAATTATAAATTAGTTAATTGTTCTGTCATTGTTGTAGTTAACAAATGATTCATTAAGTTCTACATGAACAAGTTTCATGCTATTATTTGGATATATAGAGTATTTGATTATTTTACGAATTTGTTTCATGAAATTTAAATTTGCAATATTATATGAATGCATTTTATATAATTTGCGAACTTTATTATGAACTTGTTTCATCCAAATTTTAATATCATATAGATCTGTTCTATGTATGATTAATTGCGATTAATATTTGGATATATTTTATGTTACAAAGTATGTTGCATTCGATGCATGAATAGGTTTCATGTTAGTCACCAATTAGTAGTATTATATAAATGCGTATTACATATATGAACTACATAGGTTGTAGTAAACTTTGCTAAATTGTTTTAGCACTTGCTCTTTGCCCAAATTAATGGATATGGATTCGTTTTCATGTTACCTGCTAATTATGTAACTTAGCGGTATTTTAAGAATTAGTTTCGTGAAATTTAAATTCGTAATATTATAAATGTGTTTATATTTTTGCGATTTACATTTGAATAAGTTTCATATAATTGTATATAAATGTGTTTTATATATTGCTATTTGGGCATTTTATGAAATTCTTTTGTAACATATTATCATTCGAATATGTTTGGCAATATAGATTCATTTTATTATATAGATGCGTTTCATATAGTAATCTGAATTTCACGTTTGATATGTCATTTATAAAGTTCTAGATGACATATTAGTAGTTATATAATGAGATAACTTAATGTAAATTTGATTGACATAAAGTTAGATATCTTTGTGATATTTCTAAAACGTTAATTAGTTTAACCATAATGTTCTCCATAAATCCTGTTTTATGGAAAATTGTGATAAATAAGTTATAAAAACTTCTAATTCATGTTTGCATGAGATGATTATGAGCTTAGCGAAATTTTCGATCATACGACATGGATAATGGAGTTTTTTGATAATTTATTTATTTAAAAATACGCCTAATGTCCACTTTTACAGAATATATACCCTTAGCTATGGCAATTAAAAATAAGGTTGGTAATTTGTTTACCAATAAGAAAACTTGATAGCACTGACTATGATACATAATATTAGAAGATTCAGTTTCTTCTAAATGAACGTGAAATGTTAGGACACTCATTAGGTTCTAGGTCTCATAGGATGGCAAAAATGGTACTGTTAGTGAACAGTATTTAGAAAACTTAAAAGCATACCAAAAGTGGTTCGAAAATAGATCGACCAAGATATCATACTTTGTCGTATTGCATCAATGTCGATCTAGCGGGGGAATTAAAAGTCATCCCACTGTTGAGTACGCGTGGGATTAGCTTAACATCAGGTTCGTCCGGATCCATTCCCTCAAAAGATTTTGGACCTAAGATTGGTATTGCAAAAGGGAAAAAGGATAAGGAAATAAAAAGAAGCATATAGCACGTGTGAGTACTATGATTGTGGAAATTAGACATCTTATAGTTAGGATTGTCCTAAGTCGATTAAGGTACTTCCTTCCACAGCCCCTCCTGGATAATGTGTGCGCTCCCAAATATTTATTGCTAACTATGATCCTTAGTGGATTGTAGATATGGGAGAAATAAAGTACATAGTTCGGGATTGAATTGATCTTTGTGAATTTTCACTACTACCTGGTGGATTCACAAATTGTCGTTTTAGATAACAAACGATGAAAGGTGTCCTTGAATTAAAGACGAATCATTCGAGGCCCCTTGAAGGGACTACGTTGTCTTTTCCCAAATACTCTTTATGCACCTGGGGTGCGATGCTTCCTTATGTCTTCTGTCCCTAAGTTTAGTTTTCTTTAATTTTCGTCTAGATGTCTTGGGCATCACATGACATGGCGATTTGTTTGGCCATATCACATTGAAAGGTGTTTTCAATGGACGAAATAGAGCATTTTTCATCCTTGTCTCATTTTTGAATCTGTCTTAGACGTGCTCATTCTGACCATAAGGGTCAAGATAGAGATAACTAGCTAAAGATGGCCTTTTAAGACCAACTTACTAGGCTTAAAGTACAAAATGTGAGTTATGTCTAGCTAGTAAAGCAATAGAAAACCCTTTTGTAAGGTTTCAAGAGCATCAAATCCCTTAGCGTTCGTTCACTTTAGACATTTGGGGGTCCATGAATATGAAAGCACATCATAGAGCCATATGCATCCATGATATAGGTATATGTACCTACTATCTCACCGATATTAAGTACTTGATGTGATCATATACTTTATAACGGTAGTAGGATTCAATTGGGACGAAATATTAAAACTCTTCGAACCAATTGAGATCATGAATATTTTCTTTGTGAAACAAAATCCCGCAATGTTGATTTTCTTAAGGATGAGTTTCTTAGCATTTGGTGAAATTTAAAAGGGCCTCAATTTGTATACGTTACAATAAGACCTTCAACCACCTCTCGGTGAGGGGGAGGATTTGAATTCTCACTAAGGCACCGAGGGTGGTACACCACACCTTCCTCATTTGATAGGAAAGGTGAAGGTTTGTCTGTTAAGGAGAATGAGATTCGTCCTCAATCTCCAAATGTTGAGGAGAGTCATTCCTGAACATGTAGTTAGTCCTCACATTCAGGATCCCACCTCCAATTGATAGTGGGAGTAATCTTCTTTCCCTAATCAGGGTTCCATACCTCTTAGAGAAAGGGGGAGAAACTCTCGGTCCCATACCTCTTAGAGAAAAGGGGGAGGGATTTTCCACATAGGCAGACAAATAATGAAAGTCCCAGGATCCCAAGAATTTTGCATGGATAAATTCCTCGACGATATTTTCAAATCGAAGAGGAAATATTCCTATGCACACCCCTTGGGAATTGAGGGATCTACCTCCTGTCAAGAGACGGTTGGTTCACCAAATTACAAAGAGTGATTGAATGCAATAAGGGATGAGATGGACTCACCGACAGGGTTTAAGAACTCATTGAAACCCCACCCCGATGTAAGTCTTCAAGATAAAACAACAGGTGGATAGTTCAATTAATAAGTTCAGGCCCAGATATCCCTAGCCCTGGTTGCCCATTCGGACTTTGAGTTGTTCGGAATGGACGTAAAGGTTGTCTTTCCCAATGGTGACCTTGAGAAAGAGATTTATATGGACCAAACCATTGATTTTGTATCAAAGGGATAAGAAGACAATGTGTGTCATCTTAAAAGGTCCACATGTGACCATTGTGTATGTTGAAAGATCAACGTGGGGATTACGTTCCTTATGTTGATAACATACTATTAACTAGGGAACAACTTGGAGATGATCAAAGCTACTAAAAGGTAGTTATCCCATGTCTTTGAGACAAGGGACACGGGTGAAACCAGGTATGTCCTAGGAGTGAAAATAATCCAAAAACTGTCCCAAGAAGCATGCGTCAAAGTGGCTTGGAACAACTTTTGGGTCTATAATTCCTACCCCATAGATACTCCAATTGAGAAGGGTCCAACCCTGAGTCTTGCTCAATGTTCTAAAACAGATGACAAAAATAGAGATAGTGAACAAATATCCTTAACCCTAGTATCATAGTAAGCTTAATTAAAGTCATGTTGTGTACATGACCTGATATTGCTTTGCGGATAGTTTGATAAGTCGTTATCAAAGTAACCCAAGGCTTCCTGATTGACAAGTCATCAGGAGAATCAACTGCTAACTTCGTGGCATTAATAACTCAGCGTTTTGCTATCAAGGAGCAAACCTCAAATTGAGAGGATGCTCAAATTTTGATTGGGGTAGTAACTCGGATAAGTCTAAGTTAACCTCAGGACATGTCTTCACCCTGAATGGGAGAGCCATGTCATGGTGTGGCAAAGAAGCATAGCTGCACAACAATGTCGGCTATGGAGGTAGATTGTGTATCTTGTACCATAGAGACAAAAAGCATTGCTATTGGGTATATATATATATATAGACTAATAAGGTGATTTTGTTCACTTAACTAAACCCATTCCTAGTGATGTGTCTAAAACTCGTTGGTTGAGTCTTGGATTTCATAAGGTTTGGCATCTAGACATGTTCTGTTACATGATGGACATGTTTTCTTCTATGAGCGTGATGCTCATTGTCGTACGTTAGGCATATTGAAATGTCACAGGCTTCTGATTGGCCTAGTCACACAGGCAATCGCCCTGACGCTTGAGTAGCGAGCAGGATGAGACGTAATCATATTGGCACTAGGTGTGCAATATCGATAACTCATACTAGAAGTGTATGAAGAAGAAGTAGTCGCCTTAGTAAGACTAAGATGAGACTCAAGGGAGTCGAGTATGAAATAAGCTTTCATATTGAAGCCTTAAAAGCCGAATCTTGAGTGTCAAGACCAACATTCAGTATGTTGATCTAGTGGCTCAGGTTAGATTTTTGAGTGAAAATCTAGACTGACGATTCGCATGGCATAAAGAGTGACGAACCCAGCTAAGTGGGAGCTATGCCATGACACACATCTCATACTGTGTGTACTTGTAAGACGACCCATATGTGGGGGTGACAATTGAATTCCCTTTCACTTGTCACTGTGTGACCCTATGGACGATGGCCCTTTGACTTAAAGCTATGATATTAAGTCAAAGTTTAATGATGCTACTTTAATGTGATTCTCAAGAGCCATGATGTATACGGTTCAGCGAGCACACGTTAGGAAAGCAATTAAGCTAAGATGAGATTTCATGAGTGTTTAAGGAAAATTTATCCACCATCACCATATCAGCCCGGGCGATTATGTTTAGAACATAATCATATGATATATCAGGCATAAGGGACTGAAGATGCCACTGGTGATGTCTTGGGATATTTTTGGGGTATCGTATTTCGTGAAAGTGTTATGTTAGTTGGATGGTAACTTAATATAACACTACTTGTTATTTTTGGTCGCACGTTCTATTCCTGGAATGAAACGTAAGGAGTTGTGATACGTAGAGAATACGTGTTTTACGGCCTAAGTGGCCGAGTGGGAGCTGTTGGACGGGCCTAATTAGATTAGGCCCGACGGCCACTTAAGTCGCCTAGGGCGACAACCCTAGCTACCCCCCTAACCTATATAAAGGGGTTTTAGGGGGTTAGCCTCAAGAGTGATAGAAAGAACACTCATCTCTCTCTCCTCACGGTTACCCTACCATCCTTGTCGGTATTCGGGTTTAGGACGTGGACGTTATAAGACGACTCTAGTAGCCGCTGGGATTCCTATTATTACTGAAGAACTGGTATTCTTATTATTGTGGACTATCACCAACAGTATACTTCCGCATTCAGGTTAGTCCTGTATTTATTTCCTACAATTTAAATATGTGAACTTCCATTCACAATGATTTCCAAAGATGGGTATTCCCAAGCCCGTTAACCAGGTTGACAATGACAAATTAATTCTTGTTTCTACAATGGAAGAAACCAAATGGCGATCTGAGAAATTGATCCTATTTAAATTCCAGGGCCAGATAGCGTTAGTGGATGTTTTTTCCAAAAATATTGGCACATTATCGAAGATGACCTTCTAGCAAGTATAAAGGAATTTTTTTTCCCATTGTAAGCTACATTCGATTCACGATAATATTCTTATCACTCAGGAGATTATGCATAAATTTAAAGTAAAAAACTAAAGGCAAAGTAGCATGGGTAGCACTTAAATTATATGTGGAAAAAGCTTATGGCCGCTTAGAGTGAGATTTTCTATTTGAATGCTTAAACAGCTTGGGTTCCATGATAAATGGATTGGTTGGATTAGAAAGTGCATCAAAATTATCTCGTATTCATTACTCATCAATAATAGCCCCCGGGGTTATTTAAACCTTCATGAGGTATAAGACAAGGTGACCCACTATCACCATATATCTTTTGTATGAATGTTCTTAGTTTTGGCCTTAAAGCAGTTGTAAATGAGCCAAAGTGAGATGTGGGGATTCGGGTTGGTCCAAGAACCCCAATCATCCCACGCCTATTTTTTGGTGATGATAGTTGGTTAATTTGCGAATGTAATATGGCAACCTATGTTACACTTAAGAACATTACTGATAATATTTATGCTCTATCTGGGCAACTCATTAATTTTCACAAATCACCAATTGTAGTCTCCTGTAATGCAACGACAAACCATAAACAGTAGGTAACTGTAGTTTTTAACATCCCATGTAAAGATCCACTAGGCAAATACTTAGGTTGCCTCGTTCTCCATGGGAAACCCAAGGCATCCACTTTCTCAAAGATCTTAGCTAAAGTAGGGGATGCATGAAAAGCTCGAAAGAGAATAGTCTCCCAAAAGCAATAGGAGTGAGCGTGACCGGATACCCGGTAGGATTTTTAGGAATCGGAACCAGACCATGTTGAAACCGCATCCCAGAATTTGAAACCTATCCCGTACCTTGTTGGAACTGGGTCCTAGAATTTGGACTCGGGGGGTCGGGGACAAGGTCTGATTCCGGGTACCCGATTCCTATGTAATGTTTTTGTTTTTTTTTTCTAATTTTTCCCAAAGAGGAGAGAGACAATGAGGGATTGAAGAAAGTTGAAAACTCATATCTGAAGCCACATTCTTAAAAACCAAATTGTAAGGTTAAATCAAACACAATAAGTAGCAAAGAAGATTCACGTACTCTAAAATAAACTCAAAGAATTGGAGACAGTGTTAATTAGAAATCCATAAATTAAGATTACAAAACGAGCGAAAAACCTAAAAATTATTTTAATGCACTTGAAATAGAGAGAGAAAGAGAGGGAAACTGTCAAAATAATGTAAAAACAAATAGCGTAGTAAGAAATAAGGCTCATGAGGAGAAGAACTAAAGTTGTAAGAAATAAATCTATGGCAGTCGAGATACATAAAGAGTAAGTCGTCGGGATAAATTGAAAGTAAAAAAGAGAAAGAATTAAATTTGGATAGTTGGGAGTTAGGTATCGGTAGAAAAGATACATCACTTTATGAATAACGATTTACGTTCTTTTTTTTTCATCAAAATTCTTTAAATTTTGACTAGATATTGGGCACTTAGTCTGGGTCCAGTTCCAAAATTTCAGGTCCTGATACTGAATTCGATTATAATCGGGTCTTAAATTTTAGAACCAGTCCTAAAACCGGTCTAATCGGGTCCGAGTTCATACCCGTCAGGTCCAAACCAGTTCTGGGTCCAGAACCGAGTACCTGGTTTCTTTTATCACTCCTGGAAAGCAGAGAGGGCTATGCTCATTCAGGCTAAACTAGGATCCTTATCAGCTCATACAATGCAATGTTTTGAACTTCCAAGGAAAACTACAAAATCATTAGATAAAGTTAATAAAGATTTTTTTGGAAGAAATCAAAGACAAAGAAGGGATTTCCCATGTTAGCGTGGAATAAAGTATGTAGGCCTAAAAATCTGGGTGGCCTAGGGTTAAGGAAAATAGAGGCAGTTAATTTAGCATTCCATAGTAAATTGGCCTAGAAAATTTTACAAATTCAAATAGCTTATGGGTAAATATCATGAAGCAAAAGTGCTTGAAAAATTCTCCCTCCTTGGACTGCAATATTAAAGCTCATGAATCACCTGTGTGGGCGATTATTTTGAAATACAAGTTTGTTACTAACAAAGGGATTAGATGGAAAGTAGGGAATGATAAAACTATTAAGCTTTGGTGGGATAAATAGATTGATAACACCAATCTTACGAAATTGTTTGATAAGGACAGTACTCCAATTAGTTTATTGTGGCAACGGAATTCGAAAGCCAACTCTAATTATTTCCGCAATGCAAGCAAGCAAATTTCTAAGAAAAGGATGTCAAGCAACCTATGAGTAGTCCAACAAATTAACCACGAGGGGCCCAAACTCGATGCAATCCCTATTGCTCGTGAGTTTCCATAAGTGTTTGCCGAAGTTCTAGGACTACCACCTGATCGTGAGATAGAGTTTGTAATCGATCTCGTACCCAGGATTACACCGATCTCTGAAGCACCATATCGAATGACACCAGTTGAGTTGGCTGAACTCAGGGTACAACTCCAAGAGATCCTTGACAAGGGGCAAATGCGGCCAATTGTTTCAACATGGGGAGCCTCGGTTCTATTTGTGAAGAAAAAGGATGGTAGTCTCTGACTATGCATCGATTACCAGGAGCTTAACAAGGTGACAATCAAGAACAAGTACCCACTTCCAAGAATAGAGGATCTGTTCGATCAACTTGCAGGTTTTGCTGTTTTTCTAAGATTGACTTAAAGATGGGATACCACCAGTAGAAAATCAAGCTGGAATATGTTCCCAAGACAGCATTTAGGACACGATATGTCCATTATGAATTTCTTGTGTTACCCTTTAGTCTCACTGATGCCCTTACAATATTTATGGATCTCATGAATCGAGTTTTTAGGCCTTATCTAGACAACTTTGTCATAGTTTTCATTAACAACATCTTGATCTATTCAAAGAGTGAAAAGAAGTCCGACAAGCATCTAAGAATTGTCTTGGAGACCCTTAAAGAGCATCAATTGTACGCTAAACTCAAAAAGTATGAATTTTTGGCTCGACAAGGTCAATTTCCTTGGTCACGTAATTTCAAAGAAGGGTATTTTGGTTGACTCAATGAAAATAGAGGCTATAGTGAATCGGCCAAGACCGATGAACATAAACGAGGTGCGAAGCTTCTTAGGAATGAACGACTACTACAGAAGGTTCATTGAAGGTTTCTCCAAAATTGCTTTGCCAATCACAGGACTTGTTCGAAAAAGCGCTAAATTTAAATAGTCGGACGAATGTGAAAGGAGTTTCTAGGAATTGAAAAGAAGACTAGTCACTGCACCTGTCCTAGTAATGCCCGATGGTGGTGAAGGGTTCGTCATTTGTAGTGATACATATAAGAAGGGACTTGAATGTGTGCTTATGCAAAATGAAAGAGTCATCGCCTATCAATCACGACAACCCAAGCCGTACGAAGAGAACTATCCAACACATGATTTAGAGTTAGCCCCCATGTATTTGCGCTAAAAATATGGAGGCACTACCTTTTTGGCTCCAAATGTATGATCTACACAAATCATAAGAGCCTTAAATACTTTGTTAGCTTTCTTAAAGCTCACATTGAGTTTTTTAATATGTTTTGATGAAAGACAAAAAGGGCTTAATTAATTGACATATTCATCATGTTATAATTAAATGATCTTAATAATTGTTATTGTTTAAATGTGCTATATTTTTGAAGTGGATGTTGGAATATTAATATTACTTAGTTGATTTTATATTAGGTGTCATAATATCTTTGACATTGTTTAATATTCAAATTTGAAGGTTATCTTTATGATATTATATTGTGTGATTCAAATTTGAATATAAGAATGTGGAGCTATATTCATCAATGTTAAAGATTTGCTCTTAATATGATAATATCTTGTGATAGAATATCTTGGAAGATTATGCTTCAAATTATGAATGGTTCTAGAAGATTCTCATCCAAGATATTCAGCCCAAATCAAAGAAAGTAGACGTTGAAGAAATCTGCAACCAGCAAAAATAACTACTGAACGTTGGAATTGAAAATGGAAGATTTTCAAGGACCCTGAACTGAAGTTCAAGGCCTTGAACTGAAGTTGATTTTAAGGAAAGTCCAACGGCTAGTTTGCAAGAGCTCCTTCAAGACTTGGCTATAAATATAGAGCTGAATGAAGAGGTAAAGTGTAAGAGAGGGCAAGCACTCATTGACATACACATTACTCGAGAATTTATTGGCATAATTTGAGCTTAAATTTGCTTCTATATATTACATTTTATTGTATTGTTCAAGTTGTAAATTGGGTGGGATCATAGAGTTGAAGGGTCAACTCTACCAATAACTTGTTGAATAGTCAGCTTGTAACTTGGAACTTAGAGTATGTGTACTCTAGAGTTGTGTAATCATCCCTCCTAATAAAAGTTTGGGTTAATCCTAGAGTTAGGGAACTCTAGGCAGGAACTAAGCTTGGTTGATGCTAACCTCGTAAAAAATTACTTGTGTCTTGTCCACGTTTATCTTTCCACTCTTTATTTGATTAATTTGCGGTATTGATCATCACCCTAGTCAACCCCCTCATCTAGGGTGATTTAATTAGCCAAACCAGGCCAACAATTGGTATCAGAGCTAGTACTATTTTTATGAGACTTTACCATCTAATGGTTCGATCCCATGACTAGCTATGATTTTTGACTCCAATTGCCATCCGCTTTTTAAAAGTACTAATTATTTTTTGTGACAGGAAACAATGGAACGTTATATCAAGTACAAGGGTCTCAATCTTTAGGAGATCATGGTCAAAGGTCCAATAGTTATTGAGAAATCGGAAGATGAATATACTGAAGATGATTACAAGCAGATATCCAAAAATTTTAAAGCTACAAACATTTTATGTTGTGCTCTTATTGTCGATATTTATGAGTTTATATCACATTGTGATAGTGCCAAGGAAATTTGGGAGACTCTTTATAATTTATATGATACTAATCAAAATATGGTATTAAGCGAATTTGTGGCGCATGATGAAATAATCATGGATGAAAATGTTAAGTAAGTTGAGGATCACCAACCACATAAAGAGCTAGAACATGAAAATGATGATCTAATTTAGTGGCTTATATATAATGATGTCAAGCATGCCCAAATTCAGAAATTTCTTGAAAATTGTGAGAAAAATAATGATTCATCTATTCTTCAAACCGGTAAGGATGAGGTAACATCCATAGTTGAATTTTCAAATAATAGTATTTCTCCAAGTTGTCACATTTTTTATGATTTAAATACCACACCAAATTTTCAACTTTTAAAAATTCTTGATAGTGGTGTTAAATTAAGAAAATGTGTCAAGATTGAGGGAAAGAAAAATTTTACCACATTAATTTTTCTTACTTCTAACAATTTTGAATCCAAGAAGAAAAGGGTATCAAGATTTGATCGAGCAACTTCATTCTTTAAGAAATCAAAAAAGAATGCACATGTTCGTGGGATATTATTGATTCTTCATTTACATACTAATAATGCATTTTCAATAGCATTTGATCCTCTTGAAAATTTAAGTGGACAAGGAAACATTGGAGCTTCACAAAGGTATATGGTAAGTTATGGTTTGCCAAAAGTAAAAATAAGGTAAGTTCGTTTGTTTTGTCATTGCTCATATTTCAAGGCACTGACGTACAGTCCAAGGCCTTGAACTGCAGGCAGAAACTGAGTATCTTTAATATGACCAATTCAAAGCCCTGAATTTTTATGTGAAAATATTTAGATTCTTGCTAAACATAAGACTATGTTACTTTGCATGATCTACTTCCTATTTGTGGTGTTTTGATTTCAACATTTTTTGAATTTTAATTTGCTTTATTATTGGTATCTTATACTATTCTGACATGTTATTATGCACATATGATTTCAATGCTTTTGTCCATAATTATTATGATCCATAATACTTATATTGCTTGTTTATAGAAGAGAAAAATTATATCACTTGATCATTTTTTGATAGCCTTGATTTACTCTTGATAAGGGTAGAATTTTGTTCAATTATTGCATCATTATGTTATTTATAAAAATTTCAAGTCAATAAGCATTAGCGTCTATGATTAATTTTTTATTAGTATTTTATACCCTATATTTTTTTTATGAGTGCCATGGACTGAGGGGGGCATCTTTATATGACATTAACTTATTAAGGGCGCATTATATGTGTTTACCATGTCTCCCCAAACCCCACGAAAGCGGGACCCACACTGGGAGTGGTTGTTGTATATGTGTTTACCATAATAAGCTTCAATTTTTCTTTCTTCTTCTTATGCTACCTTTTTGATGAAATACAAAAAGGGGGGAAATATTTGGAAAACTTTTCATGGTGTGTCATTCCAAATTGTATGAATATGTTATTTTTATGGAGTTTTGTCTTTCATCAAAAAAAGGGGAGATTGTTAGCTTTCTTAAAGCTCACATTGAGTTTTTTAATATGTTTTGAAGAAAGACAAAAACGGTTTAATCAATTGACATATTCATCATATTATAATTAAATGATCTTAATAATTGTTATTGTTTAAATGTACTATATTTTTGAAGTGGATGTTAGAATATTAATATTACTTAGTTGATTTTATATTAGGTGTCATAATATCTTTGACATTGTTTAATATTCAAATTTGAAGGTTATCTTTATGATATTATATTGTGTAATTCAAATTTGAATATAAGATTGTGGAGCTATATTTATCAATGTCAAAGATTTGCTCTTAATATGATAATATCTTGTGATAGAATATCTTGGAAGATTATGTTGCAAATTATGAATGGTTCTAGAAGATTTTCAGTCAAGATATTCAGGCCAAAATCAAAAAAGTAGCCGTTGAAGAAATCTACAATCAGCAAAAATAGCTATTGAACGTTGGAATTGAAAATGGAAGATTTTCAAGGACCCTGAATTGAAGTTCAAGGCCTTGAACTGAAGTTGATTTTAAGGAAAGTCCAACGGCTAGTTTGCAAGAGCTCCTTCAAGACTTGGCTATAAATATAGAGCTGAATGAAGAGCTAAAGTATAAGAGAGAGCAAACACTCATTGGCATACATATTACTCGAGAATTTATTGGCATAATTTGAGCTTAAATTTGCTTCTATATACTACATTTCATTGTATTGTTCAAGTTGTAATTTGGGTGGGATCATAAAGTTGAAGGACCAACTCTACCAACGACTTATTGAAGGGTCAACTTGTAGCTTGGAACTTAGAGTAGGTGTACTCTAGAGTTGTATAATCATCCTTCCTAATAAAAGTTCGGGTTAATCCTACAGTTAGGGAACTCTAGGCGAGGACTAAGCTTGGTTGATGTTAGCCTCGTAAACAATTACTGGTGTCTTGTCCACGTTTATCTTTCCGCTATTTATTTGATTAATTTGCGAAGTTGATCATCGCCCTAGTGAACTCCCTCATCTAGGGTGATTTAACTAGTCAAATCGGGCCAACATACTTGTTCACTCAAAAGGAGTTGAATATGAGGCAAAGACGGTGGTTGGAGCTGATAAAGGACTACTACTTAGAAATTCACTACCACCCTGGGAAGACAAACATAATAGCAGATGCCCTTAATCGAAAGTCAATTGGCTTTATGGCATGCCTCCTTACCTCAAATAAGACGTTATTAAAGGAGTTGGAGGACTTGCAAATCAAAGTGGTGTTGTCTTCAAAGGCAAGCATGATAGCTACCATACAACTTACCTCTCCACTTGTTGAGAAAATAAAAAGCGTCCAATTTTAGGATTTAAAATTGGTAAAAATTAAGGAAATGGTAGAGAATGAGAGAATAAAAGGTTTTGATCTGGTTAATGGTGTGCTTGGGTTTAGAGGGATATTATGCGCACTTAATGTGGAAAAAATTAGAAATGATGTGGTTCGCAAAGTAGACCGCTCAGTATATGCTAGTCACCCTGGTGGTGCTAAAATATGTCATGACCTAAAGGAAAATTATTGGTGGAGTGGAATGAAAAGAGATGTAGCTAAGGTTATGTCCCAATGCCTCACATGCCAACGTGTGAAGGCTGAGCACCAAAAACCATGAGGACTTCTCCAATCTTTACTAATTCCAAAATGGAAATGGGAACACATAAGCATGTACTTTGTCACGGGTCTACCGAGAAAGTGAAACAACATGACTTGATGTGGGTAATCGTTGACAGATTGACTAAATACACTCATTTTTTAGTAGTCAAGGTCACCTATACCTCATAGAAGTTAGTAGAAATATATATTCAAGAAATTGTTCGGCTTCATGTGTACCGTTAAGTATCATCTCGGACCGTGATTCAAAGTTCACGTTGAAGTTTTGGAGAGACTTTTATGAGGCCATGGGAAGAAAACTCAACGTTAGCACTTCTTTTCATCCTCAAACTGACAGACAGACCGAGAGAACAATCAAACAATGGAGGATATGTTGCGAGCATGTGCTTTGGACTTCAAGGGAAGCTGGGATCGCTCCTTATAGCTCATTGAATTTGCATACAATAATAGCTACAAAGCAAGCGTTAGAACCACACCATACGAGGCACTCAATGGACGACGTTGTAAATCACCTTTTTGATAGCACGAAGTTGGAGAAAGAAGAATCTCAAAACTTGAGTTGATTGATGAAGTGCCAGACAAGGTCAAAATTATTAGAGAAAGACTTCGAGTAGCCCAGAACAGACAAAAGAGCTATGTAGACCTAAAGAGAAGACCCCTAGAATTCGAAGGAGGAGACCATGTCTTCATTAAGGTATTCCCACTTAAATGGAGTGTTCGACTCGGACAAAGAGAGAAACTTAATCCCAGATACAAATGACCATTTCAGATAATCGAGAGGATAGGTCCCGTAACATATAGAATATCACTCCCTCCTTTGCAAGGGATACACCAGGTGTTTCACATGTCAAATCTCAGGAAGTACATCTCGGATCCTAATCACATTATTGAGCACGAACCGATAGAGATTAGACATGATCTTAGCTTTCTTGAAGAACCGATTTGGATACTCGAACGACAGGAGAAAGACAATTTCTTATGTCAAAGTCCTATAGAAGCATCACAAAGTCGTAGAGGCAACATGGGAGCCAGAGCATGAGATGTGGGAGATTTATATTAACCTTCTTGAAGCAGGTATGTAAATTTCGAGGATAAAACTTCTTTTAAGGGGGGACAATGTGATGATTAGGAATAATATTTGCTAATAAAGTTTGCTTAATAAAAATTCTACTAATAAGCTAGCATAGGTTTTTTTTTTTAAATTTTTTTTATAGAGGAAGTATGGGCAACCAACCACAGAGAATGGGTTGCTCATCCTCATCGATACACCTATTGTATGACACCCCATGCCCTAATCCTTTTTTCCATTTGGATAAGCAAGAAGGACACACACACAGCCCAAAAAAAAATGATGATGAAGATGTGTGAGGATGCATGCTGCTAGTGCAAAGCAAAAAGGGGTGTAAGAGTTGGTTGTTTTTTTTTTTTTTACTCTTATACTCCTCTTTTCCACCTTTCCTCTAATTTCTACTACTTTACCAAGGAAACTAGAGAGAGAAAGTGGTAATTTTACTCAACCAACTTGCTTTGGATATTTCCTAAGGATCAAGGGATTAAAAGGAGATTAAGAAGTTACTTTAAGGTGTGGGTTCTCTTAATCCCTTATATAAAAATTATTTTTAAAGTTAAAATGTTTTATTATGATGTATGATTATGTTATTGATTTATAAGAGTTAGAGTGTCTCTTTATATGGTTAGAATATTTTAGGAGTGACATTTTAAGTTATGCATGCCATGTTACTAAGATATATGTCATGATTGTTGAGATATATTATTTGAAGTTGCTTTCCTAAGTTATCTTCCATAAATGGTGGTATTAGTAAATATTTGAGTTAATGGTTGTGAAAAGTAGACTTGGCATGATGTTATGGTTGATGAATTAGAATGATGAAATTACTTGCTTACCTTACTAGACATGTATATTATGATTTTGTAACGTTGAAAAATACATGAAGTGTTGTTGAGTTGTATGTTGTCATATGACTTTTGTAATTGATTCTTGTGTGGGTTGTGATATTAGAAGATATTTTAGAAGTTGATTGAGTTAGTGTGTTTTGGCATGGTCTTTTTGGATGAGTTAAATAGTTAAAATGTACTCTTGAAAATTTGTTAAATATGAGTAAAGAAAATGATGGTGTAGCATTGTGATAAAATTATGTATGTATTCTTGATGTGGTGGTAATGTAATATTATGCTTGAAAAAAAATTGAGAATAGAATCCCCAAGTTTTTTTTTTAAAAAGAAATTGTTAGTAATTAAATAATGAATTGTTACTTGATTGTGTGAGGAAGAAAAATACACATAGTAGAGGCATAATAATAACAACATCCATACACCCAAAAAAAAAAAAAACTACAAAGCCAAGTTAGAACACTTGAGCAAGTAGTATTTTATATAGTATTTGGTATGACCTTATAGCAATTATTTAGCACATGTCGTTCACAAAAAAAAAAGGTCCTAGTTGAAAGATTATTTTTATGGTCCCCCAAATATTCGTTTAATTGAGTTGAGAAAATTAGTGAACGAAAATTATTATGATTTACACATGACATCATATGAAATGGTATTAATTTGATACCATATATCACATGTATATTTAGGTTATAAAGCCACTGAGTTTGATTTCTAGTGTCGGACTTGAGTAAATTAGTATCTAAAGGGATAGATCATTATGTACGTTCAAATTGGGGATATGTCGGCGGATTTCGACTACTATCTAAATTTTCACCTAGCAGTAGAGTCTGCAGTGGAAATTCCACAGTGTGGCAGTTTTTCACATAGAAAGGTGGTAGCGGTTTACCCTGACGAGGGTATAAGTTTCCCCATTCCTCAAATGGTAGTCCTCTTGGGTAGGCAGTCTTTTGGTCAAGGTCGTTTCGTTCCTGACTTTCACTTGCGCAAGAATCGACTTTGGTGAATAGTGTGTACTTAACAAATCTCTAGTCCGAAAGGAATTTAGATTGTGAGAAAAAGTCTATTCATGTGAGAAATATGCACATTTCCTTTCTTTCTAACTTCTCAAGCCTAATTGAGTTGTTCATCAGGATTTTTAATAGGGCATTATTTCTGCTCAGGAAAGGCGGGTTTGCGATGATTTGAAAGATTTATGTATCTGTGATAATAGTGCTATTAATATTGTTATTGGTACTATGACTTGTTGTGTGTAAAAACTATTTTGGTTTTGGGAGACGAAAACTCCCACTGAGTTGTGGTTGCTCACCCCTCTTTCAAAATTTTCCCTTTCAGATTCTCAACAAGATTAAGGTAGGTGGCATAACGTATTTTTTGGCGGCCGATGCTTGGATTTGAAGATGCACCTTTTGTAATTTGTATGCATTGCCTTTATGTAATTGGAATGTATTGTAACATTAGTAAGTTGTAATATTTTGGCGCATGTTGTAGATGCTTTGAATCAGCGTCGATAGCATCCCACCAAGACTCACATATTTTATTATGTTGCTTATGACGAGGGTCATGAGGACCCCATTCTAATATAAGGTCGTAAGGCCCTAAAGTCTAGTTCTTTTGGACTTCATAGGTAGAGCAGGAAGCCTTAAGAGTCATTTCAAAGGATTTTGGCGATGTAATGCTCTTACCATGGAGCAGGGGCGTTATATTATACAAATGGATCTGGAAGGTGAATGTGATGCATAAGATAAAATCTTTTTATGGCAGAAATTACATAATGCATTACCAAAACGAGAAAACCTTTAAAAAAAAAAGATCTTGGGATCAATCCAGGTTGCCCAATTTGCACTAATGACATTGGATCTAACGATCTCTTATTTTGGGAGTGCGTGTCCACTCGATGGCTATAACATTTAGCTTGTCAACATACATGGTTTCAATTCCCTAACATTGCATATGGACCACATTACTCTAACCAACTAATCCTTAAATATAAACAGAGTCCCAATTGTGATGACATGAGTAGCATTCCTGTTATGGTATATATGGAAAGGAAGAAATGCGGTAATGTTCAAAAATGAAGTGTTTCCGTCCTTTGAAGACTTTAATTAAAGCAAAAAGAGCATATGCAGAATGGAGAATTCGAATCTGTATGTGGGAGATTCTTCTTTTGGCGGGGTTCATCATCTGCATTCCAATTAACTTTTTCTTGTGAGATGGAACCCCCCATAGGAATTCGTCAAAATCAACTTTGACAGATCTCTCACTTAGAAATCAGAGGCGGGGGGCTTCATCATTGGGGATTGGGCGGGCAAACTCATGAAGGCGAGGGTGGAGCATCACTAAGATTCTAGTATTTTAGTGTCAGAAGCAAGAGCACTGCGAGATGAGTTCGTGTAGCGGTTGAAGCAGGCTTCTGCGAGATCAGTTCCTGTAGCGGTTGAAGCAGGTTTCAAGCGAGTCAATAATTGAAGGTGATAATGAAATAGTATTATTATCCACCACATAATGCCAATAATGAAGCAGGTTTCAAGCGAGTCAATAATCTGAGCATAATGCCAATGGAATAATCACACTACAAGAATACGGTCCAATTGAGACCGAAATCAAAATTGGTCTCTAATTAAATTTGGAGACCGAATTCAGAGACCAAAAGCTCTGGTATCAAATTGAAATCAATTTAGAGGCCGAAAATTACTATACGGTCTCCACTTGAGACCAACACAAATTTCGGTCTCAGATTTTGGAGACCGAAATCAGTACACGATCTCAATTGGAGACCAACATAATTTTCGGTCTTAGATTTTGGATACTAACTGTAATATTGGATACACTTAGAGACCACGGAAAAAAAATTTGGTCTCAGATTTAGATTTGGTAGAGACCGAAATGGTTTCCGGTCTCAACTTTAGAGACCAAAAGAATTTCGGTCTCAATTTTACAGGCGAGACTTCCAAGGAGGCGTCACTTTCCAGGAAGGCTCTTGTCATTTCAGAGACCGAAAAATATAATGGTCTCTAAATAATTTTGGAGACCAAATGTTTTGGTTTCGAATTGCAATTAAGTCAGAGACCGAAATGATGATTCAGTCTCAATCTGAGACCAATTACATTTTTGGTCTCAATTATTGGAGACTAAATATAATTTCGGTCTTCAATTTTGAGACCAAACTTCAGAATTGGTCTCTATTAGAGACGAAACTCATTTTTGGTCTCAACTTTAGAGACCACATATGTATGTCGGTCTCCAATTGAGACCAAAATGGCTCGGTCTCACTAGAGACCAACACAGTCGGTCTCTGACTTTGGGAGAAAATCAGAAGGTGCGTCTTCGAGCGCGGGCACTCTTCGCTCAAACTCCACCGGCTTCCCACTCCCAGCTCTCTGGTCTCACTCACTCCACTAGCTTCCTCCTTCAAGCTTCCACTATCTCACTCACTCACTTCCTTTCTCATCTCACGGCGTTTGGTTGCTGCTCGGTCCTTATTTTCCCCGCCTAGTTCAGTCTCCAGAACACTCCATCGGCGCGAGTCCCTCTCTTCTTCTTCTTCGAAGAAACGACAACCGCCATTGCAATGGTTCTCCTTTTTCCTGTGTATTCCTCCACCGGCGAGAAACGACCGCAATCTGGCAGAACGTAAGTGTGCTTTGGTTGCCATTGCTTCTCCTCGCTTCTCACAATCTCATTGTTGTGTTCTTCTTCCCTGTTACTTTCTGCTCAATCTTTTGCAGCCTCTACGTTTCATTCGCCGTCTCCTTGGCAGCTCTGGACAGCCGGTAGCCGTCGTCCCTGTCATCCGCCATCAATTTCAATCTTATGGGTGGGTGGCTGGTTATGGTTTGAGGAACCCTAACCCTAATTCGAACCTTCTCTGGTTGTAAGTCTAAATTTGTTTCTGAGTTCTCTAATTTCAGATTCTAATCCCTCCTAATTGAAGCAAAATTAGTGAAGCCTCTGCTGCTATCTTCGAGCATTCAAGGTACTGATTTCGATTTTTGCTTTTCTTTAATTCCAGGAAACGTGGGGCTTCTAACATACATATTGTTTGAGAACAATGTAGAGGTAGCTCGTTTCCCTGCGGTAGATTTTGAAGCAAAATTTTTTGATCTTGACATTACTAAGGTACTTCCTTCACGCTAATTGCAAACATCTATTTTACCTCATGGTTTTTTGTACTTACAATAGTGTTGGAGCCATATCTCATCTAACACTGTTTATACTTCATCTACCTGGTGTTCAGCCAACATTGCTGGCCAAGAAGAAGAGACGTGTCTTTATTTAATTATGCCAGGTTTTACTCGACACCTATGTCGTGGTTAACTGAGCTAGAAGACTCTCTATTGCTGGGCTTTCCAATATGTCTAGGAATCACCTGTTTTGGTGCTCTATGTCGTGGTTGACTGAGCTAACAGACACTTTCTACTATTATGCTCTTTCTTGGATGGTTAGGATGGCGCTGCCGTTTGGTTGGGGGGGGGGGAGGAGGTTGTGTGGCCCCAGGGTGGGTTGGCTAGGGTAAAGGCCAACTTGTTGGCCCAAATTTTTGTTGGCATCCTGGAATTGGACCTCAGACCTTCAAATTTGGAGGTAACCTCATTGCTAATAAAGCACAAAGCTCTCTGGATTGCTACACAGCGTATATTCCTTTATCTAGTTGATTCTTTCTTGATTCTTCCCCTGCTATTCTACAATTAATTATTGCTGTTTTCCTCCTTTGTTCAGTCCGCAAGATTGGAAGGCTAAGTTGAAGCTGCCACCACCATATTCACGTTACAGAACAGAGGTACGAGTTTAGAACCTATGTATAAGCTCCTGGGGTGATGGCTTATTACCAACTTCTTAGGGCTTTATTTTGGGCAGCCTTTGGCATGGCTAGTCTACTAGATTGTCAATGTTGAATTAAGGTCTTTGGTACGGAGGGTCAGTGAGATTATTATTGGGGAAAAAGCCTCCTTAGGGCTTAGATGAGGATAGATGAGGATATAATGGTTGGAATTGATGTTGATTGTTGTCTGCCGAGTAGGATATCTTTTTTTCGTTTTCTTGCAATCACTTCTGTTAGTGATATCTTTTTGGAGATTTTTGCTACGTTGACAGGATAATGGATTGCTGACCTACCTTTGATCCGGGTTTATTGAGATATAGTTCTAAATTCAAGCATAATAGTGGAAAGTGTCTCCACTTCTGAACTTGCACTGCTGACTTTGCGTGATGCGTCTTGTTTAATTTGATCTTGTGTCCGTAGAATTGGTTGGTAAACACTGTAATTTAGCTTTTTGTTTTTAAAGGTCTGCTTGTTTTCTATTTTTATTGCATATATCCCTGTATTTGGTGCCCTTTTCAGTAAATGAATGATGAAATACATTTTCGATGGATGAAATGCGGTTCAGTGCCTTCCCTCCTCCTCCTCTGGTTGTGGTGGTACCTCTTCAAGTATCTAATGGTGTATTTTTGTCTTGTAGGATGTGACAGCTACTAAAGGGAACGAGTTTGAAGACTACTTTCTAAAACACGAGTTGGTCATGGGTATATATGAGAAGGGTTTTCAAAGGCCATCTCCTATCCAGGAGGAAAGTATTCCTATTGCATTGACTGGAAGTGATATTCTTGCAAGAGCTAAAAATGGGACTGGAAAAACTACTGCTTTCTGCATTCCTGCTTTGGGAAAAATTGATCAAGATAACAATGTTATCCAAGGTCTGTCTCTTGGCTATACTGCTGTGCATTTTTGTCATTCATGATCCTTTAATATTTTGCTACTGAAGGCTTAAAATTGTTGTTGACCCCCACAAGAAAAAATTTATTAAACGAGTCAACTCGAACCTGCTCGTTACCCAGCTCTACATTTAAGTGTCCCATCTTATGTGGATGTCTCTTTGCAGTTGTCATTCTGGTTCCCACCAGAGAATTGGCTCTCCAGACATCACAAGTTTGCAAAGAGCTTGCAAAACATCACAAAATGCAGGTTATGGTTACGACGGATGGTACAAGTTTGCGAGATGATATGATGAGATTGTATCCACCTGTTGATTTACTTGTTCGAACTCCTGGACGAATACTGGATCTTGCAAAGAAAGGAGTTGGGTTGTATATAGTTGTAATTAGTTTGACTGAATTTTTGTGTATATTTGGAACCGTCTTTACTGAATTAATAAAATGTATTTATGGCAATTTTGGCGTAATGGCACGTATTCCGCTTCTATAATTTGTGGCAATCGTGACCCAAAAATGATTCAAAAAAAATAATAGGTTCAAGTGCCAAACAATAGCAAGATTATTTAAAAAAAATTGTTAAATTAGAGACCGAAATTATATCTTGGTTTCTGTTTGAGACTGAGTATAAACTTCGGTCTCAAAATATGCCATGGCCAAACTTCGGTCTCAATCAGAGACCAAAATAACTGTACGGTCTCTGGTTGAGACTGAAATCATTGGTCTCTATTAGACACCACCAGACTTTGGTCTCTAATAGAGACTGTTGGAGGTTGGTCTCTAATGGAGACCAGAAATTTTGGTCTCAAACAGAGACCAAAACTTTTGGTCTCAGCCAGAGACCGAGGAAAGGCAATTTGGTCTCTAAATTTGAATTGCTACCAAGGATTTAGAGACCGGCCCATTTCGGTCTCTGTTCGGTCTCCAAACTTTAATTGAGACCGAAATTTCTATTTTTGAAACCGGCTTTTTCGGTCTCTAACAGGGCGGAATCTTGTAGTGTCAACACTTTAAGGGCAGATTGCTACACCATGGCAAATTGTAATTATTATCCACGACATTTCGGTTTGCCTCAGTATCATGGACTACTTCCTCATTTCTCTTGTTTTTAGGGAACCTAATATGGCAGTTGATTGGTTATCAAAATTAGGACACACGCTTTCATCATCTACCTCCTGTGATTTTTCCTCCTCTATTGAGCATAGTGATATTCTGTTCTTTGATGTGATGGGATGAGCTCTTGAGAGAAGAGATGTTTAATCGTTTTTACCACTTATCGATGTTAAAAAAATTAAAGTAGAGCAGGGCAAGACCATATTTATAGTAAAGGTTTGTACAACTTTTAACAATGATTGTATCTGTGGATGCCAATGATCTTAATTAGTAAAATTTTCAAATATTTGAGCTAAATTTCATTCACCTTGGCTTCTGAGACTCTTTTTACAAAAAAAGGCAACAATTATTTTGTATTAAAAGACTATATGTTTGATTATAATGTATATTTACGAATGAGATGGAAAGCTCACTTTAATGATATTTCTCCAAAAAAAAAAAAGGTAGCTGGATTATGCAAAAATTGCTGCATATGTTTTATTTAAGATTAGTAACAACATGGCGAAACTGTGACATCTTTTATTAATGATTAACAAAAATTTATTGAAAACTGTTATCCTCAATTAATGATTAACTGTTTTATTAGTCGTTATGAGTATATTGAACTTGATACTATTCCTACCAACTCCAATATACTCTAACTTACTCAAACATGTTAACTGTTAGCTAAACATGCTTCAAATGACTAATTCTGCTCTAATATGTTCAAATCTGCTTAAACCTGCTAATTGTTAGTCAAATCTTTTCCAACGAGCCCCAATCTACTCACAAATTTGCTTCTAAACTGCTCTGATCTACTAATGTTAGTCAAATCTATTTAAATATGCTATCTGTTAATCAAATATGCTTAAACCTACTCTAAGGTGTTCTATCTTGCTCTAATATGCTAACTGTTTCTCTAACATGCTCATAACGAGCAGGCCTATAAGAAAATGAATAATTTTTATATAATGCTTAATTAGGATATCCAATTAAAATTTGTAAGATTAAATGTGAATCTTTCAAGCATAATAAAATTTCAAAATATTATTTGAGTTTTTGAATGATACTATTATTATTTTGGGAGTGATTTGTTTGAAAGAGCATCTAATGTAAAATTTTTTCATCATTTTCAAAACACAAGGAATTAACTTATCAAAAACAATTAAAGTAATAATAGTCATTTAATTTAGATTTTATAATAAATACTAAATCTTATATTATGTGTACTATTGATTCGACCTTGTCTTCAAAAATCTTGACCTCATCAGTAATCAGCTTGTCCAATATGGGTGTTGACACGGCCATGCCTTTGACTTTGAGTTGCCAAGCTCATGCTACCGACGTGTATCATTATTAATCAAAGTAATTTTCAAATATATATATATATATATATATATATATATATATATATATATATATATATATATATATATATATAATCGACGCAGTCGGGTGGACGAGTTAAGTCGTGAGGAGCGAGTGCAGCGAGTGGCTCACGGAAGGCCAAGAGAAGCCACAAACACAAGCGACAAACATCGAGCCCCGTGTTACTCTGCAAACCCGACTTCCAAGCCATTTTTCCATTGGCATTATGCTCAGATTGTATCAATGTATTTAACATTCTTTTTTAATCATTGGACAAGGAAAAAAATAATGTGTTTGATAAAGGGTTTTTCGGTTTTTTTTTTTTGGTTATCATTAATGTATGTTACGCATGCCAGATGTTAGATAATGAATTTTTTGAATAGTTTTTTATTTAAAATAATTTGAGATAAAAATAATTGGGGTGTTTGACGGAAGAGTTTTTTGAATTAACTATTTGGTTAAAAAAATTAATTTTTTAAGAGTTCAAACACGTAGTTTGTTGAGATTAGCTATTTAGTAATTTTTCACTTACATAAAAATAACTAACTCACCAAATATTTTTTTCAAAAATAACTAATCTATACAATATTAATATTAATTTTGGAAAACCCTGGAATACTACTACAAGAATTGATTCGCAAAGTTCGGTATAATATTAGCTATAAAAATTATTTACTTATTAAATCTAAACCTTTAATTTTAAAGTTTTTTAAAAAACACATTTTGTAATTGTCGCTTATCTCCAAGAAAAGTACTTCTTTATTTTTATATATTTATTTTAAAAACATACCTTGAGGAATCAACTACATGCTCTCCATATGTTCGATTATACATGTTATAAGGATAGATAATAATCCCACTTTTTACTATTTTAATTATGTGTGACATTTATACTAATACTATTATGTGATCAGTCCCCCCCTTCTCCGAGTCATCACTCATCTCTCCCCTCTACAGTTTAATTGACTTTCCGTCGTGAAATTCTTGGTGTACTTTCCTGCCCTTCCATTTCCAAATTGCAAAATTCTACAGTTTTTGGGACGAAATTATGCAAAATTAGGGATTTACGTTAAGCCCTATTGTGTCCAAAGGAAAAAGATGAGGAATAGTAGTGATTAAAATCCGAATTTTAATAGGTAAGTCTTAATGTGTCCTATTTATTGTATTTTGCCGATTATTGTTTCGTGATATTTTGAGTTACTTTGATTAGAAATTCTTTGGGTCCCCAGTCGATCTTATCAATTCCATGAAACATTTTTTTGGGGTCCAATTTTGGGTATACTATAGGAGAAAATAAGGTGAACAATGGCTGGCAAATAATTGAACAGATTGAGTCGTGGATAAACCATTGCCTTGAAAGCAATTACGGCTCGACTATGGTGCAAATTGATACAGCCAGTTGCTCCCCAAGGTTAATTAACTACTCTTGAACGAATGCACTTCGCGGCCAAGAGTTTGGAGTATGCAGTATGTAAACTTAACCCAGAATACGCAAAGAAGAAGAAGGGAGGAGAGAAGTGTAAGAACTGGAGTGTAGAGCCATACTGCTAAGCCCTCTATTTATAGGGGAAAATATGGTTGTTACAAGGCCATTAAAATGGCACAGAATAAGGCAGAATATCATATTCATGGGGAGGAGGAGAATCAGGAAGACCATAACGGTAGAGAATGATTCACGGAAGATTTTAACGTAATCTGTTACAAAAATATTAAACAGATTTCTTCCAAAAAGATAGGATAAGACCTCAACCCGCACCCTGCCCAGGCGGGCTGGCGGTGGCAGTGCATGCACATTCACCCAAGACACCATCAACCCCATAAAATATGGTCTTAAGTTATTCAACAAGGGCAAGAAAAATGTGATATATAAACCCTTCAAGATACCCCCAAGGGCTCCATGTGGGACAAATGTAAGAGAGAGATAAAGGAAGAAAATCTACCTTGTTGCCATTACCCTAACATATACTATTGTCAGTTCGGAGTTAATTTTGTTTGTTTTAGATTTTAAGTATGTTTGATTATTGAATTTTGTTTGTTCATTGTAGGAACAATTGTGCTTACAATCTTATAATTTATAAATTATAGCAGCAAAGGAGGAGCCATCATTGTAATTGAGGAAGAGTTACCATATCCAGATAATTATTCTCCAATTTTCGAAAATGTTGCTATATATTTTCATTCCATTTTTTCTTTTTGGCTATATTTAATTTAGTTTATCTATCCTTGCTTCTTTTTCTTTCTTTATTTAAGAATTTGAGATAGAAGCTCTGAGATTATTTTGGTTTGTGGATTTAGTTGAGACATTTATATGTTATAATTTAGTCGTTAAGATTGTGTTTTTGCATTTATGTCGAAAGGATGAAATTGACCATTTACAGAGTCGAATGAGTCTGCACCAGCTATGCATATAGCTAAATCAGCAGTATGATTTGTGATTCATAAGCATTTCTTCTTTCTTATATATATATTTTTTTTGGATGTTGGGGTGTGGAAAGATGTTATTTTGTATTTGTTACGTTCGTTTATGATGAATTTGGCCATTCTCATTTAATTGATTGATTGATTTGTGTGAATGAGGACCCATTATCACGCATTTGTGATTGGTAAGATTTATTTATTTATTTATTGTTTAGGGAGTTGTTTTAGTTTTTAACTTTTAAGTTTATTGTAGTAGTTTGTTTGGATTTTGGCTGTGACAGTTTGCTATCAAATTCTAATTAAATTTGGAGTCTCTCCCTCTCCTCCTTGTCACTTTGGTTTGTATTTGTTGATAATTCAATCATTAGTCCATGGATTTGGACATAATGCTCATTATGAATTTTCATTATTGATTATTTTTTATTTCTAATAATTGGTTTATGATTTCTATTTTTTATTTTTCAATTTTAGATCTAGATCTATTTCGTTTATTTGGCTGTTGGTTCATCATAAGTGATTAATGATTTCGGTTCATATTTCTAGTTTGTTTTTATTTAGGTATAACATTTTACACTAATAATTGGTTTGTCATTCTTCATTTTACTGATTTTCGATCTTGGTTCACCTCAAATTATTAATACTTGGTTTGTGATAGAATCGGGAATAGAAAGTTGTTTCCGTATATTCCCCTTAGTTGTGCAATTGCCTAAAGTTTTTTCGATATATTGTCTGTTTATTTGCATGGCTTTATGTGAGACAGGTTGTGTATGAATAGTCTTGATATGCTTGTATTTTGAGGTACTTGTTTTTTCCCCCTTCAAGTTAATCTACTATATATGCTACAATTTACTTTTTTTTTTTCCTGCTCAAAATATTCCACTATTACTGTGGGACAATAGACGGGTTAATTACCTAATTTATCTTCTTCCCAACAACCAAACTAAAATATTCCACTGTTACTTATGGACTACTCTTCCCTTTGTTATGATGTCAATTAGTTACTAACATATTCACGGTTGGAGTTCAAGCATAGTCGTGCTTTTGCCTATCGTGTTTGTCATTCGAGTACATTTTGTGTCTATATATTTGTAATTAAATGTTCTCGATGAATTATTCAGTTATTATCTAACCAACAACAAATCTTCCATTTTATAAATTGTTCCTTACATGACATGGCTATCACGGTTTTAGCAATCCTTTGTCAAGGTATCTCCTATTGGAAAAATTAAGAAAGGCATCGGTCTAGGATCACTTCGAGACTTTTAGGCAGGTGGTGTACTTTTTTTTCTAAAGATTCTAATCGCCCATAATTGTGCTAAAGGTTTTAGTAATTAAATCTTTGGGATACAAAGAAGTCTCTCTGTCTGCATATTGCACACACGAAGATAGACCTTAGGAGCCTTATGACCTAATAGAAATTCAGAGGGAAGGCTGCTGGGAATAATTTTGGATAGATCAAATCACACCACTCATCCTCTATTTATAGAGAATATGGTGTGGTTTCAAGAGATATACACCTTTTCATGAGATAAAATCTCATCCATTGATTTTAATCTCAATGGTAATAATTGAAGAGACACTTATGAAATTAGTTAATTACCTAATTACATCTCTTCAATAGCAAATAATATTAATTACTATTTATATTTAATAATAAAAAATATTATTTATTAGACGCCTTTTGCCGAAATTCACTATTTGCATTGACATCCTTTGGAGCATTTAATTAATGCCAATTAATAATAATAATAATAATAATAATAATAATAATAATAATAATAATAATAATAATAATAATAATAATTCATGTCTCTTATAAATTTTCATTTTTAGGGAAATTACTCCAACATTCCCCCACCATTTCCATAATAAATGGTGTAATGAATTTCCGGAGGTCTTTATGCATAAATGAATGTGTCTTGCGATTGAACCTCCACCTTAGTGACTTATCCGTCAAATATTCAGGTTTATGTTGTAGGCTATGCTTTGAACTAGTAAACCTCTCTGAATACTTGCATCTAAGTCACACACAAGACTTCGTCCTAGAATCACCTAGTAATCCTGACACTTTTAAATGGTCATGTATCCTGTATCCATTCATGAGCATGTCGAAGCCAAGCCCAATTGACTCCGCTAAGCCGACCTTGCTTAAATGCTCATATAGGTGAGCCTTTACAATATCCCATAAATATTATAACATGAGAACATTTGAATTAGAGAAATAAGATTTCATTTTCATTAACTTGATAAATACTTACAATTACACCCAGGCATACCCGGGGACTTGCAAGAAATTTATCGAAGTTAAGCACTTAGTTCTAAACATTCTAAAAGTTCTTCATGTAAGGTTCATTAAGAGCCTTAGGTTACCCTCCTAAACTATATATGGGAATCTAAGCACTCCGATCATGGATGGGAAGTGAATGAGTGCCTCAAACCATTCTTATGATGTACTTTGACTCATTGAACTTAAGGCTAAATATTTCTATCCAGTGTTAAGTTGAGTTTCCACCATAGAAGGTTTTGGGTATGGATTTTAACCCCATCCCTCTGGCCGTTTTGATCACTAAATCTCTTGTAAGGCCTTTCGTTAATGGATCAACCAGATTTTGTGCTGAACCTACAAAATCCACAGTTATGACACCATCTTTGATAAGTTGTCTTACATAACTGTGACGTGAATCAATATGCCTTGATTTACCATTATATACATTATTGTATGCTCTTGCCAAAATAGAAGCACTACCACAACGTAGAGAAAGAGGTGACATTGGTTTTGGCCATAAAGGAGTCTCAAATCGCAAATTCCTTAACCATTCGGCTTCTTTACAAGCCGATGCTAGAGCAACAAATTCAGCTGACATAGTCGAATCAGCTATGCAGGTTTGCTTCTTTGATCCCCAAGATACTGCACCCCCACCAAGAGCGAAAATCCATCCACTTGTGGAGACATGATCTTCACTATTTGTTATCCAACTTGCATCTGTAAAACCTTCCAAAACAGATGGATAACCACAATAGTAAATAGATGACTTGAGGTATTTAATACCTTCCTTACCGCATGCCAATGCATATGACGAGGGTTACTTGTATATCAACTTATCTTGCCAACGGCAAAAGCTATATCCGGGCTTGTGCAAGACATTGTATACATCAAACATCCTATAACCCTAGCATATTCAAGTTGAGATACTGGTTTTTCAGTATTCTTTTCAAGTTTTAAACTTACATCAAAAGGTATAGATACAGGTTTACAATCATGATTGTTAAATCGCTTCAACACTTTTTCAATATAATGCGATTGAGACAATATCAACCCATTGTCAATCCTTGTTATCTTAATCCCTAAGATAAGATCAGCTTCTCCTAAATCCTTCATCTCAAAGTTTTGGGACAAAAATCCTTTGGTATTCTCTACTTGCTCAATATCTACACCAAAAATCAACATATCATCTACATATAAGCAGATGATAACTCCTTTATCACCAGTAAACTTGGTGTAAACCACTACAAAAAAAAGAGTATTCTTCCACACTTATTTAACCACGCATGGCTAAGTGTGGTGAGAAAATAAGTAAAAATGAGCACCCAGAATTATCCCTACATATAATAAGCGATGAAATATATAACCACTCTTGTAAGAGTGATAGTAACTAAATAAGGAATGTCAATGCATATTAAGCGTGGGGACTCGTATCTCATGACTATGAATCATTAAGCATGGATATTAAGTGTGGTAGAATGTTTTTAATTTTAGTTAACAAATGAACTAAAAAAAAAAAGGAAATTTGAAGGTTTAATGTCCTGCCCATCTCTTCATTCGCGCACAACTCCTCGACGGCTCGACCCTCTACTGTGCTCCATTCTCTAGGCCAATCACAGTTAAACCCTAATGTCGGTGGTGTCCTCTCGGCAGTGTCTCCATCGACATTGAAGGTTTGGTGGTTTCCGGTTGTCGTCGAGCTACTGTAGCTCTCTATTTCTACATAGGTGTCGATTGGTTCTTCCTCACGCCCAGACTTGTCTTGCCTCTCGCTCAGACTCACGCATTCCGCCGTCTCCTGGCTACCGGCAGCAAAGTCTCTGGTCGGCTGTTCTTCCTAGAGTAAGCACCAACAACCTCTTTCTCTTACTCTCTGAATTGTATGTTTTGAACCTTGAAATTTAGCAAGTATAGTCCGGTTGTTCTTCCCAGATTACTGGTGCTTGACGGCGACAATTCCGACGATCGTGGTTGTCCTTGGTTGCTCCCCGGTGGTAATTCTGTCCAGAGGAATTTGGTTCTGGTGTTCAATTGTAGCATTCTGGTGTTTGATTGCAGTATTCTAAAATTATGTTTGTATCTTACTGTTCTAGTGTTCGATTGCACTATCTGAATTAGAAAGTGTTCGATTGCATTCTGGTGTTCGATTGCAGTATCTGAATCAGGAAGTGGTGTTGTTCTTCGGCGACAATTGCAAGATTTCACCTACTTCTGACATTCGGCGTCGACGTTTACATCTTGCCGTTTTGCCCAGAGTACGCTTTTTCTCTCACCCTAGTTTGGTAACACTAGTTTTCTTAATCATATGTTGCGGCAGATTTCCATTTTGAATATTTACAATGCTTGCTAATTCTGTATTTGGGGATTTTCTTTTTCGTATTTTGGAGGGTGGAAGAGGTTTAGTTGTTAATGGAGAATGGCTTGTTTTAGCAATAAAGAAGCCAGTTTTAGTAGTCATACATTATCATGGATTTGCTTGCTATGTTACTTGAATTCAAGGCTATGATTCAATACTCATATGAATTTAAAGTTTTGAAACCCAAAATTTTAGGGATCTACCTTTAGTTTGAAGTGTCCTAGTTGTGTTATGGTCTAGAATGAAGAGTGTTGAGTGGTGTCTTCAGGTATGATGCAATATTTTAAAGATGTTCCCATACACAACTTATCACTTGCCAAAATCTTCTTAGACCTCCTAGAAAACACTGTGGAGCCTTATATTGATGATGTGATCATCAAGAGCTATGAATGTCAAAGACGTAAGGTAAATCTTTAAGATAAACAGGCAATAAAAGCTGCCCAACAAGTGTATACCTTGGTTTAGGTTGGGAAATTCTTGGGCTTGTGATTGACTAAAATGGAACAGAGCCAAACTCAAATATGATGAAAATAGTAGAAACAATACTGTCAAAGAAGGTGATCCTCGTGGCTGTTCGTGCTTCTTTATCCCCCTTTGTGAATTACATACTGAAAACCTGAAACCAGGTAATTATCTCTGTCCTAGAAGGCCCTTTATGCTCGAGAAGAATAGAATGCTTTCGGAAAATTCAAGCATCTTTAATTCAAGCATGGTGCTTTCTGCTTATGTAAAGCAGAGCAATAAAAATTAACAGTAAATATGGTGGAGTTTTGTCAATTCATATAGATAGTAGATACCACGCGTGGGCGATGGGGGATGAGTCAACATATCTTCTGTAGAGCTGCTATGCATCATTAGCTTAGTTCATTAATGTTACCCTTTTTTTTAAAACTATATTTGTGTTTGTTTAGAAATGTGTCACCTTTGATGTTCCATGAGTTAAAATCAAGCTAGTATGTTGACTTACATAGGGTAAAATTCTTCCCAATCCATGTACTTTTTATTCATAAATTTTTAACTCGAAACTTCACTTAAGATAAATAGATTTTATACTATTTGAATAAACCTACCTTTGGTTGTCTACTAAAATTTGAATAAACCTCAGATTATGAGTGATAGTGACACTGTTGTAATCCTGTAAGTCTCAATATCCTGCAATGGAGTTAGAATCTCCCATGGTGATTTTTCATTGCTTCAATGATAAGTTTGTCACTACCTTCAATATGCATACTCTTGAATCCAGCTTGTATATCAGCTTTGATCCCATTGCGCATCGTTGTTGCGAATAATGAAACCTCTTGTAGCTATAAAAGCTAATTTTGATGCAACTATACAACCTCTTACTGATTACAAACCTCATGTATCATATTCAATCACATGTTGACAAGTTGAACATAATTACAATAGGTATTGAACGCATGCGGTTACAAAGCTGATCCCCAGATGGTTGACAAGGTGTTGCTTAAGAGGCTGCGAAATGTCAACATTGTGAGTTTAGTTTAAAAATTCTAAATTACATGTTTTTATAGTGATGCGTTGTACTTTGAAATGTCTTGTCGTGGTTTGTTCGATTTCTCGGATTTATTCATGGCAATGGGTTCCATTTGTGTTGGATACATTAGGTGTGTGGCATGTTGAGTTGATTTGCTCCGGCTTGTGGCCGTTGAGACTGTGAATAGTTTGTTATTGTATTTATGACATGTTGTAAAAGGAAAATAGCCAAGTTTTAGGTGAAACTCTGCCGAAATTTTTTCAAAATAAGAGAATTTACTAAAAAGGCAAACTTAAATGTAAGGATATTACATAATATTTTTAGAGCGGGAGTACCCAATTATGGAGGCTGATAGATATTACATCTTGCAATTTTTTTAGAAGTTTTTTCTATTAGTAGCATTGTTTGTTATAGTTAACTCTAATGTATGGGCTTGGTGATTTCAGGTTGAAACCAAGGGCAGCATGTCACAGCATCGGATATAAAGTTTGGGTTCTGAAGTGTTCACTTAAGTTGTGGAGTTCTACACCTTCTCATTTATTCTATTTTGTTTAAATCTTATATGTGTGTATTTCACACAAACTCAACTTTTAGGTTGTGGGTGCATGCTTTATAGACATGTTGAATTCAATTTTGTACGTAGTTGTCATTATGTGGTTGAACACTAGTTATTTTGGAACTTAGCTAATGACATTTTGTTTATAGTTATAAAGTCTCCATACTTTTTGTATCATTCACATTATGATCAAATAAATATTTTCTTTCTCTATCTCTCTTCCTCTCTCTCTCTATATGCATGTGTGTAATATATATATATATATATATATATATATATATATATATATATATTTATGTATATATGTACATGTATGTATATATAAACTATTTGCATTTTTTAATACAATGGCTTTTTATTTCTTTTTTATAAAAATTTTCCTGCCAAAAAATTAGTTATTCGCTTACAGCATTTGAAAGTTAGTTATCAAATGCATAACGCCACACTTATAAGCGAGGGAGTGGTCAAAATGATTTTTCTCTCGAAGGATACACTGGCCACGAATACAAGTGATGGTAACTTGCCTACACCTATAAGCGTGGTAGACAACGCAGTCTTCCATGGATATAAGTGTGGGTATTGCACAATTCGTCACGCTTATTACGCGTGGTAAAATTTTCCCTACTGATACCCTATGCTTGCTTACCTTAAGCACGACAAATATGCCTTGCCACAGATATAAGTGTGGAAGGACGCAAGTTTAAGCATGGGTAGATGCAACATTTCTTGTAGTGCACACACTTGTCGACATCATTTATATGAAAACCATTTTTCAAGACAACCTCATCAAACTTTTGATGCTATTGTTTAGGGGCTTGCTTAAGTCCATACAAGGACTTAACTAATTTACATACCTTGTGCTCTTGACAGGGCACAATGAACCCCTTAGGTTGTCTCATATACACCTCTTCATCTAGATCACCATTTAAAAATGTCGTCTGCACATCCATTTGGTGAATTGCTAGATTATGTATAGAGGCTAGTGCTAGCAACAATCTAATAGTAGATGTTCTAGCAACAGGGGAATATGTAGCAAAATAATCTATTTGGGTATTCCCTTTGGCTACCAACCTACCCTTAAACTTAAGAATCAAACCATCAAGGTTCTTCTTTATTTTAAACACCCATTTACATCCAATAGGTTTACATCCCGGTGGGAGATCAACTGATTTCCAAGTCTCATTACGCATGATTGAAGTCATTTGATCATCTATTGCTTCTTTCCAACAAGAAGCATTCGATGATGACATTGCCTCCTCATATGTTAAAGGATTCGATTTCACATTAAAACAATATGGAACACAATTAGAGATTGAATCTCTAGAACCTTCAACAATGTAGCCAAGAAAATCTGGCACATAATTTTTAGTCTTTCTTGCCCTTTCACTCTTTCTAAGTTCAAGTCCATCATTACTATCAATGTCTTATTGATCTTGTACTAGACTATCATTATGTTCCATTTATGGAACTTGAGAGGCTATATCTCTCGGTGTAGGACTAGATGGAAAACGAGTTTCATCAAATAATGCATCCCTAGATTCAATGATAGTATTAATGGAAATAAAGTCATTTGGTTTAGTGACCATGAACATATACGCTTTACTGCATAGAGCATATCCAATAAATATGCATTCGATTCCCCTTTCACCTAATTTCTTTCTCTTAGGGTCAGGTACTCTTACTATTGCCCTACAACCCCAAACTTTAAGATGACTCAAGTTGGGTTCTCTTTTGTTCCAAAATTCATAAGGAGTGGTCTTACTCCACTTATTTGGAACCCTATTTAGGACATAACAAGCAGTTAATAATGCCTCTCCCCAAAAGTCATGTCCTAAACCCAAATTAGAAAGCATAGCATTAACCATCTAGGTTAAAACCCTATTCTTTCTTTCGGCCACACCATTTTGTTGTGGTGTAAAGGGAGCCGTCACTTCATGGACAATACCAGTGGTCTCAAAATATGTAGGATCATTGTATTCACCACCCCCAATCACTCCTTAGCACTTAATAAATTTTTCACAATGAAGTTCAACTTCATTTTTATATGTCTTAAACATGTCAAGAGCCTCATCCTTTGAACTTAGTAAGTGCACATAGCAAAATCTAGAATAGTCATCTATGAAAGTGGTAAAACATCTTTTACCACCCATAGTTAATTGTCCATTCATTTCTCATACATCACTATGTACTAAGTCAAAGATATTTAAATTTCTTTGAGTTGATGGAAAGGATTGTCCAGTGATTTTTGTTAACATGCAAGTTTTGCATTTATCATCACTTTTATTCACGTAAGGAATCAAGTCAAGCTTTACCATATCATTCGTTATTCTAAATTAACATGGCCTAATCTATTATGCCATAAAGAAAATGACTCACAAATATAGGCAGAAATATTGTTCATATTATTAATGCTTAACTGAACATTCCATTACACACATATCCCTTTCCAACAAAAACCCCTCCTTTAGAAATTACAACTTTATCAGCCTCAAAAACTAATTTGAACCCAAAGCGGTTTAACAACCTACCCGACACAAGATTCTTCCGGATATTTGGAACATGATATACATCATTCAAAGTTAAAAACGTTCCGGAAGTAAATTCTAGAATTACACTTCCCTTGCTTAGGACTTGTGCTTTCGAGGGATTTCCCATATAAAGGAAAACACCATCCTCCACCACTTCAGACGTCTTGAAGCATGCCTTGTCCTTGCAAATGTGTCTTGTAGCACCAGAGTCAGTCCACCAAGAATTCTCATCTTGGATCATGAAGACTTCAGATATCATGGCTGCAAGTTCTTCTCTCTTCTTGGACTGCTTGGGTCGAGACCTAGACTTGTTAAAGTCATTCTTTTCCTTCTTGGGGTTAGGATAATCACGTCTAAAGTGATTTGGGCTACCACAACCCCAACAAACCTTTCTCTTTTTATTCTTCTTGTCATGAATCTTGTTGTAATTTCTCTTTTTAGGTTGGCTAGATTCCACAACATTAACAGTAGAGATAATCTTATTCTCTTCTTGTTTACGGAATTCCTCTTCTATTCGTAGAGAGTTAGCCAACTCCTCAAGAGAAAGGTCTTCTTTTTTATGTTTGAGGCTATGATTAAAATCTTTCCAAGAAGTAGGGAGTTTGTCAATTATACTAGATACTATTATAATTTCATCCATATTCATATTATGCATTTTGAAATGCCCTAAATTCCTCTCAAGTTCATTAAACTATTCCATTATAGAACAATCTTCCCTCATTTGATAATTATTGAATTGACTCACCAAGAATTTCTTACTAGTAGTATCCTCCTTCATGTATCTGGTCTCCAAAAGATTCCACAATTCCTTTGCATATGGCACAATTTGATATGTGTCGAACAATGAGTCACGACAAATATAGTCGTCATTGTCCCACTTGTGACGCCACCGAATTTGTTCAACAGTCTCATCATCATGTTCTTGTGGTAGGTCGAATGTAAAGACATAGGCTACTTGTAAGGTGGTAAGTAGGAAATGAATCTTCTTTTGCCATCGCCTAAAATTTCCTCCATCGAATTTCTCCAACTTTACAATGTTAGTGGCACAATCTCTAAGAGAAGAAGCTGTATTTAGAGTCTTTAGAATGTAGGAAAAATAAAGAAAGGAATCGGTCTAGGATCACTTCGAAACTTCTAGGCAGGTGGTGTACTATTTTCCTAAAGCCTCTAATCGCCCCTAATTGTACAACATGGTTTAGTGATTAGATCTTTGGGATACAAAGAAGTCTCCCTACTTGCGTGTTGCACACACAAAGACAGGCCTTAGGAGCCTTAGGGCGTAACCGAAATTCAGAGGGAAGGTTGCTATGAATAATTTTGGATAGATCAAATCACACAACTCATCCTCTATTTATAGAGAATATGGTGTGGTTTCAAGAGACATGCACTTTTTCAGGAGATGAAATCTCATCCATTGATTTTAATCTCAATGGTAACAATTGAAGAGACACTTATAAAATTAGTTAGTTAATTAACTAATTACGTCTCTTCAATAGCAAATAATATTAATTAGTATTTATATTTAATAGCAAAAAATATTATTTATTAGATGCCTTTTGCCAAAAGTCACTATTTGCATAGGCATCCTTTGGAGCATTTAGTTAATGCTAATTAATAATAATAATAATTAATTCATGTCTCTTATAAATTTTCATTTTTATGGAAATTACTCCAACATCTCCTCCATATAACTTTATGATCGAAAGTACAATCTTGGGATTAAAACTTTTACGCTGATATATATCAATGATACTTATTTGAACATTTTCTGTATTTATTGTTTATTTACAAGCTACATATTTCAATTTTATCGGTAGAATGATAGAATTGGAAACTCTTATTTATACATGGGCAAACATAAAATTGGTTTGTCTGGTTTGATCTATTGCTTTGGATTATTGAATCGTATGGGTGCTCTATTATATGATTTTGGAAAGGGTCAAACGACTAACAAGAAACTTGACACCACAGTGGCAGACAAATTAGAAGATTTCAATTTTTTCTCTTTTCTTAAATGATCCCACAAAATTGTCAGCGATAGCATATACATAAGAAAGAGAGTGGTTGCATGGTTCATAAGCATCAATGGCATCTTTATCTTCTTTTGAAATTAATCTGTGCTTCTTGTTCACAACGTAAATAACACATTTTTACATTAAGAGGCGTAAGACTCTCTCTCTCTCTCTCTCTCTCTCTCTCTCTCTCTCTCTCTCTCTCTATATATATATATATATATATATATATATATATGTATATATATATATATATGTATAAATATATATGTATATATATATATATGTATGTATAAATATATATGTATATATATATATATATATATATATATATATATCACTACAAGAATGCGGTCCAATTGAGACCGGAGTTTAGACACCGAAACCAAAATTGGTCTCTAATTAAATTTGGAGACCGAATTCAGAGACCGAAAACTCTGGTATCAAATTGAAATCAATTTAGAGACCGAAAATTACTATACGGTCTCCACTTGAGACCAACACAAATTTCGGTCTCACATTTTGGAGACCGAAATCAGTACACGGTTTCAATTGGAGACCAACATAATTTTCTGTCTCAGACTTTGGATACTAACTGTAATATTGGATACACTTGGAGACCACGGAAAAAAATTTTGGTCTCAGATTTAGATTCGGTAGAGACCGAAATGGTTTTCGGTCTCAGCTTTAGAGACTAAAAGAATTTTGGTCTCCAATTTTACAGGTGGGACTTCCAAGGAAGCGTCACTTTTCAGGAAGGCTCTAGTCATTTCAGAGACCGAAAAATATAACGGTCTCTAAATAATTTTGGAGACCAAATGTTTTGGTTTTGAATTGCAATTAAGTAAGAGACCGAAATGATGATTCGGTCTCAATCTGAGACCAATTACATTTTTGGTCTCAACTATTGGAGACTAAATATAATTTAGGTCTTCGATTTTGAGACCGGACCCCAGAATTAGTCTCCATTAGAGGCGAAAATTATTTTTGGTCTCAATTTTAGGGACCACATATGTATCTCGGTCTCCAATTGAGACCAAAATGGCTCGGTCTCACTAGAGACCAACACAGTCGGTCTCTGACTTTGGGGGAAAATCAGAAGGTGCGTCTTCAAGCGCGGGCACTCCTCACTCAAACTCCACCGGCTTCCCGCTCCCAGCTCCCAGCTCTCTGGTCTCACTCACTCCACTGGCTTCCTCCTTCAAGCTCCCACTCTCTCACTCACTCACTTCCTTTCTCATCTCACGGCGTTTGGTTTTTGCTCGGTCCTTATTTTCCCCGCCCAGTTCGGTCTCCAGAACACTCCATCGGCGCGAGTCCCTCTCTTCTTCTTCGAAGAAACGACAACCGCCATTGCAATGGTTCTCCTTTTTCCCGTGTATTCCACCACCGGCGAGAAACGACCGCAATCTGGCAGAACGTAAGTGTGCTTTGGCTGCCATTGCTTCTCCTCGCTTCTCACAATCTCATTGTTGTGTTCTTCTTCCCTGTTACTTTCTGCTCAATCTTTTGCAGCCTCTACGTTTCATTCGCCGTCTCCTTGGCAGCTCTGGACCGCCGGTAGCCGTCATCCCTGTCATCCGCCGTCAATTTCAATCTTATGGGTGGGTGGCTGGTTGGTTTGAGGAACCCTAACCCTAATTTGAACCTTTTCTGGTTGTAAGTCTAAATTTGTTTCTGAGTTCTCTAATTTTAGATTCTAATCCCTCCTAATTGAAGCAAAATTAGTGAAGCCTCTGCTGCTATCTTCGAGCATTCTAGGTACTGATTTCGTTTTTTGCTTTTCTTTAATTCCAGGAAACGTGG
>JACYFF010031955.1:19568978-19584650 GCA_017589665.1 Selenicereus undatus
ATAGATATATAGATATATGTATATATATACACACACACACTACAAAAACGGTGTTGATCTCCGATGGATAAAGTGACGGCACGACTACCCGTAGGAGGCGAGCCAGAATTTTCAAGGAAAAACCAACGGCGTCCGACAGAATTTCGAATTTCCAACGGAACCTTCTTCCGTTGGAGAATCCAACGGAATTCCATTGGAATCCGTAGAAAGTTCGTTGGAATTTCCTGGCACACTTTTCAAAAAATGCTAGCCCAGGTTTTAAATGTTTCGAAATGATTTTGGAGGGATTTCAAACCGTGAAGAGAGAAAAAGGGAGCAAGGACGGGATTAAGAAAGAGAGAGAGCAACGAATAGAGAGAAGGGGGAGAGTGTTTATGATTTCCGATCGCCGGTGACCGGAAAATTGAGCATCTTTAAAGTTGAAATATTTAAGTTAATCGGTTTTTTTGTGATGATTAATTTGTTATGAACGGGTTTAAGGGTGCCACTGTCGTCTCGCCGCTGCTTCTGCCGCCATCCCCAGTAATCCGCTATGATTGTGGGTATTTTGAAATTATATATATTAATTTTGTATGTGTTATTAACTTTAATAAAATGTAATTTTGAAGCATATTTGGATAGTTTATTTAATTTATTATTTTTCGTAAAATATGGATGTGAATTATGTTAATTTTTTAGTTAATTTGTGAAGTGTATTTATTCGAATAAGTGGAATAAAATATGATAAGTATGTACTTTTGTAATAATTTTATAATTATTATAAAATGTTAAAGTATATGAAACATGTATGATGTGTTTTGTTTTAGTGAATACTTTAAATTTGCTAAGTATGTTTGTTTTTTGTTTGATTTGTGATATATATTAATGTTTTGTAAATATATAAAGTGTATGTTTTTTTGAGGTATGTATAATTTTTTGTATGATTTGTTTGATACGTTAAATTTATATTTTATTTTTTAAAATATTGAGGTATGTTAAGTATATATTAATTTAAGTTTGCTCATTATGTTAATAGTATTATATTTTATTATTTTGTTTGGGTTTGATTATTTGGATGAAATGCGAAATAAATAATTTAATTTGTGTTTGATGCTTAATTACATTTATTTTCACAAATAATATAATTGTGTGAAATTCATTTTTTTAGCATATATGTTTAATTACTTTGTTGTATTTTTGATGTAGCACTTATTTCTTCAAGAAATTCGGGAAAATAAAATGTGAACTAAATATGAATATAAGTTTTTTTATTTGTGTCATTAGTGAGTATAAAATCTATACTAAATAATTTAAAATTTAACTTAATTTGTAATGTATCTTGATTTGAATAAAAAAAAAAAATACTTGTGAGTAAGTAAGCATATATAATATATGTTTTGTTTTGGTGAATAGTTTAAGTACGTTAAGTATGTTTAGTTTTTGTTCGATTTGTTGTGCATATTAATTATTGGTAAGTATGTGAAGAATATTCTTGTTTGAGTTATGGTTAATTTTTTGTTTGATTTGTTAAGTATTTTTATTTTATCTTTGAGGTAATAGTATTTTGTTTTTTTTTTGGTTTTTTTATTTGAACGAAGTGTGAAATAAATTGTGTAATATTTGTTTGATGCTTAACTAGTTTTATTATGATATATAAAATAGTTCTATTAAATTTATGTTTATGCAATACATATATATATGTTTAATTATATTATTGTATGTGTAATATATATATATATATATATGTGTTTAATTATGCTGTTAAAGTTATTTTTTGTAATAAATAAAAATTTATTAGTGTCATTAGTGAATATAATATTTAGAGCAAATAATTTAATCTTTAATTTAATTTATAATGTATGTTGATTTGAATAAATTAAATAGCTGTAAGTATGTAATAATGTATAATATGTTTCGTTTACGTAAATGATTTAAGTATGTTAAGTATGTTTATTTGTTGTTTGCTTTGTTGTGTATATTAAATTTTGGTGTGTATGTGAAGCATATTCTTTTTTTACGTGTGGGTAATTTTCTGTATGATTTATTTGATTTGTTAAATATAATTATTTATGTGCTTTAACATTGTGATAATATTCGTTTAGAAGTTCATTATTGTATTCCAAATATTGAACTAGTTAAATAGATTTCTAAAAGATATTTATTGCAATTAAGTGTAGTTTACATAACAATTAAGGCAATCAGATTAGCAATATATGGATTGGCCGTTGCATCGTCAATAGATGTATAGGAGAAGAAATCCTAATGGACATGGACTTAGAGATGAATGATTGATAGGAGTGAATATGTTTGCTGGATTTACACGAAATTAGGAGGAGTATAGAATTAATGGAGTTTATAGATGTCCATGTTGTACTACAGTTGGTTTAGACATCAATTTCGCGGTCATAATCCGAACACGAGTGATATGGAAGTTGACTTGTTTATCGAGACAAATTTTGCACAGTAGTTTGAGTATAATGCTAGTAATTTTTCATAACTAATCTTCAATTCCTACAAAATATTTTGTAACTCTAAAGAGAATTATCTTCTTTTTTCTTCATAAGTCAATTCTTACCAGGTGTTTAATGATGAGAGGCAAGATTTTTTTGTAAACTTATCTCATGGACCGATTATGGTAGTCGAATGTTTTTCTGGATATAAAGCTAATAGTTATCAGTTTCATACCAAGGCTATAAATGAAGCTAAAGCCACATATAATTGTGGCGTGTGTGTCAAAGGAGTTGGCGAAGGTGATGAAGTATCAGGGGATTATTATGGCATAATTCATGAAATTATTCGTGTTGAATTTACGGGTAAACCAATTAAAAAATGTGTACTTTTTAATTATGAGTGATTTGACCCAAATGTTTCTCGGGGGCTACGTTATCCTAAATTTACCCCATATCCGAGGTTAATCATACCAAACGTTATAAAAAGTTTGACCCATTCATATTTGCTGATACTGCAACCTAAGTGGTATATCTTAAGTACCATGAGGGGATACCAGGAAAAGCGAATTGATGGATAGCTATACCGAACAAACCTCACAGTGTCCCTAAAGATAAGGATAATCTAGAACTTGTCTATCAACAGTTAGGAATGACAGCCATGAATGTGGATAATGTAATAACCACAATATTAGTCGATGAAACTGCACAAGCTGATAATATTGATGGACATGATTGAGGTGATGATCATGATAGGAATAGTGAACATGATGATGACGATGAAGAGGATGAAGAAGGTGAATGGGAGGATGAAGCTGAAGACACAGATGAAGATGATGAATGAGATATGACATTGCAAAGTGATGATGATGATGGCGATGTGTCCCACAATGGTTGATTTAATCTTTCAGTTGTATGGATATTTATGCATGTGTATGTACCTTTTTTTAATTGCAAGCTAGGAAAAACAATTGCTTATATGTACTGTAATTTTTTCACTGACAATACTATGAATATTTGCGCGATTGTATTTTGTTTCTATTTTGTTCTTATTTATTAGATGTTTAGAGTAAATGGTGGATGTGGTCGAGACCGAACGGTTAGGAATGATGCGGCTAGAAGAGCACCACAACCGACCCCACAACATGATCTTGCTGATCAAAACTATGAAATAAACACCTTCAGTGGAATGTTTGGAGTTTTTCTTGATCCAACTCAACCATTCGGAAATGATTTTGGTAGCATGAATGAGCAACCATATATGCAACCACCTTTTTTTGTTGCGGGTATGAAGTCATCAATCCAACCCAATATTCCCTACATCGATGGTACTTCAGTTACCCCATTAGTTTATCAACAGTTTAGCATTGTTAGTCCACATTACAACAGTAATCAGATTATTGGTCAGCCTAGAATGCCAAGTCACTCAGTCCATAACGAAGAAGTCCAAAATGAAGGTGTATGAAGAGATAGACAAAGTCCTACACCTGATAATGAAACTACAAGCATAAATAATAAGATATATTCACAACCTGATGGTGATACGTAAGTTCATTATAAATTTTCTACCTTTTTCAGTAATCATATTCTTATAATGGCTACAGTAATTACTCTTAACAAATTTTTTTTTGTTCTTAGTTTTGTTCCATATCAGGGCATAATTCAAAAAATTGTTGAAAGCTTTGCAAGTAAGTATCCACGTCCTTGGCCCCCGTGGGGGAAAATTTCACAATCTCAAAGAGGCATATGGTTTAATGAGTTCAAGGTTAATTTTCTGTACAACGAATTTAAAAGTCGTCATTACATTGTTTGAGATGTTTACTAATATACTTCAACTTTGTTACATAAATACTATTACTGGCATCCAGACAATGAAATCCAGATACGGCGTGACTTTGAGTACAGATGTGCAACTCGACTTAGGGACATTCTTGGATATGTCAGGAAGTACAACAAAAAGACGAAGTGGTTACCACCTAGTGTTTGGAATGAGATGCTCAAACATTGGAATGAGGATGACAAGTTTGAGAAATTGAGTCAACAAAATAAAAAGAATAGATTGAGTGATGCAGAAGGTTTTGGTCTTTTGTTACATACATGTGGCTCAATTCCGATTGGTGAAAGGAAAAGGCGCCTAGTAAGTAATGTGTTTATTAATAAGTGTATTTTTCATATATAATGTATGTTAAGGATTGAGGTTTTGGCCCTTCTTTACATTTGATCACTTGTTACATTTTATTTTTTTTATAGGCCAAAGCATTAGGTAAGGAACCCACATGTGAGGAACTGTTTAAGGACACTCACTGCAATGTCAAAGACAAAGCTTTCGTTCATAAAAAATCTGCAAAAAAATAGGTGAGTTTGGCACATTTTATTCAAAGATTATTCATATGTTATAATTGTCGGTTTAGTATGCAATAGTTTTATTTTTTACAACTTTCAGGAGGATCATCACAACAAATAAGATGAGTACACTCAAGCTGCAACTTAAGGGGGGTCCTAACTGCCCCCTATGACCCCAGAAGCGTTTTGGGTTAAAGAAAATCTAGACAAAAAAGACCGTGTATATGGTTTTGACATGGAGGGGGTCAAGTTGAATAAATCAGCTACAATTGTAGTTGCACGTCGCTCGTCAGCTGAGCATTTTGATCCAAGGGAGCAAGCGCAACTCCTCAATCAGAGCATTACCAAGCAAGCAAAGGCTATAAGTCAAATTGCCAAGAAACAGGGGAAGACAGAGTGCATCATGAAAAATTTTTTAAGATTTCTTAAAGGACAAAGTGCAGGTTCTTCCAGCCAAATCAACTTGAACACTGATGATGAGGACTCCCAAAATGACAACAATGATCCTACAAATTTATCTGATTCTGATTAATTTATATGATCTGCGTATAGATCGAAAACAATTGCGGATGTCATGATTAATTTTTAATTTCTCGCATTTTATTTTTAGATATAAAAATTTTTATTTGGTTATTATTATATATATTGTATGTGATGATCGTGTCGTGATATATTTAAGTTATTTATTTATTTTTTTAGGACAAAAAGTTTTTTAAAAGAAAATTATTTTTGAGGGGGATTTCCGATGGAATATTCTCCCCTCAAAAAATGGCCTGCAAAATCCCTGTCTAACGGTTTTTTCGACGGGGTATTTCCGTCAGAATCCGTCGGATAAGTTTCTGCAACGAGCTGAATCTCGACGGGGTAATTGGCGTCGTATTTTCCGTCGGAAAAAATAACTCTTTCTATCGGCAATTCCATCGTAGATCATATGTGTGTGTGTGTGTGTGTGTGTGTGTAATGCTGCAAATGTTAGATATCAAATATAATTAATATAGATGGGCATGAACAAAATTAAGTAAAGAAATTTAAAATACCCTTAGGAAAAAGTTATAGCTAATAGACAGATGAAAAATATATACAAAATATAAATAATTTACCTCAATTGTATTAATTAAACTAAAGAAGAAAACCATCAACAACCTAAAGTTTAGAGTTGTATGAGATTAAAAGTACGATAAATTAGAGGAGAGAATGATGGACAACCACATATATTGGTATTTTTTATAATATGAAGATAAAGATATAAAGTTTAGTATAATTAGTTAAATCACCTAATATTTTTCTTCACATTAATGGGCTGTTATTAATTTTCATTGGATATAATTCTAACAAAAAGAATTAGATAATTTTGCCAAACATTAAAAAAATAACTCTATGAGAGAGAGATAGAGAGAGGGGGGATCACGTGTTAAAAAATAATTTTAGATAAATATTAAAAACTAATTGGATAGTTTTCACATTATGGAGAGAGAAAATAGGTAATTTTCATATTAAACTCTTTAATTCACTCTCATGCAAGTATTGAGGGAGAGAAGTATTCTTAAGCCCTTACATGTTTTAGCATTTATAGTATAAAAATAAGAAAAAGGTCATGACCTCATGGGGCATTATCAAGTATATATAACATACCATTTTATTAAATATTTTCTAATAGTTAAAACCTGATACATGAATTACATCATTTGCACATTGAACATATAAATATATTTGGAGAAAAAAAGTAGTAGTCTAGCATGCAAAATTGGGCTAAAAGAAAGATTGAGGTAAGTCGAGCTTCTATTTCATAATCAGCGAATCAGGGTTTTCCTTTCATCTCACAACTTAAAATAAAAAACAGTAAAAGGAAAACATCCCATATTGCGTTTTCAATGGATAAATTACACATTAACATAAATTAGAAGGAATGGAACCTTGACTTCTATTGTGTTATGGAAACTAGCCATCCTACTACTAGGCTTCCCCTAATGGGACTTATATAGTCATTGTTTTTTGTTTTTTTTTTTGGATCCAATATTGTTATTGCTAATAATGATATAATTTATTTTCTGAAAAAGAAAGATATACATTAGTATCTTATAAAATTCTAGGTTCTGTTCGACAAAGTTAGTCGGTTGGATAGTTGATAGTTGCTTCAATAGTGCACAACTGTTTGATTAGCATATAACTATTGTATTTTAACGATTAGTAAATAGCGGTTCAATTCGATAAAATTAGTGTTTTGATTAACTAATAATTGTAAAACTAAAGAAAAGGATATGAACGATGTTAGTTACTCCCCCCCCGCCGCCCCCTTATTATTATTCAAAATTTCTAGGGAAAAAACGTGGTACTACAATTCGTATTGTTATGTAGCATTTCATGCATTTGTAGATGAATGTGTAGAGGCAAAGATCTCATGTGTCAAAGGGGAGGTGGTCAAACTCACAACGTAGTGGCAACTGGCAGTTAAAATGAGGTACGGGTGGCAACAGCTGCAACATAGTGCGAATATAAGGACAGCTTAGTCTCAAATCGCTAAAATTAGTTGTTTAGTTAATGAATAGTTATTTAGGTAGTTAGTAATATTTTTAATTTAATTGTTAGTGGATTACTAATTAAATCAATGTTATAAATACAGTATCGTACTGCCCGGTATCGATCAAAGTGTACTGTACTGGTCAAAAAACGGTACTAGTTATTTATCCGGTATTGTACCGGTTAAATACCAGCCAATACCACTCTGTACCCTCAAATACCGAGCAGTACCGGTATTTTCGGTTAAATACCGTCCAGTACACTGAAATTTCAATTTTTTTGTACTTTAATTCTTTAAATTTTTTAAAATTCAAAAACGTTATGAGTCCGATACAACTGTAAATAAATCTGGTATGTCTCGTTTCAGTGAAAAAACGGTATGGTGACCGGTACGATATTTATAACTTTGATTTAAATAAGCTATTGAAATAAATGTATTCGATAAATTTAACTCTTGGATTAACTTATTACTGTAAATTGACATAAGTCGTTAATCTATGTTGAGGTACCCGATTGTAATTGATACTAATTAACCAGTCTCCCCCCAAAAAATTCTTAGATACAACCGTATGTATTTAGCATGGTACACACCCTAGAGTCGTGTAGTGGACATGCGCTTAAGATGTTGTAGTGTATCTTTTTTTTGGACACGAGTGTACTTTTTTCTTCTTACAGTATACCCTTTGTTTTCTGCGATATATCTTTTCTTACTTGTAGTGTATATTTTCTTATCTGCAATGCACCTTTTGTTCCATACAATATATCTTTTTTCAGTCAATTGAATTGAGAAAATTATAAAATGCTTATTGAGTGGAAGAAATAAAATAAAAATTTATCCTAATTATATAATACCTCTTATATAATTATATATCTGAATATAATATATAAATATGTATATTAGAATTACTACCTCTTTCGGCCCCACCCTCCCTGAATCCCCCAATAATAATCCAACCCAGAACCAGATCTCATCAGGAGGGATAGGAAACTCGTGGGCATGAGAATGATGATTGATGAGATGCATGAAAACCGACAGGTGGGTACTTTGCAGGAGAGAGAAAATAATTTGTCAACTTCTTGTTACGGTCACATGAGTAAAAATTTCCAACGGCTCCCGTTTGACATCTAGGTAGATTAACGGCTCAGATTGTTCAATCCTAGTTGAAGAAAATCTCAGTCATGGTAGAAGTTTGACTTACTTTAGTCTAAATACTATTTATTAGTATTGAATACTAATCTATTAAATAGTTAAAATTATAGCAAATAGAATTTTGATCTAGTCAAGATATTAAATATTATCTAAAATGCTACCGCCGAATAGGGTTGTAGTACTTTGTTTTCTTCTTTCGTTAAAAAATTATGGTATAAGTTACCATGAGTATCTATATTATTTATACAATATTGCTGAATTTTAGTAATTATTGTTTTTGCTACCTTTTGTATGTCAATAAATTTTCAACTTTAAAATGTTTTTCCAAAATTTTTTGGTGGGTTCTTTTGAAATTGGTCTCTTTTCAGACAGTGATACTTACATAGATAATACTGCCTGTATTTGGATCTCTGCAAATTCCACACAAGCAGGACCCACAATTGATGGTGGTGGTGTTGTATTGATCAAATGAGTTATAAAGATCAATATAATACAAATAAAATACAATGACGGAGGGGTGATGAAATTGAAGACCTAATATATACAAGGTCTTAGTCTTAACTATTAGGTCAAAATCTCATTAGCCATTAAAACTCATTTAGAAAACGTGAATAGTATGACGTCGGGTGAATGTAACATTAGCCTAACATTGGGGCCAACTCTCAAGAGTAAAAGATCAAATGTGCCAATAATGTATAGTCACCGTACTTTAACCTGAGAACATGAATGGGTTCCAATGAATTGAGTTGTATGTATCCACAACTATATTTATATTTGAAAGTGATCAATGTACATATTCATATTTATTATATAACAAATAATAGCACTACTCTTCATGGTTTTTGTATTTTCTATGTAATCATATATATAATAGAATGAGAAATGATACTCATATTTAGCTAATGCTTAAATATAGTAAATTATGTAACACGAATTTTTAACATTTCTGACCCCCCTCAAAAAAAAAAAATTAATGATCGAGCTTTCAGATTTTGTCATAGCATCAGAATGCTTGTACGAATCTTACAATCAAAAATAAAGTCTTATAGGGTGAACACAAATATTCCTAATTCAAGGAATAAATCACATTAGAAAAGAGGCATAGTAATTTAAAAAAAAAAGGTCTTAAATGGTTACTACTTAGGTGATACTTGGATGCCCAAAGCACAACCACAGTTATAATGGTTTTTGAACACACTCTTGCAACTCCATATTCATTTGAAACCTATTTGATAGCATCAAATCGCATTTTCAAGTGGAGTGAATTTTACGAGTTTTATATGTGTTCAGATTATATTGTAATTTCCAATTATACTTTTAATGAGCACTTTTGATTTTGGGGGGGGGGGTGTAGGAGGGCTTTTGAAACCTTTATTAAGGGTGTGTTTCGTATGGGTGAAAATCGTTTTCCTGAAAAATCATTTTCTCATTTTACGATGCTTGGTGAAACAAGGAGGAGAAATTCTTTTTCAGGGGAAAATCATTTTCCTTAGAATGAAGGAAACTATTTTCACTTTTAATAGAACGTAAGTTGATTTCATGTTTCTTGGGCTCTCACACGGTCTCACACTCTTTCTCTAATCCGTGTCTATTTCTTCGACATATGACTTGAAGATTAAGGAAAATCATTTTTAGTTTTTTTGTTCATTTTTTGTTAATCAAACTCATTATCTAGAAAGTTCATTTTTCTTTTTACCAAACAACTGAAAATATGAGCTGAAAATCATTTTACATGAAAAATTATTTTATATAAAAAATTATTTTTCAGAAAAATAATTTTCAACCCTACCAAACACACAATAAAACTTTATAAATCGGAGCCCAAGATGCATATGAATCATAGACAAACAAAATACGCATCAAAAAGGGAGGGGGGTCATTAAGAACCACGAATGATCGAATTGACAAACCCATTATTCTACTAGTTTCTCGGTAACGATGGATCATGTATATGAGTGTGATTAAGGGTAAATCTCTGGGAACCCCACACACATCAGCAATAGGCTTAGAAGGAAGGGGCTCAAGTTGAAGCCGCTTTTCCTAGGCCCATCACTCTATGAAATTACCAATTCACCTCTATCAATAACCCCTATAAATACTCACCCACCAAATCGAGAAAAGGTAAGCGACCTGCACCGGAAATCTACACTCTGACACCTCTGGCATCTTAAATTTTCCTTCATGAGAAAGATTCAGAATTTTTTCATGTACTGACTTGAGCGTTGAATGGGCGTTCATCCTACCTAAAGAAATACGTGGGGAAACTGAATGTATCTTCTAATCCGTAGCACATATCAACACTTGAAATATTTGAAGAAGATTGCCAAGGCTTGATGACTAAGCCTCACTTTTTCAAACAATCACATTCAATAAACACTTTAATTACTGATATTTTGCTTTTATTTCGTGGAAAACCAAGTATGATCCCAGATAGGGGGCAAAGACAAACGAGGACTCTTAGAGCACTGAGACAACTAAGATTCAGATATTGGACGTTTATGACATTATTTCAGTTAGATTATTCAGAAAAAGAGTCAAAGTCAAGTTTCACAAATACTTCTCCTTTATAGTGGAAGAAGTTAAAACCGTCCAGTCCTAGGCTAGTCTTAGGGTTAGGCTGCTAGCAGTCTAATTTGTCGTAATTTGAGAAATCTAGGATTACAGAGCTGTATCAAGATAAGAAAAAGTCATAGTCAACTAATTAAAATTTACCACGCTCAGTTTGAATTCCCCCCCCCCCCCCCCCCCAAAACCCGTGAACTACATCCATACCTCAACAAAAAAATAAATAAATTAATCAGCTAGTTGCCTACACCAATCTCAATTTCATACTACTAGGTCTATGTCTAGGAGGAGGTTTATATTGTATTACTTACATATATATATATATATATATATATATATATATATATATAGGAAGAGGTGGCCCTTTTTTTCATGTGCGGATTTTTTGGATGCTTGAGAACTTCATTTAAATATGTATAACATTTAAAACTTAAACACACTAACAACAACAATACCTCACAATATGAGTCTCATTTTTGTAGGGTCTAAGAAGATTCAGATGTAGATAGCTTTATTCATATCGATATTCCTACTTATAGGAAGTCTGATTCTTAAATACACTAAGTAAGAATTTTGGAATTTGCACCCTGGTCACCGCAGAGCTAAAATAAGTGTTCAAGGGCTAGAGAATGGCCCAGAATATGAGGTTCAACAAGATTAAGATGACATGTATGATGTATCTGTCCAACCAAAAAGGAAATTGCACCCACAAACCATATCTCCTTTTTTTTTAAAAAAATAATTATTTTTATTATCAAGTGCTTGGCAGTTGTGCCAATTTGAATTTCATGGCTTAAGACTAGGGTCTATATGGAGGAGGCTAACTTTTTTTTTGGGGGGGGAGATAATTTTCATATGTTTGAATTGAAGTTGATTAAAATAGTTTTTTCTCCACATTAGTCCTCCTTTTAAGTATTTTAAGTGATGTAGTAGTTGATGACTTCCTCTAAATATATAAGGTCTAAACTTGAATACATTGACCCTAAATAGCAATAAACAAAACTCTTGATAACATATTCATGCCACGATTGAAAGTGCCAAAACCAATCGATATGTTATCAAGACTAGGACTGTCAAAAGTTAATCTGACACGATTACCGATCCGAACCGAGCACGAATTAAGTGGGTTTGGATAAAGATTTTCAACCCATTTAATTAAATAGACTGATACGTTTAACCCGTTTAATTAATTGGGTTAAGTTCAGGTTGAGAATTTTGACACGAAAAAATACCTATTTAACCCGTTTAATTAAACAGGTTAAATAGCTCGACTTGTTTACCTTTTATTTTTAGGGGGAAATTGTGAAAAAGTAGGGTTTAATAAGTCGATATGTGTTTTGGGTCGTGGTTCTTGTAGATCAAGGGCAATGGTTGCATTGTGATGATGTATGTAACTTAAAAGAATTGTTTATAATGTTCAATAATCATACTTTAGACGAAATGTTAAGTTGGTGAATGGGTAACCGGATAACCTAAACCTGACCCATTTATATTAAACGGCTTAATGGGTAAATTTCAAGTCAACCCGTTTAAAAAATAAAAGGGTACGTACAGGTCATGGTTTTCAACCCGTTTAATAAATGGGTTAGATTCAGGTCGAGAATTTCTCGACCTGTTTAAGTTTGACACGAACACGAACTCAACCTGACATGACCTATTTGACAGCCCTAATATTCAAGACCCTAATCTATCATATACATAAATTAAATTAAAATTTAAAAATTCATTAAAAACAATGACAATATTAAAGCCAACCGATATAATTAACTCCAATAATTAAGAAAAGGTTTTTTTTCCTTCCCTCCTTTATCCCTCCATTTTCCTCATAAAAATTCACCCTTTTAACATTCCTATTAAGAACAGGGCTGCTGTTTAGACTGTCTTAAAAGTTAAAACGCACACAAGAAGGGGGGGGGGGGTCCTCTTTCGGCCTTAACAATCACTAATTAGTACAGGCCCACTGTAGTTGTCAATCCATATGAAAACTGGCCCACCAAGGGTGTTCAGGTCAATCGAAGTAGGCTTTATTGTCCCTGAGGCCCAATCGACTGGGCCAATTGTTTGGCCTTTCTCATTGATCTTGCATTCTTGTCCTTCTCCGAACTATTTCCAACATAATTGTTGGGAAAACAAGATCACAAGAACGCTATTTTTCCCTAAAATTTGAAGTGGGTTTCTCTCAAACTAATTATAATTAGAAAAAAAAAGTAACTAATATATAAAATAAAATAAAAAGAATAGTAGATTTTATACAAGATAGTCTCATATTAGAAATGTTGCGAGAAGGATATATTTAGGTGAGTTTTGTAGTTATAATATAACTAATTAATTAATTATGGTGACTTTTATTAAAGTCATCATAAAATGAATTATTAGCCACCTCAGAGTACTTGCATGAGTTATTAGTCATCTCGACACCTTTAAAAATTAATCTAAGGAGTCCGTCTCACCATAAAGAAATTAAGAAAAAAGAGAAGATATGGCGGACTTTCACTAGTTCTCAGCTTGATAGCCAAGCAATCTAAGCTTTTATACCATTGCGTAAAATAGTTCTACGGTATCATTAAATTTTTCAAGGGGAAAACATTTAATTGATATCTCGATTAATGTTTTACTACATAAAAATTACATTGAAATTAGTTTAAAATCATCATTTGGTACTAATTTAGTTGATGAGTGCTAAATTTTTGAATGAAGCTTCTTTATTAGGGAGACAAGGATGAAATTTTCAAAAAAAATTCATTTTTGTGAAGGGGGTTCATAGTTGAAATATCTAAGACTTAAATTTAGATCTATAACACCATTTCCAAGAGATTTGAGCGATGAAGTTAATAGATTTATACCGTCACCCACTTCACACAAAAGGTGACAGCCCCCCTCCCCCGAATTTTTTGCTTCAAAGAAGTTGCAGTGGGGTAATACAGTAGAAAAAAGTAAGGAATCGAACTGTTCAACTGATGAACTCAACACACTGTAAATCTTATATCACTTTAAAACACGATTTACTACGTGGTTAGAAGTGTTGCTTCTCAGACAAATTCTTATCAACTAATCATGACCATACAAACATAATTTCGAGCTTAGTTAACACAACCTATCCAATTCTACGTTACATTCTATGGGGTGTCTAGAGAATGTCAAGTAAGAAACGAAATTAAACTGATCTACCAATGAATTGTAATTAGCATCAATGAGGATGGTCCAATGTAGGTAAGGATATGATTAAGATCTAGGCCACTCTCGATAAAGTGCGTTGTCTAACATTAGGGCCCTCTTATAGGTGTATGATTAGACTTTCACATTTAAGCCATTCTACTTTATAATATGAGACTACATGGTACATCTATGCCTAAATATGATCACTGAATAATAATCAAACACAATACTTAGTAGTCTTCCATGAACGACGGTTGTATATTACTGTTTGTACTGAATTAAGTGTATGAGTATCAAAACCTACCCACAAATTAAAACTCAAAATGAACAAATATTAGCACAATACTGCTAAAACAAGAAAACCCCTATCTGGCGAATAAAGTATACTACACTACTTCCTTCTCTTTCTGTTTCCATGCCAACCCTATGAATCTACATGGTGAAAATTTAACCTTATGCTCGGAAATCGTCTCAAGCTTGGGGGACCATCCTTGATCCTTCGCCCTAACTAGTTGTTGATATTGCTTTCGTAGCTCCGGAGTACTGCAAATAAGACTGCTATTGTTGTTGTTGTTGTTGTTGTTATTGCAGGGGCTCGTATCAATGTAATTATTGGTAATAATCTTCGTAAGAAACTCGGGATCAACCTTAATCATAGCCACTTTTCCATCCCTGCCCTTGATATATTTCAAAGGGCTCTCGTTACCATGACTATTACTATTTACATCGCTGGTAAGCCAGTTGATCACGGGTGACTTGCGCCTGTCGGACGGATAGGTGGACGGTGGAGAAGCCAGAGAGCACAACGAGGCGGCCGAGAGGACCCCACCAGCAGCAGAGGGGAGGCGGTCAAGGGGGAGGATAAAGTAGGAGTGACCGGCCACGAGCTTGTCGTGGATCCCTAGGACCGGGATGGGACGACCTAAGAAGAAGGAATCTGCATGACAAACTACACAATCAGGGAACTCAAACATGATCTCTCCTGCCTTGATCTTCATCCAACCCTTCAAAACCCTAGTGCTTCCTTCACATAATATCAGCTTTATCTTAGGGTTGCCCGACAATAACAATGAAACAACCCTTGATCTTAATTCGAAGCATGAGATTGGATGCTTGGTTGCAATTGCTGCACTCCCCATTTCGGAGAGAGAATTGGAATGTCTAATGGAGATCACAGGAGTAGGTTGACTGGTGGACATATATAAAGGGAAATTAAGAGGGGGTGGATACATGGATTTATTTGACTAAGGAAAAATTAAAGTCTCATGGATTTTTATTTTATTTTATTTTTTGGATATAGGTAGAAAAAGTCTATATTTGTTTTTGATGGAAATGGGGTGTAATGTAGGATAATTATAGCTAGGGGGAGATTATGAGAATTAAAAAGAGGGCGGTGGTCAGATTTGCCGGCTTTGAATTAAAAAAAAAGTAGCATGAAGTATGAACCAACGTTATTATTATAATTATCATTATTATTATTATTATTATTATTATTATTATTATTATTATTATTAT
>JACYFF010031955.1:19585249-19651421 GCA_017589665.1 Selenicereus undatus
TTTTTTTTTTGTGTGAATGGAGCTATAAAAATAAACTAAAGCTACCTTAAATCCCTTTAATTAGTTTACTATCAGCCAAATAGCTCATTATCAATTCAAAGATAAATTATAAGAAATGGTGTATGTATATATATATATAGACACAATTCTTTCTCTTGTATGAAAAAACGTTATTGAGATATCTTTTTAAATTTAAAGTTCTACAAAATGTAAAAACATAATAAAAATTCATGTTAAATCAAAAAAATTACATGAAAAATCTTAACTATCTTTCCAAAAGTTATGAATAGTGGTATATGAATGCTATATTTAAATTTTGGAGCTTCTATTAATCTAATAATATATTTATAATTTTCAGCTAATTACAAGAATATATAATCACAAAAAAATTGTGAAGTTTCAAATATCTTCTTATTGCCTGAAATGAATGTAGTACCACTAAGAGAACACTTCAACAATTAAATTAATCGGTTGATGTATTAGATTAAGCAGTGTAGGGGTAGCAAATAGTGAAATTATTCTTGAACATTTTCATAGACTTTGATAAAATTCTTGATGTAAAAAACCAAAAGGATGTTTTTGTTGAGGCCTAAAATTACTGTTATCATGTACAAAATTTCAAAAAAGAATGATGGTTAATTAATTTGGTTAGGGAAAGAATGTTATCACTCATAGACTAATTAAATAAAGTCATCCTATTATCCGATCCACTTTTTCTTTATAATCGTAAGATTATATTTGTAATTTTTCTCCACGCACTAATTGGGCTGATCCAATGATCTAGTTGATTCTATAGTTGATAATTAATTTTTATATATTGATAATTTAGTCATTTCAAGTCATATAACATATTATTAATTTAGGTCACTTTACGACACCTTTTTTGTATTTACATGAAAACCTTTATGGTATATATGTTCTTTTTCATATGAACCTGTATGTCATTTTATAAAATGTGCTTTTCTTTTCATATTATCTCTATGAAGATAAATGCGGTACCATGACCAAAGAAAAAGAGTGAAAATGAAAAAGACATCTCGATGTGAGTCCTTTATAGTATTTTTGAGCAATTAAAATTGTATGTCATTTTATAAAATGTGCTTTTCTTTTCATATTATCTCTATGAAGATAAATGCGGTACCATGACCAAAGAAAAAGAGTGAAAATGAAAAAGACATCTCGATGAGAGTCCTTTATAGTATTTTTGAGCAATTAAAATTGGTCATGAGAAGTTGTAAAAGTGTGGACAAGGTAGAAGATGCATGAACAAGAAAAGACAAACATACATAGTGGAAGACTCCCCCACAAATAGAGAGGGGTTGAATGTGATAAGCTTGATGTTGATGTTAAAAGCCATGTGATTGGTTGACTTACCCACCCACACCCCCCACTCACAGTTTACCAACAACTTGGATCGAAGGCCACCCATGTCCATGCCCATCCTTTACCATAATCCTAGCAAACATTGACACGAGAAAGTCTACATTAACATGGGATAAGGCGATTGAAAAGTGGAAACTTCCAAATCCCCATTTGCAAAAGAAAGTTTGCACCCTAAATTCTAGTGATAATAATGCAGAAAAGAACTAAATAAATGATCTTTTTTTTAAAAAAAGTCTGAACATATATACATTGGTTCTAATGAACTATAACTTTTTTTTAATAGGATCTCGAATTTGAATTTTTTAAATGCAAAAAATCTATAATAGAAAAGCTTTGTCCTTAATTAAATTAAGACAAGCTCCAATTAGAAATGTCAATAAATCGGATTCGGATCGGATATTGATACATCCGAATCCGCATCGAATTTATATTCAGATCTAAAATCTAATGTGAATACGATCCGACATATCAAATGAGAACCTTCGGATTTGATCTGAGTCGGATCGGATCGGATCGGAGTCGGATTTAATCCGATCCGAAATAATTCCTTTTGCAACACAATAATTTTATACAATTTTTCTATATTATACCCATCGGTCAATGCAATAATGTGTATTATATATCATATTAACCAAATCCTGAACATTTAAGCTAAATGAAGAATAAAAGACGGAACATATTTCAAACTGAACAAAATGACAATATGTTCCAACAATTACAAGTCTTAACAACTATCTAAAATATCACAAATAACACGTCCTACTCATAAAAAGAAAAAAACTAAGAGTACAAATTCTCCATTTGCACTAGTTATCCCTTCTTCTCTATTGGTCTCCGACTATGGGTATACATAATGATATTTATAATTATTATTTGTATGGAGTTGAGAGTTTCATTAGAATTAAATGTTAGAATATAATTTTGATCATATTACTGATATGTAATTCTATATATAATTAAGAGTTAGAATATGACTTTGATCAACCTTAAAAAATGGTCAAAAACAACAATCTTCCCAAACTCAAAATGGCAAAACTCAAAGTCTAACTTCTCTTGCTCTATAACCCCAATAATCTAAACAATACTCTTACTCATAAAAATATATATTTAGATTTTATTCTATGAACTGTTAAATTAAGGAAAAAGATGAGATGTGTACTCGTGAGAGATCAAAGAGGGACGATGAAATGCTCGGCGTCGGTGTTGTAGAAACTAGTGAAAAGACAGAAGCTCAAAGAGAGAGATAGAAAGCAGGGAGTTGGAGTGAGAAGCCAAGAATTGAGGAGGGAGTTACTCCCTTGACAGTCCAACTAGTGAATAGCAAGAGATCGAGAGTGACTAGCGAGTAACGAGAATGCCAAGAGCAGCTAGTGAGGAGGGAGAGAGTAACTAGTGGGACTTCTAGGATTTCAACGTTCTAATTTTTACATATTAAAAAAAATCTTGCTGACCAAGAAAAAAAAACACTTGGCTAGGTGGGGGGAGGGTGGATATATTGAGTAGGTTTTATTTGTACAAATTCTAAAATTTAAAATTAAATTTAAAATTTAAAATATTTAAAAATCTAGTAGGATCGGATTGAAAGTTGGATCGGACTTTACCATTCCTCTGAATACGATTCGAATCCGACTCAGATTCGAATTATTTTTATCGGATTCGTACTCAAATTTTTCTGTTTCAGATTCGAATCAGATAACTCTATCTCAAATCGGATTGGATCGGATCTGCTTCGAATTCGCATGTAACTGTCATCCCCAGCTCCAATGACTGGCTCGTGCAGCTAAAGGGAGTAGAAAGAAAGGGGGTGAGGCAGGCAGCTACCTGCAACAAACGCCTCATGGCTCACGGCTCGCAGGGAGCCTCACGGCCATGAGCTGGCTCACAGGGTTTTTTTTTTTGCTTTTTTATTTTTTTAAATTTTTTAATTAATTTTTCTTTTTTAAATTCTAAAAATAAAGTTGTGTGTTATTGAGTGGATCCATGAATATTATTTTATTTGGTGGGCCAACGTAGTGAGCTTAACATTGGAGAGAGACGGGATTGCGAGCTAAAAAAAAATTAGCTCATGAACTGATGTAACAGATATAAATCCTCACTGATGAGTCAAAAAACTTATTTATTACTGAAACTCTAACAGTAATTTGAAACTAATGAAATAGAGGATTTAATATTTTAAAAAAAGTAAGTGAATAAAAAGGGTGATAATGAGTGATGTGGTAGCAAGTAATACAACAATAACAACACCTCCTAGTGTGGGTCCCGCTTTTACGAGGTTTGGGAAGATTCAGATGTAAACAACCTTACCCCTACCAGTATTCCTCCCCATAGAGAGACTAATTTCAAACGACCCACAAAACACAATTTTGTAAAAACATTTTATGGAAAAAGGATTTTGGAAAAACATTTAATGAGAAAATAAAGAACACAACAGGCAGAAATGAGTAAGATACATAAGCAAATCAAGTTGTCGTAGCTATGAAAACAAAGGAACAATAAAGCAGAGGAGAAAAATATACCTTAATAATCAAAGGTAAATAAACACTAACTCTTTTCAGATGAAAGTACTTTCTACAGACAAACACGACATCACAGCGGAAACTAATTGATGAGCATGGCATGCTCTGCCCTTTTTAGGCTTGAGTTTGCGTTTACCGCGATCATATCGTTGATGGTCTGACAAGTGACAACAACAACAAATTTGCTCTTCGGTCGTCATGCTGTTTAACTTTAACCCCACCCCCTCACCATCATTATCATCCACCATCATTTGTTTTTACCAGTCAAACAAAGCCTGAGCGTACCGACCCAAACCTGGCTTTCCCTCTCATTAATTATTTCTTCTATCCAATTATTTGTCTACCTCACATCCACCACAAAACCACAAATTTCAATCTTGATCTTTATAAGATATCCTTGTAATCTATTAACTGTTAGTTAAATTGCTAGTATTGGGTATACACTTAAAATTTATATAGGTGATTGATACATGTATAGGTAAATAAACATTCATAAAATATAGGCTACCATAACATATCATCTTACAATAAGTTTGCGAAAGATAGTTTTATCAAAGACAAACTATTTCTTATTTTTTGTTTCTTTCGTATTTTTTGATAGGAGTGATGACTTGTGTCTTACAACAAATCACTCTTAAATGTTCTGTCTTAGCCTAAATTAATGTATTTTACGCTTTAAAACCACTCATTTTTAATAATTATAATTAATTATTAATTTTTAAGTTTTAATATCCGTTTGTTATGCTGGTGACTATGAGATGACGCGTTAATCGGATCAACTATATTCGTAAATATGTTTTATATGCATAATTTTATAAATGTCAAAAGTTATGTACAAAAAAAAAGATGATTCTGCAAAAAAGTCAAGATGCAATAGTAGTATATTTTTAAATGCAAAAATGATGTGTATTTTGCTAGTGAATACTTTTGAAGGGTCTTATCTTTACTTAACAACTGCGTTATCATATATATTAAATTGAAAAATAAGATATAATTGAACCATAAATCAATATCACTACTTATAAATTATATAAAATTACCTTCTTAACTGTAATTTTCACAATTACACGGACTAGGGCGTCATACTATAGATACACAATTGTTACCCAATCATAACTATTAAAATTTTGAAGACCTTAAACCATATAATTACATACTAATTTATATTAAGGTAAGACATTTATTATTTTATCTTTTAATATTAGGAGATCCATATAATGAGAAATTCCTTGTTGGCGGATGAGAGAACAGAAGAGGCATGAGAAGGAGGATACTGACAAGGGCCACAAACCATATGAAAAATTCCAAAGGTCCAAACATCATCAATATCCCTGTCAGTGACTCTATCATTGTGTTCATCCTTGAATTATATTTTCCTGATGAGATCGTCATGCTTATCTTCAGCCAACACAGGCAGCAGTATATTATTATTATTATTATTATTATTATTATTATTATTATTAGAGTTATTGCTATATGTTATTATTAATTGGACAATTTCATTGGTCAAAATTTTCACCAAGCTTTGAATAAAAGGCTAAATACCATGCGTACGGAGTCCCAATGAGTGGCTGTCTAGCTCTGTATGTCTCACTCTATTTGATTTAGCGAAGATTAAGGATGCATTATAGCAGTTCTTTAACGTGCAAGTATAATATTAAATTAGGATATAACACCCTGTCTTTTTGCTAATATTTCCAGTGCATTTGTTGGAGTTTTTCAAAGGATCACCCAGGACGGTGCCTTCGTCGTTTATTTTCCGTGTGTTTCAGCACGCTGCATGCATTTTAGTATTGTATAAATACAATGTCATACATTATATTGCGTCCCATAGTTTCAAAAGAATAAGTCTACTTTTTTTTATTAAGGCTTTTTTAAATTTATTTTTGTTAAGTTTATTTGAACTCATTTCGACTGGATTAATGAATTTAATTTATCTTAGTTATTTTTTAAAAAAAAGAAGTTGAAAAGAGACCCGAATTACATTTGCTTTAACTATGTAGTACTTAGGGTTAAAATCCACAACTGAAACTCACACACGCTTATAATTTTGCTTCTTGTACTGGGATGCAGAAAGGTGCCTAAAGATATAATAGAAAGAGAATAATTCAGGTATATAACAAAAGTAGAGCAACTCAATCTTCATAAATTTAAATTTATTTGACCCAAATATTAATTACATTTTCTTGACATTCTTATAACACAAATAAATAGCAAATCAGAATCTACGCCCCACCGGTCCCTCTAATGTTGCCTCAACCCTTTAGGACAATACGAAATAAACCAAATCCAAACAACTATTTGACAAATTTAAATCGAATTTTGAAGCACCAATATTCTTTTATAGAGCAGTGTAGATCTATAGCAATTTTGCAGGTTTGCTATACCAGAGTAAAACTAGACCATTTGCTACATCTGTAATTTGCTAACAAGCAACATGAATTAGTTGAACCTCCAACCGACTAACCCGTTCAACAAAATCCAACGGTCAAAATTTTGCCAAAATGTATAATCATCCTCATGATGAGTTCATGACAGCTTGATTTTAATAACATGGTAAACAAATAGGAGCAGTTGATAATTGTATAAGCTCTGTAATCAGCTCCATGATCTAATCAAAGTCGCAGTCACATTATATTACTTGTGAAAATGGACACGTAGAAAAGTTCCTGTCCAGATTAAGAGGCCAGAACATCACAAATGCATGAGGGCATTAATTTATTACACAAAGTTCATAATTTTTAAAAAAAAAAAAGGGCAGAAAATTGGGGTTAGGAAGTTTTGTTACATCAAGAAGAAGAAATTAATCATGAATGGGTCAAAAGTGTGCTGAAACTTTACAAAAAAGGACAAGGAGAAACTACTAACTTTGGGGCCACAAGTTTATTGTCAATGTAAAAATGGTATTACCTACCACCAGTTACCACTGCAAGAAAAAAGAAAGGGGGGATGTCTCAGTTCTCAATTTGCTTATGATACTAACATGGAATCCAAGAGACTACTTCCAATAGCAAATATGGAATCTCACCTGGAAAGCCAGCCAAACCAAGCCATCTTTCAGGATCGAGGAGTCCGAATTGAAGCCTAAAGTAGGCCAACTTTGAGCATAAGTACTGATCTATGTACTTGCTAGAACAATTCGCGGCGGCCGGGGGGGGGGGGAATTCGTGCTCCTGGTAACATTGGGCCTCTACCATTCTCCCCATAGGACCAACACCCGCTTCGGTAATTTTGTCCCTGTCTGTGCACTGATGGCATACATCTTGGCGCTCAACAATCAATTATCTTGTAGTACACCAGACACATTCCTCTCTTTAATTCTGTCATGCAGCTTGTTGCATATTGAGTAGGGGTAGGGAGGCCAACCCCATCAAAGGGCACCCTGCAACCCCATTATCATTAAGGTATGACATGGTGCCGACTGATGAGATGAGAGGAGAAGCAACTCCTTCCTGCAAGTTCAATGCCCCAAAAGTTAGTCAGAAATGGAAAAATATCAGAATAGGTTCAATTAAGTAAACACAACAGTCACGAGAAATTCCTAATATGTTCACAAGCAGGCTAATACTTCTATGGGGCGAGTCAAGTATGTGTTTCAGCAAGCACACCCACATCAATGCATTCATACAAATGTAGCATTTGAGGAGTAGGTATGTATACAGTGAAGTACCAGGCAATGTTAAAGACCAAATCACACCAGCTAGCAAGCAGCATTCTGTGGCTCGCTTGTCAGGGCAAAGTTTTGTTTTTTGTTTTCTTCTCTTTGATAGCCAAAATAGGAATTCTGTAGTTTGGGAGGTAAGATTGATACATGATATGACAAAATCCGCACATTCTGCCTTTGCAAAACTCTTGGGGTATAGGGTTGAATGGAAAAATAGTTTGATAACTGAACTCAATCACTTATATTTAGCCATCATAGGGACGCCCTAGACGGACAACCCAAATTCCACACGAGGACACAAGGAAGTTCATTCAAATCCCACCAGAATCGCAGGGGATTTCCTGCTCCTCCGCCTACCCTTTTTCCACCCCCCATGCCTTTACCTAGTAGTGTGTCAATAGAGCTTCAAACAGTTCCACAGTCCAAAGCCACTGACAGAGGCTGGAAAATATGAAGTTCAAAGGACAGAAGTGGTCTTCGTTCCTATATGGAAACAGGGTCTAAAGGAAGATGATTCCTACTAAAATGGTGGACTGCACCACTGATTCCTAAACTGAATAAGCATTGCATCACGTATCTGTAAGACATGCAAAGCTGAACAAATTTGAGACAAAGTTTTCCTCTGCCAATAATGCATAATTAGCAAAAAAAATCGATTTGATCGTACCTTTTACCAATTCCATTTCAAGGACTGTGAAATTTTGAAATCAAGCTGGTACCCTATAGCTTAGACTACGTCCACACCATAACCATATATATGGCCAACTTTTCCCTTAACCTATATTACAAATGTAGTACATTTAAAAAAAGAAAAATCAGTAACCCAAATGATGATATCATTCTCGCAAGGACACCAGACGGACACCTCTGCTGCTTATTTTCCTTTAAGTTCCCACACTTTCGCTAAAGATTTGTTTGTTCTCTTCTCTAACACAGCCTACAATTTATCATCTTGCAATCAGTTTCCTAGCAGAAGGAGTTTGATTTTTGAGACATGCAGCCCCAAGTTTTGAGGATTAAAGAGGAGATTTTCAGGAAGGATATTGCTTGCCAAAATTGACCACTACCATTGAGAGCACTTTGATTTAAGCCAATAAGAGCTGTTACATCAGGGACTTCAAGCATCATCCAAAGACAGTACGTCACAGAGGTCACGTGCAGGTTAAGGAAGGAATCAATTGCCATCAGGCCCATCATCCACCACGTCATTTACATTTTCTTTCTTTTTCTATTTTTGTCAACTCGATATTAATATGGGCTTTTGAGACATCTAGGAAATTAGGGGTTGGCTTTTTGGTAATTTTTAGATTTCCAGATCAATGAACATATTTTCCTAGTGAATTGAACATTAGATTAGAACCACACTTGAATTACTCCCCAAACCAAGCCACCAAATTGGTCTTAGGCTTCAAGTGAGTTTTGCTTATTGGCTCCACGATGATAAAGGAGGAGGTTGATGGTTGATAGTTAGTGGCAGTTCCTCAGGCCAGGGCTGCAATTTTAGAAATAGTCACTAGAATCAAAGAAGCTGGTGGTTTGCATGTAGGCTGGTGGTACTAGCGATTAATGATGCTCTCAATAGTAGAGGTACACTGGAGTGCTGCTCATGTCGTGGTTGTGGGCAGTGCATAGGAGGTCGGAGTGGTGTTGTTGGACGGTCCTTGTTATTGCCCTCTGCTTACCATGGAATCCATTTCCTTTCTAAGTTTTCCCCAATACGAAAAACCCCTTTGCGCTTTGCCATGGGCATGTAGGCCAACTTGATTAATCTTTGACTATTTTATTGACAAAGGGGCATCATGTGGGCATAGTTGAAAACTAGAAGGATAGTTGTTCGACATTAAAATTTCCCTGTCAAATGAAATGTAGAAGTACAAGGGCAGCTTCATGGTATTTCTTTAATCAGTCCTTTCACCTTTCCAGAAAAAAGTTTTTTTTTACCCATTCTTGATGAATATCATGCATCATACATGAAGCAAATATTTTGGGTCTCCATCAGGGCTCAACCCTAAGCCCGTTCCTTTTCACCTTAATCTTAGATGAACTCACGAGAGGGGTTCAAGATGAGGTTCCTTGGTGTATGCTTTTTGCAGATGACATTGTCCTTATCGATGAGACCAGGCAGGGGGTGAATGAAAAGTTGGAGAGCTGGTGGCTTACGCTAGAAGCGAGAGGTTTTAGATTAAGTAGATCGAAAACGGAATACCTGCATTGTTGTTTCAGCGGAAGGACAGAAGAGGGGGGAGAAGTCACCCTGGATGGGAGACCATTACCTAAGGTGGATAAGTTTAAGTACCTTGGCTCGATCATCCAGCAAAACGGAGACATTGATGAGGATATTAACCAGCGCATAAGAGTGGGCTGGCAAAAATGGAAGGCTGCCTCAGGGGTGCTGTGTGATAAAAGGGTGCCCTTAGGTTTGAAAGGCAAAGTCTATAGGATGGTAGTCAGACCGGCTGTCCTATATGGATCGGAGTGTTGGTCTCTAAAAAAGACGCAGGTCCAGAGATTGATGGTAGCTGAGATGAGGATGGTCAGGTGGATGTGTGGTTTCACGAGGATTGACAGAGTTAGGAATGGGGTAATCAGGGACTTAACTAAAGTGGCCCCCATAGAAGAAAAGATAAGGGAATCACGACTCCGATGGTTCGGCCACGTCAAGAGGAGAAGTACGGCTGCACCAGTAAGGAGGTGTGAGTTGATCGACCTTCCGGATGGTAAGAGAGGAAGGGGTAGACCGAAGAAGAGTTTAGACGAGGTGATTAGAGAGGACTTGATAGTAGTGGGTCTGTCGGAGGATCTGACCCAGGATAGGAGGCTTTGGCGGGATAGGATTAGAATCTTAGATGGCTGAGTAGCGTCTCTGTAGTTGTTCGCAAGTGCTGGTAGGGGTTTGTTGTGTTCGTATGCAGGTTGTGCCTTTTTTTTGGAGTGACGGCAGATGCTTAACGTGGAATGTTGAGGTACGTTCTTTCAGTTTTCTTTCAGTTTCAGCTTATTCGACACTGTTTGGTCATCTTCGTATGCTTTGCAAGCGCTTGCCTCTATTAAACTTTTTCTCAAAACTTTTTCTCAAAACCTTTTCGTGGGTCTTCTGGAATCAACCTCTCTATGAGTATAAATACCGGTAGAGGTAAGGTTGCCTACAGTTGGATCTCCCCAGACCCCGCGAAAGCGGGACCCACACTGGGAGGTGTTGTTGTTGTTGTTGTTGTATACATGAAGCAAATATTTTAAAAGTTTCCCATCAACCTAAGAACTCAGAGGTACAATCAATAAAGAGAACAGAAGATTCAACGCAATGATTCACAACACAGAAGCCCCACAAATCGTATCAATAACAGAAGGCATTTATAATTTTATACCTCGGGATGATTATCAGCCAAGAAGCAGTGGATATCGCACTTCTTGTTCCGGACCGGGCTGGCATAAATTTGAGACCCACCTTCTTAGAAATTAGTCATCATGATTAATGAATCACCTGCAGAAACAGAGCAGAAAGTTAATGGTCATGGAATGGTTTCCTAGTTCAAACAGTACAAATGAACAAGACCTTGATCTTCAAAATGTTGTGAGTTCATGGTAGTCAGATTCATAACACAAGACACCTATTACAAAAACCTGGTGAAACACTCAATAAACAGAAATTGCTATCAACTTGCTCCATGTTCCCACCTCCTGTCGCAGCACAAATAATATGTAATCCAGCACAGCTCAGGCTCATGCAAATGAATATCAACATAAGGTACGGATCAGTCATGCATTGGAACAAGATTCGATTAGCTACCTTTAAAAGATGGGCCAAGCTTCATTTAAGCTTGGATATCAACATCAGACAGGGTGTGATCTGTCTGCTATTCTATTCATTAGCTGAAGCATCAGAACTTATCATCTGGGATGAAGCCCCTTCGAAGCATTTCATCATGGAACCTAAAAGCCTCCTTCAGGTTGTCCTGGCTAACATAACCGTCTATTAGGGATGTATATGTCGCTCGGTCAGGATTCATGCCTCTTTCTATCATCTTCTTGTATACGAATCTTGCCTCTTCCATTCTAACTTGCCTACAAAAGCCTTCTAATATTACATTATATGATATGACATCAGGCAATATCCCTCGGTCCTCCATTTTATTAAGTAAGACTAAAGCCTTGTCCATATTCTCTTCTTTCATGAACCCATGTATAAGTGTGTTGTATGTAATGCTATCAGGAAGAGTACCCTTCAGTTCCATCTTCCTCAGGAACTCTTCTGCCTTTGACGGCTCTCCAGATCTGCAATAGCCTTTAATGATAGTGTTGCAAGTCACGATGGTTGGTTCAATACCTTTCTCAACCATCTCATCCCACAACCTAAATGCCTCATGGAGTTGCCCCATACTACAAAATCCATTGATGAGAATGCTATAGGAAATGTGATTAGGAAAGATACTTCGACAAACCATGTTTCTCCATAGTTCATTAGCTTTTTCCATGGAACCTTCCTTGCAAAAACCATCAATCAATGTGTTATATGTCACAATATCTGGTTTAAGACTTTTCTGAATCATAGTCTCAAACAATACCATTGCTTTGGCCATATTCCCAGCCTTGCAATAACCGTGAATAAGGGTTGTGTAAGTATAGTAATCAGGGAACATACCCCTTTGCAACATCTCGTCAAGGAGTCGATCTGCCTCAGTAAGCATGTTTTGCTTGCACAAGCCATTCAAAATGGTATTGTAAGTTACAACATCCATCATACAACCTTGCTCGAGCATTTCATCTCGTACTTTCAAAGCCTGGGGCATAATTCCAATTTTACAAAACCCACCAATAAGAATGGTATAGATCACACTATCTGGAGCCAATCCCTTGGTCTTCATCTCTTTAAGATACATCAAGGCTTGATCAAGATGTCCGTTCCTTGAAAGCAATCCAATTAGTGAAGTAAAGCTAACTAAATCAGGAACGACACCACGACACAACATTTCATTGAATAGTTGTTCGCCATCCATGAAATTATCTTTTTTGCTACATTCTATAAGCAATGTATTATAACTCGTGGTATCGGGGCTCAACCCAGCCTGCCACATCTCGCACAAAATTTGCTTAGCCCTATCATATCTTCCCACTTGACACAGCCCTTTTAATATTGCATTATATGTAAACAAGCCTGGCCTCAAACCCCTACTTGACATAGAATCCATCAATTCAAAAGCTTTTTCCACAGCCCCCTCTCTACAATAAGCATTAACTAGTGTATTATATGTGACATTATCAGGAAGAATCCCTTTTGCTTCCATTTCTAACAAAAAAGAATTCACTTTTGCCGTCTTACCATCTTTACACAATGCATTGACCATGATATTTAATGTATAAACATTCACCTGAACTCCATTTTTGACCACTTCTCCATAAATCACCCAAGCCAGATCAACCCACCCAACCTTGACTAACCCACCAAGAAGACTGTTAGAAGCATTAATCGAGATACAAACTCCTCTACTCACCAAAATGTTAAACACTTCAGAGGCTTCTCTTAACCTCCTAGCTTGCACATAAGTCCTAAGTAACAAATCAAAAACACCTGAATTTGAACCACATTTATCACAACTCTGCAAAAAGCAATCCACAACCTCGACCCTCGAAACCCCACTTCTCCTAACCATACGAAGAATCAAAGCCTGGGCTTCCGATACCCTCTTACCCCTAACCAACATATGAACCATAGCACACAACGAGATCATTGAATGCTGAAAATGAGGGCAATTCGAAGATAACAACTCGATAAACTTTAAACCCATTTGCAAATTCTCACGGCATCGATACAGAACTTGAGCAATATCGGAAGGGGTTAATGATCGATAAATACTACCGCTACTGTGAAACAAAGTGGACTTACCCAGCTTCAAATTCAGCAATATTTTCTCGGCAGTTAAAGTGTCTGAGATTGACGATGATAAACTGGGTTCTGAAGCAATAGTTGGTGGGAACTGAAGGGATGATGAGGTTGAGAAAGATTGAATATGGGGTATGGGTTTCTTGAGAAGCCGCTGGGAAAGTAGAAGTTTAGCAGCCATTTTCTGAACTGGGTTGTGCAAATTCTGGCAGAGATGTCTCCGAAATGAAGGGGTTCTGAGGAGTGAGTGAGAATGAGACTCTGGTCAGGGAGGAACCTCCCACGACGCAGAAGGCGGGACTCGATGGACACCTGCCTGCCGGGTGCAGGTCTGGCACAAGGGCTCTTGCGGCTCTTTGGGGACAGCTTTGGAACTAACTGTGAAGTTGTTTGGTTATGAATTTTTTTTTTTTTTGGGGGGGGGGGGGGGGAGTTTTTTTGCCATGAATTTAGCTTTTGGATTCAGATCAAGGGCATGCTCTTTTTATAAAGAAATATGAATGGATAAATGAGTGAAATCGGTTGAGATTGATAAAAATATATTGAACTTGATATTTTTTTATAAAAATAGGTTAAAGTGAGTTGGAATAGGTTGAAATTGGTTGAAGTGAGTTGAAATTTATTAAAGTGGATTGGAATTTTTTTTATGTGAAGGGTAAAAGTTAGTTAAAATAATGAGAAGTGAATTAAAGTTGGTTAAAATTGGTATTTTTTTATTAAAGTTGGTGAAATAGGTTGAGGTTAGTAAATTGAAATTTACCAACGAAAACGACAGGGCCTAAATAAGTAATTAAAAACTTCGATAAAAATAGCTTTTTAAAGTATTGAAGTTCTTTTTATCTAAGAAACAAATTTTAAAAAATTATGAACTTTTTAAATAAATTTAAAGTACTCAATTTTTTCTCATTAGTGATTGATGGATCAATCTCAAGAAGGAATGTGCTTGTGCTATTGCTCCTTCTCAACTCCTCTATGTAGCTTCCAAGCATACAATAGTGCTCCTTCATTGAGTCATGCAATAGTTTTGCTACCACTTATCTGATTTTGTATGCTAACCAATTAGTCATGCAGACTCCAAAGTCTCTTTTTACCTCATTCATAATCTCCTTGGCTGACGAATGAGGTTTATCTTTAAACTTCAAAATGTAGTGCCTTGCCACCCAGGTTGGTTTAGGTTGTCTATTCCTAAGCTCATTCCTGGTACATCTGTGATGGTGGCTGACTAATTTTACAATGTAAGTGGCTTTCCTTATGCCCCATGATACATACACTTTGAAAGTGCAAGTATCTTTGCAAGTTGCTTGAATCCTTTTTCTACCTAAATCTGATACATTGAACTTTACATCAAAGCCTTGTGCTACTGCAAAACTAACAATTACATCTTTGAATTTTTACGTAGTTGCAAAACACATTCCTATTTGCCACTTCAGTTTTTTAAAATCCGATATTGTCATCTCTTAGTGCTCTCTTTTTCCTTCTCAGCAACATGTTATCTTCCTCATCACTTTTACTAGAAGTTTCCATTTCAGTTTCACTATCCTCATACTGACTTTGGAGTTCAGTACCTTTACCCACTGTTTCATCAATTACAGTTTCATGTTGACTGTTGTGGAATCAATTTCTATAAGGTTAGTCTTCTGTTTCCTAAATTCTCCAACTTTTTTATTTGCCATCTACCACACATTATCACTTGTTTTCACATCTTCAATTTCCGTGTCATCACTATCATCAGTTACAACTTCCTTACCAACCCCATTATTCTCACTATGATCATGATCCTCTCCATCATAATGATAATCACTATCATCATCTGAACTGCCCAGGTCTCTACCCACAAGATCATTCCATATTAAAAGTGACTCTAGTCTTGGTTCTTCCCAATCATACTCAACATTTTGTACAGTTTGCTTGCTTTTTGGGGGGTGATTATTTGGTGAATTTTCACTTAAATATAGGGTACAAGTCACATTGGTAGATTGAGATCCAGTTATTGGGCTTAGTAATTGGGAAACAACAGCAGGTGTTTTGATTGTGAAGCTTTGGGTGTTGGAATTTTGGGTTGGTGGGGTTTGGTCTCGGTGTTTTGTTAATTGGATATCTGGGTTGGTGGTTATAGGTTTTGGGTACTTGATTTATGGGTTGGTGGGGTTTTGGTTTTTGGGTCTTAGGTTTTGGATTCCTGTGTTGGTGGGTATTTTGCTTTTATGTTTTTTGTTGTGGCTTTTGAGTTCTAGGGTTGGTGGGTTTTTTGCTTGTGTGTTTTAGCTTGTGGCTTTTGGGTTCCTGGGTTGGTGAGTTGGATTTTGGATTTATGAGAAGGTGGTTTTCTAGTTGTGCGGCTTTGGGCTTTGGGAAGCTGCTCTTTTAGCATGGGGGCTATGGGTTTCATTCTTTTAGATTGAGTTTTGTGAAGTTGCTTTTTGGACTGATGCTTTCTGGTCTGTTACTTTTTGGGCGGATGCATTCTGAACTGTTGTTATTTGGGGGGGTGTATGGGCTTGGGTTGACTGCTTTCTTCTCCCTTTTGAGGAGGGTTGGTTTGGTCCCCATTTGATTGATCTCCTGGAGTTGGCAATGCATCACGCAGAAATTCAAGTTCGTCTATCCCATGAACAGTATATATATGAAGCTCTCTTTTTCACCCATACAGTGTTCCAGCATTTGAACTAACTCATCGTCAGTAAATAATCTTCTCAAACAACTTTCTATGGAGCAATTAAGTATCACATAAAAGAAATCTATCACACCATTGTACCCAATCTCCTCACAAGCAATTCCTTTCACCTCAAAATATGACAATATATTCACAACAACATGTTCAATGCTCCTATAGCTACCTCCTTCGTATTTCGACTTTCTTCCTTTCACAAATTTCCCACCATGGTGAAGATGAAGGATTATGCTATCATCTCCCATGTTAAACACTTTATAGCGACATTTAAACATGAAAACAACACACAAGATCAATACCCATCACAGACATGCAATTTCATAACCCGTTGCACCCTAACCTATAAGCTCCCCCCTTCACATATTAAGGCCCAATTTCACTCTTACTTGTCAAAATAGATTTACATTGCTGAATGTTAACATAAATTGAAAACACGTGCGCTCCAGTCAATTTTCAATACAGATATTCTAATATTTTGATTCTCCACAGTATGCTTCGATTATCTTTTAACTCCACTTCACCAACAACGCCAATTATGCTTCCTCGATGAATCACTTCGATTCTCTTCTTCGAGATGTTTCACAACTTGATAAACTTAGTTTGAGTTGAGAATTAGAGAGATTTACATTTTTTGGACTCCTTAACAGAGGGGGTGAGAAAGACAAGAGAAAAGGGGCTCAAAGGATTGGTTTTTATTTAAAAAGACTAGTTTAATAGGTCAACTCTCTATAGAGGGTATTGTAGTTAACAATTAATTACTCAGCCTGTTACGTCATGATTGGGGAAAAATCTAATTTTTCCTAAATTGGCCGATCTTTACTAAATGGGCCTAACCAAGTCGGGCTCCCAGACAAAGCCTGCATCAGGGGTAATGGGCCCTAAGACATAACCCTAGGGGCTCCCCATAGGGCCCATCCACGCCGAGACCGGCGGCCCACACGGGCGCTCCAAGTAAGATTACTGTTTTACCCTCTTTTCGAAGGGACTATAAATAGTCACCTACTTTCCTCGGGAAGGGGGTTGGCAAGTAGATAGACTGAACTTTTATTGTATTCTTTCTCTCTTTAGACCCTTGACTCGGACTCTGTATTGACTTGATCGCCGAAGAGGCGTTCCTCGGTCCACACCCCGGGGTTGCCCTTTTTGCAGGTGGGATCGTTCAAAGAAGGGGACGTCAAGTGTTGCGTGTCAGCTGTCAGATAAACTCGTTCCTTCGTCCAACGTCATTATCACCGTTCCTCATAGATTTCTTCTGGAATCAGATTGGCGTCGTTAGTGGGGAAGGAACGGTAGCGATGGTAATAAGCGAGACAACACGGGCACGGACTTGCAGGGATAAGGCCCTCGTGGGTAATACTTTTGCGCCTCCATAGATGCATGATGCATCTGAGAGTTCACAGGCGAACCCTCGAGTGATTAGCCCGTCTACTCCTAAACAGGAAGCGTACGTCACGGTAGACGCCCTGAAAAACTTTATGTCCACAATGACAGATGCCATCACTCGCCAGGTTTCACAACAGGTCAGCAGAGTTATGGATGTGGCTAACTCAGCCAGGTCGTTTCCCTACTTCGATTACATACAAACTCACGAAGGCGAACCCTCCCACCGGTCGGAGCAGATACCGTCCCCCCGTTACACAGAGCGGGGGCTCGAAGTATCTGGGTCAGACCAAAGCGGTCGGCCCCATACAGAGCAGTTGGGTCGACGTGCAGCAACGAGACCCAGTGTTTGCCCCACGCAAGGGGCAACGACCAAATCAACGACTGCCTCTATACCTTATGCGACCCATTCTAGGCGGACCGCCTGGTTCGAGGAGTAAGAGCAGACCTCCAATCTACGGGGAGGGATCTCGAGTAGGCACCAGTCTAGCCCGGATCGTCGTACCCATCGAGAACGTACCCGGAGTCCGCCCCCACGTGAAACACGCTGCCAGGAGCTACGCTGTGGAAACCGGTCCCCCCTAGAGCTTCAAGGCACGGCCAGGAGAGGATAAGCCCTTTTGTTACCAAGGTGGAGCGCCCTCCTGAAACCCCCGAGAACGGTCGCTCGGTCACTTGCTCTCCCCTTCTGTACCCCGTTCAGCGTCGCGATAATCAATGCTCTACATTACGAGAAGGTTAAGATGCCTACGCTAGACCTTTATGATAAGACCGCAAACCCTGAAGAGCATCTGGGGCTCTATAAGGCACAGATGTATGTGCAGGATGTAGATGATATTGCTTATTACCGCTATTTCCCTGCCACCTTAAAGGGAGTAGCGCAATCATGGTTTAATGGTCTGCCATCATGGAGCATCACTTGTTTCCAAGACCTGACTGACAAATTTGTTAGCCACTTCATCCCCAGTCGTAAGGAAAGAATGACTAGCATCCACCTGTCAAAAATCTAGCGGTGGTCGTAGGAGTCCCTCGCCGAGTTCGTCAAGCGCTTCCACTAAGAGGCGGTGATGATCCCAGACCTGGAAAACGGGGTGACCTACAGCTCCTTCTTGAACAGTCTCAAGAGTGGTCGCTTCAAGTTTTCATTGGCTGAACAGAAGGAAACGATGTTGGCCGAGGCCCTGAGAAAGGCTTTAGAGTTTATTCGTGCCACCGAGATCTGCGCCAAGAGCTTCGACGCCCCGAAGAAGGCTAGGGTCCTGGGGGAGAAGAATTTTAACCGCGGTGACAGAAACCTCGACCCCCCAAAAGGAGGCAGCATTTCGAGGCAGTTGATCCTCGGTTCACCACCAACGCCAGAAGCATCCTCATGGAGGTTAGAGGACATCCCATGCTCCGAAAACTGCCTCCTATGACCGCACCCCCTAAGCCGTAGAGCGCTGGGAAATATTGTGAGTTCCACGAACAAAGCGGACACACCACGACCAAATGTCGAGAGCTGAAGAAAACCCTTTATGAATTGGTTGACAAGGGTCAGATTGACCGGTTTCTAAAGAGGGGACCGTGGTTCCTTCAACAGGAGCAGGAGCCCGCTTAACCCTAGCCACAGGATAAGGAACGCTCGACGGAGGTTGTGGCCACTATAGTCGGGGGATATGCGAAATGAATAACTCGGTCAGCGCGGAAAGCTCAGCTCAGAAGTGTGCAGCAAGTGCTTACCACGGAGCAGGGACCCCGCCTAACGGTCCCCACAATGGTGTTTGGCGGAAAGGAAGTTCCACAATTCACCTCCCCCCACAACGACCCCCTGGTCGTTGAAATGAAGATAGCAAGCGCGATTGTTCGGCGGATTCTGATCGACACGGGCAGCTCAGTTGACATCATAACCTGGGACTATCTGAAGAAGCTCGCGCACCCCGGACATGGCATCGTCCCCTTGGTGCACCCTATCTTGGGCTTCGGCAGACAGGAAGTGAATCCTACAGGGATGATCCACCTTCCTGTGCTCTTTGGTAACAAACTTAAATCCAAGAACCTAGAGGTCGACTTTTTGGTCGTCGATGTGCCTACGACCTACAGTGTGATCCTGGGGCATCCAACCCTTCACAAGGTAAAGGCTGTCATCGGCCCATGCCTCCTTCAGCATTGGTGAAATGCGTGGGGACCAATGGACGGCCTGGGAATGTTACTTGGTAAGCATCCAGCCCTTGGCAGAGCGAGCGAGGGAGCACGGATCGGATGAGCCGCCCCAGGCGAAGAAGCCTGCGGGGACCGGACCGACCAACATGGTCCTAGAAGCCTTGGTCATCTACACCCTCACCTCATCGGAGCCCTCGCGGCCTTGACCCAAGGCTACAAGCGAAGTGGAACAAGTTTCACTTGAAGGAGAACAGCCCGAGCGCACCGTCCAGCTGGGTCAAGATATCTCGGCCTTCGACCGGCAATCACTGCTTTCCCTCTTATAGGAGTATAAAGGCGTCTTCGCGTTCGGACCTAAAGAAATGCCCGCCATCGCCCCCAACTATGATAGAACACCGGCTGAACGTGGACCCCCATAACAAGCCGGTCATTCAAAAGAAGCGCCATATGGGCCCGGAGAGAGCGAACACTACCAATGCTGAAATGCAGAAGTTGCTGGAGGTTGGATTCATTTGAGAATGCCAATACCCTGAGTGGATCTCCAATGTGGTGTTAGTGAAGAAACCCAATGGGACATGGAGAATGTGCTTGAATTTCACGGACTTGAATAAGGCTTGCTCGAAAGATAGCTACCCGCTGCCGAAAATTAACAAATTGGTGGACGCCACGGCCAGACATGCCCTATTGAGCTTGATGGACGCCTTCTCCAAGTATCACCAGATACCCATCTGCCCAGAAGATCAAGAAAAGACGGCGCTCATCACGGACCGTGACCTCCACTGCTATAAGATGATGCCCTTTGGCTTAAAAAACGCAGGGGCCACCTACCAGCGCTTGGTGAACAAATTGTTTGAGCCCCTATGTCGATAATATGATAGTCAAAACCAAGACCGAAGAGGATCATGGTGATGATATGAGAAAGACGTTTGACATACTACGGGCGTTCAACATGAAGCTTAACCCTAAGAAGTGCGTCTTTGGGGTACGATCGGGCAAATTCCTTGGCTTCATGATCAGCAGTCACGGAATCAAGGCTAACCCGGACAAAATCCAGGCAGTCCTTGACATTAAGCCGCCCCAAAATATAAGAGAAGTGCAATGTCTAACCAACCGCATAGCCGCCTTGGGTAGATTTATGTTCCGGTCCGCAGATAAGTGCCGACCGTTCTTCCATGCCCTCCGGCAGCGGGCCAATTTCACTTTGGACCAGCAAGCGGACGAGGCCTTCCAGGCTTTAAAAACCTACCTGGCTCAATTACCCAAGATCGTCAGCCCTCTGGAAGGGAAAATCTTGGTACTGTATTTGGTTGTCTCAGAACATGCGGTCAGCACTGTTCTGGTAGTTGAAAGGGCAAATGAGCATATCCCTGTGTACTACGTAAGCCACACCTTGGCAGGGGCGGAGGTGAACTAACCTTTCAATGAGAAATTTGCGTATGCCTTAGTCATGGCCAGCCAAAAGTTGAGGCCATACTTTGAGGCTCACAAAATCTTATCCTAATGGATCAACCCTTAAAGAATGTCCTTCAGAAGTTAGATGCCTCAGGGTGGCTCTTGAAATATGTCGACGAACTCTCCCGCTATGACCCGACCTTTGAGCCACGGGAGGCCATTAAAGTCCAAGCGTTGGCTGACTTCTTGGCCGAGAGCACAACGTCTGCCGAGGAAAGAGATGTGCGCCTGTGGCCTTAGAATCTATACATGGATGACTCGTCCACTAAGGACGGGAGTGGGGTCGACCTAATTATTGAAAGTCCCACCGGGCACGGTGCGAGCATGCTCTAAAGTTCATGTTTAAGGCATCCAATAATGAAACCGAGTACGAAGCCCTTACCGCGGGAATAGAGATATGTTACACTAGGGGAGTCGATTCCGTCCAAGACTTCTCTGACTCCCAGTTAGTCATCAGCCAGCTCAACGGCGCATATGAAGCAAAGGACGACACTATGGCCGCCTATGTTCGAAAGGTACAGGAAGCCACTAAGTTACTAAAGTATTTTGCAATCACGCACATCCCTCGCTCAGAGAACCAATAAGCCTATGCCTTGTCTAAATTGGCGAGCTCATTCGATGACGGGAAGCCCAAAAACATTCAATGGGAGACCCTGACGGAGAGGAGCATCGATCCACATGAGGTACTAAGGTTAGACAAGAGCTCGACATGGACGGATCCCATCTGCGCTACCTCACTAACGGTACCCTGCCCCCAGACCCCAAAGAAGCGGATAAGGTGAAGAAGAGGTTGAACTGGTTTATCTTGTACGACGACATGTGCAACACACACGCTGGGGGTCATGCCCTAGCTGTAATGGCTATCCGCATTGGCTACTACTGGCCTAGCCTGCGGGAGGATGCCATGATATTAGTGCGGACTTGTGACAAATGCCAGAAATTCGCCCCCATCGAATGAGTCCCCTCCACGCCCATGACACCAATTGTTAGCCCCCCTGCCATTCGCCACATAGGGAATGGATATCCTCGGTCCTTTCCCCAAAGCTGCGGGGCAACGTAAGTATCTTTTTGTGGCAGTCAACTACTTCACCAAATGAATAGAAGCCGAGGCCATAGCCTCTATAACTACAACTGAAGTACGAAGGTTCATTTGGCGAAACATCATCACCCGTTTCGGCATCCCACGGGCCATCATCTTTCATAACGACAAGCAGTTTGATACCAGCAAGCTCACAGACTATCCGAGCAACTTGGGTTGTCAAGCACAGTTCACGACTGTGGCTCACCCTCAGACCAATGACCAAGACGAGACGGCCAATAAGTCTATCCTTCATGGCCTACAGAAGAAACTTGACAATACAAAGGGAAAGTGGGCCAATGAACTACATGGCGTCCTATGGTCCCTTCGCACCACTGAGAAAACCGCTGCTGGTGAAACCCCTTTTATGCTAGCGTACGGGTCCGAGGTTGTTTTACCAGTAGAGGTCGCCCTTCACACTCACCGGCTGACAACTTTCCAAGAAGAGTTGAACAATGCAGTGCTCCACGAAGCCCTCGATCTCCTCACCTCTATCTAAGGCGACGCTCTCCTTCGAGAGGCTCTCTACAAACTCCACATCGCACGCCTGCACAACCACGCGGTGCGGTTACAGCCGATTCAAGTGGGGGACCTCGTCCTTCAGTGCATGGAGGCTATAGCGTGGGTAGGAGAACATGGAAAACTAACGGCCAACTGAGAAGGCCAGTACAAAGTTGCTTCTCAAGTCCGCCCCAAGACATACCGCCTTGAAACCATCAGCGACTCGCCCATACCACGAACCTGGCCTAGCAGCAACCTAAGGAAGTACTACACTTAGGCTCACGTTTTTCTTTCTCTCCATCCAATATGTACACCTTGATTATAAGTAATAAAATCAGAAGCCCACGATGGCCACCTTTGCGCTTATAAGCAACTCTTCTTCTCTTTAAACACGACCTTACAGCTAGTCGCTACACTCTTAGCCCCAATGGGGGCTAAGGGTCCTTGAGCACGGCCTTACGGCCGATTGTTACACTCTTAGCCCCAATGGGAGCTAAGGGTTCTTGACCATGGCCTTAGGGTCGGTCGCTACACTCTTAGGCCCAGTGGGGGCTAAAGGTCCTTGAGCACAGCCTTATGGCCGGTCGCTACACTCTTAACCCCAATGGGGGCTAAGGGTCCTTAAGCAGGGTCTTACGGTCGGTCGCTACACTCTTAGCCCCAATGGGGGCGAAGGGTACTTGAGCAAGGCCATACGGCCGGTCGCTATACTCTTGACCCCAATGGGGGCTAAGGGTCACTGAGCACGGCGTTACGGCCGTTCGCTACACTCTTAGCCTCATTCTCTTTCAGCACGACCTTACAGCTGGTCGCTACACTCTTAGCCCCTATAGGGGCTAAAGGTCCTTGAGCATGACCTTACGGTCGGTCACTACTCTCTTAGTCCCAATGGGAGTTAAGGGTCCTTGAGAACGACCTTACAGTTGGCCGCTACACTCTTAGCCTCAATGGGGGCTAAGGGTCCTTAAGCACGGTCTTACGGATGGTTGCTACACTCTTAGCCCCAATGGGGGCTAAGGGTCTTTGAGCATGGCCTTACGGCCGATCGCTACACTCTTAGCCCCAATGGGGGTTAAGGGTCCCTGAGTACGGCCTAACGACCGATCGCTACACTCTTAGCCCCAATGAGGGCCGAGGGTCCTTGAGCACGGCCTTACAGCCGGTCGCTACACTCTTATCCCTAATGGGGGCCAAGGGTCCTTGAGCATGGCTTTACGGTCGGTCGATACAATCTTAGCCCCAATAAGGGCCAAGGGTCCTTGAGTATGGCCATATGGCCCGTCGCTACACTTTTAGCCCCAATGGGGACTAAGGGTCCTTGAGCACGGCCTTACGGCCGGTCACTACACTCTTAGCCCTAATGGGGGCTAAAGGTCCCTGAGCACGGCCCTACGGCCGGTCGCTACACTCTTAGCCCCAACGAGGGCTAAGGGTTAATAGGCACGACTTCTAGAGCCATCACAATCCTCATGACCCTCAGCCAGCTAATACATCACTTGTCTTTTCGCCTGAGGGCTACTACTACCCCACGACACACGAAGACATGAAGAATGAAAATACAAGTTAAGACAAAAGAACAAGTATGAGGCAGAAGAACGAACAACAAAAGAAGCGGGCTAACAGGAATGAACGTTCTTCATTAACAAAATAAGAATACAACCTCCAATTCAAAAGCAAAAAATACAAGGAAAAGATGGGGGTTACACATCGGGCTCTCTACTATCCTCATGACCTTCCTCCTTAGAAGCCTCGGCTTCAGCATTCAGGGGGTTGGTTGCCTCGTCCCTTACACCTTTGCCCTCACCGGAATGAGGGGTAAATTCTACCTCCTCGGGGTCACGACCTTCATTTTCTGCCCGCGGGTGCTCGTCCACATAAAAGAGGTAGGCCTCAAAATAGTTGTCCTCCTGAAACTCCTGGGTCAGCGTTACCAAGACCTTGCGTAAATACCCTAGGGTATCAGCACGGCCTTGCTGGTAGCCTTGCTTTTAGGCCCGAGCATACTTTTCCGTCGGCTGCTTCGGCCTCAGCTTTTGCAATCGTCTCCTTTAGTTGACGTTGCAAGTTCTTCTTTTCGGCTTCTCGGGCATCCACTTCAGCCTTCAACTTTTCCCTAGACCGCTGGAATCGAGTAACAAGCCCCTTCAATCTTCGGCATTCCGCCGCAGCTCTCACTCCGAGGGCAAATGCCTCGGCTAGCGCCACCTCCTCCTGGGTGACCTTCGGGGGATCCGAAGTGCCAGAAGTGTCCAAGTCCCAAGACTTAACCAAGTCTTGGATGAGTGAGAACTTGACTGCGGGGTCCTCCTTGAGGAAGTTAGCGGACGGCCGCAGAGGGCTCAGGGAAGAACCCTCGACAGCGTAAGAAGCAGTACCTATGGTCCTTGAAGAGGTGGTTTTCTCCTAGAAACTAGGGGTGCGGTCCCCAGCATACTGACTCTCACCGCGCCGAGGGGCAGACCTCTCAGCTCCGACCTCTCATTCAGGAGCAGGGGCTGATGCCCCGGTCTCATCGGGACGACCCTCTGTTCGTGGACGCTTGCGGCTCGGGAGACTGATATTAGGCTTCTTACTGTGAGGTACGAGAGGGGACGCTTGCAGGCAGAGTGACTTAATCAGATTACCCCCAACAAGGGGTGATAAAAGAAAAGGAGGGGAATGAGGTGCTAGAACGTACCTTCTTTGCCTGCTGATTGACGAGACGCTGCCTATCCTCCTCCCGACGATGTTCGGCGTCTCCCGCCACCTGCTCTGGAGTGGCATCCTCGGTCTCAAAGACCTTCAGCCTCGCCCTCGCTTGCTCTGCATAAAACGAAAAGGAAGTCAGGTCAGAACCAACGAAGAAAGCCGACAAACATTGGGACGGCTAGTACCCTTGGAAAAATGTTTAAGGATCAAAATTTTGGCCGCGACGAGAAAGAAGTCGTTCGCAAAAAACTTCAACTTAGGGAGCTAATTCAGAGGCTCCCTGTCACTAGATTTGCTCTTTCTCCTGTTAAGGCCCTTCACGGACTCTATGGCTTGAGCCATGAACTTGGGAATAGGCCGAGGCTTATTGTCCTCCCGTATATAGAATTGGAAGTAACGGGCCGTCTTTCGTTCTTTGGCCGTAGGCTCCCCAAAGGGGTTCCTAACCGGCTTACTCTCATTCCAGTCAGGAACGTCGCCCCAACCTTACTCTCGGCGAAGATAGAGGAAGTCGTACTTCCAATGTTTCACCTTTGATTTCTTTTCAATGACCATCGTGAACCCCGACTGGTTGTTGAAGCAATACCATCCCAAGTCCCCCATCTCCTTGGGGGCCCTCTGGACGGTATGCACAAGGCCGAATGCAAGCGCCGAGCAGATGAGGCCGCGCAGCTCGCAAGTTGCGATGAATGAGCAGATGTTGTGTCAGGATGTGGGCACAACCTGCGAGGGCGCCAGCTCATACTTGTTTAGAATCTCCTCAATCACTGGATAAAGAGGAAACCGAAGACCGTAGTTAAGAGTCGTATGATAAACAACTATACACTCGCAGACGGTTCATTCACATTGTCATCCGCCTAAGGGATCACGAAGGTACTGCTTCTCGAGGGTCGTCCTCTTTAATGTGGGGACGACCTTTGGGTTGGGGAAATGACTGCTCGGACCATCCTGTGGGTCCGAGCAGGTTGGGGCCCCAGGGAACTCCGGTCCTTCCGCCACAATCTCTGGCACTAATCCTGCAGCCGCACGATATTTTCTCTTAAGCCCCAACTTACTTGGAGCCGACGGCCCTTCAGGAGACGATGAGCTAGTTGACGCCCCCTCAGAAGAGGAACTCCTCAACGAACTATCAGAAGAGGAGTCAGAGGAGACCTCCTTAGAGGTGGAGCTAGTACTAGTAGAGGCCACTTCGGCCCCAGTTTGGATGAAAACGGGGCTGAATATGGATTACCTTGAGTACCCTCAGCTAGCAGCTCGTCAGGGGACCTGATGCGATGGGTAGACTTAGTCTTCGCCATTCTTCGAACCTAAAAATCAGCCATATAATTAGCTATAGTGATCTCCTAGGGATACGTCACCTCCACCTTTGGACTGAGGACATTAGGGGTGGAGTAATACTCGCAACTGGACCACAAGGGAGTACTCAGTTCAAAAAGAGGCATTGCATAGGGAATCTTTTTTGGGTTCCCTACATTGATTCTTTTGGGGGACGCTCGCCACCACCCGGCCATTAATAAAGGATGGGAGGCTTGGAAATTGGGGGTAGCGGCCATCAACTTGGGGACTAGCCAACCCTCCAGGAACGTCTCCACTGGATGAGTAAGATGATGACATAATATACAAGAATAAACAATGCTTCGAGGGAGTATGGGGATGTACCTGTAGAAGATGAAGATTCAATAGAGCTACTTGAAGGGGAGGATGAACACTCAAGCGAGCCTTTGAAGATACAAAGGAGGAGCTTGAGACGCAAACAGTGAATTTGAATGTAAAATGGGAAAGGTGTGCAGAGCCTCTCTCTCTGAAAATCGTTTTCTCTCTCTAGCTAGGTGGTTGAAATCTGCGGTGATCAAATGACCCCCTTATGCCAAATCTTCACCCTTATATAGAGCGAAAAGGTGGACACACATCCCGATAAGACCCAATGGGCACAACTTTTCTCAATTGACGCCACGTGGTGACTAGGGATGACAACGGGGCGGGTTGGGGACAGGGAGTATATTCCCCGTCCCCGTCCCCGCCCCGTTCCCCGCTGCGGGAAAAAAATCCCCCTTCGTCTCAATCCCCAGCGGGGATTTAATCCCTGTCGGGGCCCAACGGGGATTTTTCCCCGCTGATTTTTCCTTACCTTCTAAACTCTTTACGGCCATGAGTACCAAATCCAGTATATACCTAGGTTTTTTACAAAGAAAATTACATATATAACCTTAGTTGTTTCATTTAAAAATTTTGAAAATAAGATTATTTTTGTAATTTTAATTAAAATTGGGGGCGGAGGCGGGATTTTCCCCCAATCGGGGAATTGCGGACGGGGATGGGGACGGGATAAAATCCCCGGCGGGGAAATGGGGACGGGGACGGGTTGAACTATGTCCCCGTCCCCGTCCCCATCCCCGAGAGGGGATTAATTTTCCTCCCCATCCCCGTTTGGAACGGGAATTTTCCCCCACTTCGGGGCGGGGCCCCGGTGGGGACGGGTATTCCCCAACTTTTTGCCATCCCTAGTGGTGACCTGATATTGGCTCGTTGACAACCAAAAACCCTAGACCTTGTGAGCTGACTTACCTCCGAGTACACTCCTTGGCGGTTGGTCGCTACACACCTGGTCCTAAAGCCTGGTAGTCCCAAGTACGGCCTCATTGGGGGCTAAGGGTCGCTGAGCACGACCTTAGGGCCAGTCGTTATACTCTTAGCCCCAATGGGGGCTAAGCACCCCTGAGCACTGCCTTACGGCCGGTCGTTACGCTCTTAGCCCCAATAGGGACTAAGGGTCCCTCAGCGCGGCTTTATGGTAGGACGCTACACTCTTAGCCCCAATGGGGGCTAAGGGTCCCTGAGCATGGCCTTAAGACCAGTTTTTACGCTCTTAGCCCCAATGGGGGCTAAGGCCCTTGAGCACGGCCTTACGGTCGGTCGCTATGCCCTTAGCCCCCTTAGCCCCTGATCACGGTCTTATGGCCAGCCGCTATGCTCTTGGCTTAAATGGGGGCTAAGGGTCCCTCAGTGCGGCCTTATGGACGTACGCCACACTGTTAGCCCCAATGAAGGCTAAGGTCCCCTAAGCACGGTCTCATGGCCGGTCGCTACGCTCTTAGCCCCAACAGGGGCTAATGGTCCCTGAGCACGATCTTAAGGTCGGTTGCTACACTCTTAAGCCCTAAGGAGGGTTAAGGGGCATGTGATACGACCTTATAGCCTTTCATAACATATGAGTGCAAATGAACAAGACAAAGAGGCTAGTCATATAATGGTCTTTTATTACAATAGCTAGACTAGTACAAGCGCAAAACGAGAATACAACGAAAACCCCCATGCCCACTCCTCATCGATCAACAAGGAGGGAGGGGCGTGGCCCTTCGCCCTGAATTCACCGCCAGGCGTCTTTGAGCTTGTCCTCAATGAACACCAGCCACGCTTCAATAACATCCCATCTCAGCTTCCGTAGGTCCGACATCAAGCTTTCACCGGTCTCCATCTTAATGAGCCGCAGCTTGGTCGCATTATTGATCACCATCGCATAGAACGCAGCTTGCACCATATCAGGGATATGAGTAGCATGTGCAAACTGCATGGCCACGATGTGGTCGAACTTGGGGTAGTAGACCGAGAAGTTCCAAGGGAGTAGATGCAGACGAAGGCTCAACGTGTCCCTCTTGGACCAGCGAAGGTTGTCCCTAACATACTCTGCTGCCTGCACGGTGTCCCCAAAAAAAGGAAAGGAGGGCGTCCTCCCCCCAGAGGGACCGCCTACCACCACAGGATTAGCTGGGGAGTCGGTTGGGCGAGCGACCTGGGCCTCTCAGAGCCTTAGGGCATTATCCCCGAGCCAAGCTTCCACCGGGCCCTGGTCCAATTTTCGTATAGCCCACATCACGCAGTCCATGGTAAGTCAACAAGCAAGACCCAAGCCAGTAGCGTCATCTATAACCATGGCGTAAAAGATCGTTGTTGCCATCTCCGGGGTGTGCGAATCGAGGGCATATTGCCTCACCACCTCAAGATCAAAGCGGGGACACAAGCCGCGGTAGTCCGATGGCAGTGGCTTAGGGTCAGGGTTCGCAAGATCCCTCAGCGACCATCGGAAGCGTCACGGAGGTACTCGGACACCTGCTCAGTGCTGGCGAAATTGGGAACCTATTGCTTTCGATCGCGAAGAGAAGAATACGCTTCTAGGGAAATTCCACCACTCTTTTTAAAGTAGGGAACTAATGCTTAAAAAGGGGGGGCAATTCCCAAGAGGAGCAGCCAGCCATCCTAACCTCGCCACGTGGCTCCCGAGACCTGAAACCCTTGCCACGTGACCCCTACAACCAGAAATCTTGACTTGAAAGTAAGAACAAATTATTCAACACGGAACACCGTCAAAGGTGGAAAAGAAATGGTTTTGGTACAACAAAGAAATCCCCTCTTATCATCAAAAGCTCCCTGGAAGAGGCGGCCTAATGACAAAACATAGAAGAAACGGGGAAGGGCGATATAAGAAGGGATTCGAAATAAAACTAAGGCTACTCCTCGTCACTAGAGGGGGCCGGGGGGCGTTCGATCCAGAGCTCTCCTCTTGGCCGTTTAGGGGACCTCGAGCTTTAACTTCAACGGCCAGACGCCGGAGCTGTGCCTGCCCCAGTTCGTGGTCGACATAGTTCATCCAAACCTCGAAACTTGACCACTTCCGACCCACCAAGGCCGATTTTAGACATTCGGCCATAAAACCATGCACCATGCCCAACTCAACAGCCCCGTTCAACAGCATGGCGTAGAACGTCGCCTGCACCATCTCAGGGAGCCCAAAGTTGGCCACCGTGCTCGTGGCTTCGGGCAGAGAAAAGCGTGGGCATATGGCGCGAACGTCTTCAGGAAGGGGATGAGGCGGACGTGAAGTTTTCCTCCAACGCCAAATAAAGGCCTCCCTCACATGATCAACCATCTCCCTAATGTTGTCAATAGGGGGAACGCCATAATAACAAGGGGAAACGGCTGTACTGATCACTTTTTCTACGCTTTATACCACTCCCTATGAAGGAGAATGAAGCTGTATTTATGAAAGAAGGATAGGGAGAGCTGGAAATGAGGAGAAATTCCCAAGAGCCTAATAGCCAATCTATCTCAGACACGTGGCCATCCAGTCAATACACATTGAGACCCGTACAAACAAAGCAACGACCATTTATAAGGATATGAAAGCACTGCCTTTTATTATTGTTGGGATATGGAAAAAAAAAACTAGAAGGGGCGGGCCACGCCTTCATATGCGTAACGGCCTCACCCCCTCTTGTCACCATCCTACAGGGAGGCTACCCTCTCAATGGTCGATCCCTCATCCTTCGGCTCCACCTTCGAGCCCTATTCCTGTCAACCAGCTCCTTAACTCTCCCCCGATCCGGCCTGTGGACGGAATCGAGGTTGGAAAATCCAGTCATCATATAGCCAGACCCATGATTCGAAGGTGCCTCAACGGAGCTGAACAAGGGCTGACTCCAAAGACCGAAGCGTTCGTCCCTACAAGACCCCGAGCCTTTCGGCATTGTTCTGAAGCATCGCGTCGAAGACTACTTGAGGCAGCTCCAGGAGTTCATAGTACTCGGCAGCCTCCTTGGCCACGGCCAGCTCGAAGCCCGGACATAAGGTCTGGAAGTCTTTCGGGAGAGGTGACAGAGGGAAGGCAACCCCACATCGGTCCCATGCAAAATGGCGAGTAACATACTCGGCCATCGCCTTAGTATCAAGAGAGTGCGGGAAAGCCATGACATCGAATAGTGATTATTACTGAATAAGGAATGATGAAACACCATCTCCCTGATAGCCGCCTTTTATAGTAGAGGAAAAGGTAGTTTCGTAAAGCTGCCATCCAGGCCTCGAAACCTGTGAAGTTACGGACGGTGGCCCCTAGGTCGTCCGTTACAAGGGCCCAATTCCTGAAACACCCGGGATGCATGCCGACCATTGACAGTGCTCCACATTCTACCTGACTACTTGCCTAGCTCGACGTACAAGTAGAATGTGGGGCTTAAGTGATTGGGAAAAAAATTCAATTTTTTCCAAATGGACCGGTCTTTCCTAAATGGGCCTAACCAAGTCGGACCCCCAGACACAGCCTGCATCAGGGGGTAATGAGCTTTTAGACGCAACCCTAGGGGCTCCCCATAGGGCCATTCCACGCCAAGACCGGCGACCCACACGGGCGCTCTAGGCAAGATTACTGTTTTACCCTCTTTCCGAAGGGACTATAAATAGTCACCTACTTTCATCGGGAAGAGGATTGGCAAGCAAATAGACTGAACTCTTATTGTATTCTCTATCTCTTTTGACCCTTGACTCGGACTCTGTATTGACTTGACCGTCGGAGAGGCATTCCCCGACCCACAATTCGGGGTTGCCCTTTTTGTAGGTGGGGCCGTTCGGAGAAGAGGACGTCAAGTGTTGCGTGCCAACTGTCAGATAAACCCGTTCCTTTGTCCCACGTCATCATCAACGCACCTTAGAGATTTCTTCCGGAATCACATCATATTTCAGCCATGTTCGCCACCATTAGATATGAAAACATTAAATATGTTAATAGGACATACTATTAATGTCCAACTTTATATTATGATATATTATTACCCAAATCCCCCAAAACATGATTTATTATTATCCCATTTCTCTTATTTTTATTGTGAGAAAATGATTCGTTTAATTTAAATAGATTCTCAAACGTCAACGTCCCACACCATCACACAAACTATTCAGAGTACTGGTACAACAGAGTGACAATCACAGCCACCGAAAGAAAAAAAAATGCAAGATGTTTCTGAGGCTGATGTGGCACATCCCTATTGGTTTGGCCACTTCACCCGGGGCGACCCGCTGACGTGGAAAATAAAACCCGCAAAACTGACGCTGCTCCTCCATATCCAAACTGCGGGTCGCTGTAAACAGGTGACTAGTAAACGCTGCACCTCAAAGTATTTGTACCACTGCCAATAATAATCCGCCACGTATCCATACCAACGTTTTGATTCGACTGTCAGAAATGCCTTATGTCACCTGCATGTTAAACTAGCACTTACGCATTCAGCGTTGCCTAGATATTTAAAGCCCTGTGATTTTTTGTCTGCCGTTTTTCCTGGACTGCTATTCCCAGGAAAAAAAAAAGGGGGGCAAAAAAAAATTACTCAGAGAAAAATCTTACTGGGTCTTCTCCTTCTCTCTATCTTCTGGGTCGATTGCCCGATCTGCGAATTCGAATCACAGAGGAGGAGAGAGAAAGACAGCGATACCTGGATCTTGTTTTAGTGGAGGTAATTTACTACCATTTTTTCTCGATTTTGTAGAATTCCATGCTTAAACCTTGATTACTTAGAGTTGAATTTGATGCTACTTTCGAAATTATAGTTTGACTTGTCTTCGTCAGGTTTGATTTTGTGAAGAGGGTTTAGGGTTTGAGTTTCATCATCCAGTTGGAGGAAAGTGAGAAGTTGTGAGATTTTTAATAAGGAAGTACAGAAGATATGAAGAACTGTGAGCGGTTAGCGAATCTGGCCTTGGCAGGTTTGTAATTTGTCTTTTGTTTGATTTGGTTGATTTATTTGTCGTTGTGATTGTTGTTTAATTGATCACTCAAATGTATCATATTTTGACTTTTCGAGTCAGCGAGATTGTGGATTCTGAAGTTGTTGAAATTTGGTTGAAACGGGACAAGGGCAATTTCTTTCTGAGAAGTATTTCTGGGATGCATTACTCTTATTAACTCTTATTTGAGAATTGAAGAAATATGATTGTATCATTGCATTAGGGGTCCGAAGAATGGGAATGAAGTAATGGCAAAATGCACCCAATGAGCATGTAATTAGGATATTTCAACATGTTGGTGGAGAATGTGGATAAATTTTCTTGTGTTGCTTTGTTGGATGCATCCTGTTGTACATTGATGGTAGGTTTTGGTTTTTCTTTTGTTGTGGTCCACGGATTATATACTGGTACTTGGGAGTAGAGGATGAGAGTTGAGAGACAAGTACGGTGTGTATGTTGATTAGTTGGCCATGAAGCTTCTTGTAGTTGCCAGTTGTGGTGCGTAATGTTGGCCTCAATGGTAGTGTCAACCACTTTCTTTCCACAACAAAGAATTAGAAATTGGTTGCAGTAGCATGACACAATTGGTGTTCTTTTAAGGGCTTGTCTTAGTATCTAATGCTTCTTGCTGGGTTAATAATATGGTTGATTTGTCTCCTCCTTCCCAACCAAAAGAAGAAAGAGGAAAGAGGACTAATTCTTACATTGTAAGCCCTCCTGCAGCAGCACTCAAAATAGTGCTCCTGGGTATGTGTGTGTGTTTATATTTACACACACACACACACACACATATAGGGGTTGGGAGGGGGGGTGTTTGCCTAGCTTTCTAGAGAATGGCCGTACATTGCGTTGTACACACGCGAGAATAGCTTAATTTGAACGAAAGGACTGATTTTCTGTGTGTCCTCGAAGAGAACGAGATGTCTATCTCTTTAGCATAACGTGTGATGTGATATTAAAGTGTTGACTTTGATAACATGTTTTGGTCTTCTGCTTGCAGGCTTGAGCTTGGCACCTCTTGTTGTGAAGGTGAATCCAAATGCAAATGTGGTATTGACTGCTTGTCTTGCAGTGTATGTTGGTTGTTATCGTTCAGTTAAGCCGACGCCACCCACAGTAAGATCTCATAGTGAATTATCAAATAAACATATTTGGTTAGTTATTTTGCTGTTTATTGGGGGATTCTTCTTTATTTGCCCCTTATTACTCCATGATTGTTCACAATGCAGGAGACAATGTCGAATGAGCATGCCATGAGATTCCCTTTAGTTGGGAGTGCAATGTTGTTGTCTCTGTTTCTACTATTCAAATTTTTGTCGAAGGACTTGGTCAACGCTGTACTAACATGCTACTTCTTTCTTCTCGGAATATTGGCCTTTTCGTATGTTCTCTCTTTTTTTGGCTTCAATGTCCTTGGCATTTGACATCCGTACTTTGGTCTTTCAAATAATGTTTTTTTATTTATATGTTTTCTTTTTCAGTGCAACTTTACTTCCTGCGATAAAGCGTTTCCTGCCAAAGCACTGGAATGAAAATGTTATCGTCTGGCGTTTTCCATATTTCCGCTGTATGTAGTTATGGACCTCTCGTTTTTTAGGCTTCTTTCCAGTACTATTGCTCTGTCCATCGAATTCATGTTTTAGATGCCCTCGCCAAGCTTAGCATTCGGCAAGATGCTGTTGGAATGCAATGCAGTGTATGACATGCATGTAATAGTCAAAAGATGCGTTCTTTCTTATAAAAAAATAGGTCAAAAGATATTCTTCGATTTTACTTGAAATAGCTGGTAACATCCTAGAGGCCTCGAGTAGGGAAAGATGGGAGTGGGACCATAATTAATGCAGGTCAAATAAAGGCGGTTTGGATTCTATAGGGCATTACTGATTAGACTCCAATCCTTGGTGAACTAGATTCTGTTGTTGACTAGTCTTTGGTTGATGATGGATTGTCAGCTTATCCAACCTAAATGGAGGTTTCTATGCTTGTTTGTTTGTAGTATCCACTATGATAGTTTTTGTTTGGCCCCACAGCTTTGGAGGTTGAGTTCACAAGATCTCAGATCATTGCAGCAATTCCTGGATTCTTTTTTTGCGTTTGGTATGCCTCAAAGAAGCATTGGCTTGCCAACAATATCTTGGGTCTTGCATTCTGCATTCAGGTTAGATTGAGTTTTTCTGTATCTTGCCAACAATACGTGTATATTTTTAAATTTAATTTTTTTTTAAAGTTCACTCATCCTATGTATGCTTCCAATGGCTGAGGTTGTTCTTTTAGTAGATTGTGTTATTCACTGTCTTTTTTTCTTTACTTCACGTGTAAACATACAGGGAATTGAAATGCTTTCACTTGGGTCCTTCAAGACAGGTGCTATTCTTTTGGTGAGTAGGAAATGCATGTAGAACTAATTTCCTTGTACGTTTTAGTAGAATTTGTTTGATCGTGAAGCACCGAAGCTATTGAATTTCCTAGACTTTTGTCTCATTTGAATCAAAACTCTGTGCATGCTTATTTTGTTCGTGAATGAGCTTAACACGTCATTTTAAGATTTCCAACTTTTATTCATAATTGACCTAAGACTAAGCATAATTTTTTTCCAAATTCTTTTTTTCAATGTCACACCTTTCAATATGTGCGTGGTCATCTATAGTGATGGTGTTTTCTTTTAGTTCCTTAAAATATTCCTCAGGACATGGGCGTGCGACATGTTAAGTAACCTTGAGTGGCCTATGAAGTAATGTCTCACCTCTTTGCTGTCTTACATTTGTCCTCTATCTTCTAATTTCAGGGTGGACTTTTTGTGTATGATATCTTCTGGGTCTTCTTTACCCCTGTCATGGTTAGTGTTGCCAAGTCATTTGATGCGCCCATAAAGGTCAGTTGAAAGTTAGATCATTCAAAATGTTTTCTTTTCTTAATTTAAAAACAGCCAAAGTATTCTCTTATACTTAATGTTTCTTGTTTCTTCACAGCTTTTGTTCCCTACAGCAGATCCAGCAAGACCATTTTCCATGTTAGGACTGGGAGATATTGTTATCCCTGGTGAGATGAGGAAAATTAGTTGTTTTGTACTTTTCAGCTTGTCACCCCCATTTTCTATTTTCGCCTTTTTCGTTGTTCTTGGCTAGTCCTGTAGAAAATTGTCTGTGTGCTTGGTATAGTTGGAGGTTTGTATGGCTTACTAGCTTCAATCTTCTAGCTTATTCTGATTGTATTTGCAGTCTAAACCAGGGGCGTGGACCACTCTACTCTAGGTCTATGTTGCATGTTTTCTGTGGACTGTTGAGTCTGTATGTTTACAACTTAGAAGCCCTGTGGTTTGAGTATGAATCTTGGGTGGTTAAAAGTATAATGGCAGGCACTAAGTGCTGTATCCCAAAATTGATTCAACCTTCTTCACATGTCTTGTAGCTTTTAGGTTGTTGAATACTGATTAGAATATGAATTGTAAAACTGTGTACCAAATTCAGCAATGTCATGCAACTGAAAGATGTTGATTCAGTATTACTTACACTTTGGTATTCCTTTAGGGATTGAGAGGGAAGAGAAAGAAATGGATGATTGAGGTCAAGCTAAGGATTTTAGGAATGAGATTAGAAAGCAAACCAAAAGTAGCATCTGGTGTTACATGTAGTATAGCGCTTCATCTGGATGCTCATTAAGCCCACACTGACACTGTCACACAAAAGGGGGTCGATCATCTTTATTTTTTTTGTTTTTCTCATTTTATTGGACATAATCACATGTAGAGCTGATTTTTGGGAGTTATTGGAGATGACCGTTTTTAGACTCTTTTACTTCTGTAGACGCAGTGTATAGATTTTCTTATAAAAGTAAGCCTTGCTGCTTTTTTTGTATTTAGCTTTTCTGTTCTCTTTTCTTTTTGTTTTTAAACTGTTGATTTGGTAACGTCTCTTCATTTGTAAATTGTCAATTCTGTTCAATTTTCTTTCATATCTTTTGGATTAGGGATCATTGGACCGAAGGTTTATTTCATCTTGAATCTAAAAAATCTTGTGCTAATTGTGATGTGCGTATTGTTAGTATTCTGAATCCTCATGGTTTGGTTCTTTGACTTCTTTAGGCATCTTTGTCGCCTTGGCATTGCGTTTTGATGTTTCCAGAGGCAAAGGGAGCCAATACTTTAAGAGTGCTTTCGTTGGGTACACAGTTGGTTTGGTCCTTACAATCATTGTCATGAATTGGTTTCAGGCCGCACAGGTATGCAAATTTTTTTTCCTTCTCATTGAATATTGTATTGACTTCTACTTAAACGTTGATGAATATATAGGCTGGTCATTGCCTACAGTTCCTAATCTTCCCCCCTTTCTGTTTCAGCCCGCTCTGCTTTATATTGTACCAGCTGTCATTGGATTTTTGGCTGCACATGTGATCTGGAATGGGGATATCAAACCGGTTAGTACATCTACTATATCAATAAAGCGTTCAAATTCTGTTGCAGTGGTTTTCCCTTCGTTTGATCTTGTGATAATCCAGTTCCAAAGTCTTGAAATTTTCAATATGGACATATGGCTAGTGAAAAATGTTCGACTGGAGGATTAGAAATTACAGCCCTGCCTTTCACATCTTCACGTTGATTGCTTAGTGAATGAACTAAAAGAGCCTGTCAATAAGTTGCGTTGTATAATTCTCAGAACAAGCCCACAATAATTGTTTGGAAGAGGATGATTTTCTAGTTTGATGGTCATGTAGTTTGGGTGTTGAGCAAGATAAATGGCTCTTTCTGCTCATTTGGAAACACTTTATTCTGTTGAAACAGACCCAAGGGGTCTGTTGTGTTAATAAATTTCTTGCTCACTGATTTCCCAACCCTCTTTAGGCAATGCTCCCCCACCCCCCCAAAAAAAAGAAAAAAAAGGCATTTCGCCCATTTGATGTATCTTCGGCCCTGTTTGGCAATCAGCTGTTAGCTTATTGCATTAGCTGTTAGCTGTTAGCTGATTGTATTAGCTGTTAGCTGATTGTATTAGCTGTTTGACTTAGCTGATTGCAGTAGCTGTTTGTGAAAAAAGCGTTTGGTGAAGTTAGCTGTTTGTAACAAAGTTGTTTGATAAAATTTCACTTATGCCAATTACTCAATTTCATTATTTTTCTAACAAAATAATTTTTCATTGGATATTTATTTTTCTTTTTGATATAAATTATGAATTAAGACTTATGTGATATATAAAATTACATTTATACTTTTTCCTAATTTTAGTACTTATTATCAAAATATATTTTTAATGTTAAATGTTTTCTTTTTTAATAGCAATTGAAATTATGTGATATAAAAAATATTTATATATCATGTAAGACTAACATAAATTATTTGTTAAATTAAGAAAACATTAAAATTAAAAGCATTATCTTCAACATCATGAGCATCCACAATTCTTGTCCCAAAAAAGAAAAAAAATAAATTGAAAAATTTAAAGCATAAGCATCCAGCATTCGGGAATATCATTTGTGAATGACATGTAATGTAAATTTGCTCAAATTATAAGGTTAGTATGGTCACTATAATAGTAAACATAAAAAAACTCTTTGAAAAAGCTATTCCAAAGAGCTTTTTGGGTATAAAAAGCTAATTTAAAAAGCTAAACATCCCAAGGAGCTTTTTGATCAGTGTCAAACAGCTAATATTTCCAAAAAACTCTTTGCCAAACATGGCCTTCATCTGGTTGGGTCTTGTTGGCTGAACTGATTCTGTGTCTTCTTTGGCATCTGTTCTGAGCAGTTGCTGGAATTCGATGAGTCAAAGTTGGCTGCTGCTGCTGCATCATCGAAAGACGACAGCAGCGACCTGACATCAAGCGATGCATGTAAGAAAGATGAATGAGGAGATGTTATTGTGCACAGGAGAAAAAAGAACTGCTAGATCTGCGGCTCCCTTACTTGTGTTTTCCCCCAGGGACCCAATTCCTTCGAGCATTCGGGGCTTCTCTTCTGACTTGTGAACCTTCACAGAGTTGTCATTTGTAACAGATTTTGGCAGAACTTTTAATTATCAGCCCCATAAATATGAAAAAATAGGTCTCTCTTTCTTCTACTGTTTTTGCTCTTTATATCAAATGCTAGCTTTCTTCAGGTCTACTCCATTTATGCAGAGAGCAAGGACAATTATGACACTTTGGAATCTCACGACTTTTTTCTCACGTTAGATATGAAGTTATTGGGGAACCATATTTCATGCGATGTTTCCCCGTCGATTGGTTGTGGAAAAGGAAAGGTTCATAGTAGCATTGTCAAATTTGTAATGCTAAATTTTCTGGATTTAACACGTACGATCCTTATGAAATTTAAGATTGTGATGGAGTATGATAGATCCCTAAATCCTGTTTAGCCCCGAATTTAGGATAATATTATAATATAATTTAAATTAGTTGTTAAGTATGGGTAGAGTTGGCAACAATTTGGATAGGAGAAATTGGATAATTTCAAAATTTGGACAAAAAATCGATGTTCAATGTCCGGGTTTTTTTTGGGTTGGACAATTCAGATGAGACTAAATTCGAATTAAAATCGAATTCGGTCAATAGAAATATAAAAAATGTTGTGTTCAGATTTAAAAATCGGATGAAAAATTCATGATCATATCTAATTTTTTCTGGGTTGAACAAATTTGAATATTTGTATATCTGAGCAATCAATGGTTATCTTGATTTTTTGTGGGGTATCCTTGTTTCGAAAGGGCATGCTTCACATTTGAGCAATTCAGTGGTTATCTTAATTTTCCTCTTGGTTACCCTCTCTTTTTTCGGAAGGCCATTTTTTTTGCTGAGATCAAGTGTGTGTCAAGGGGCCATTTTTCTGTTGAAATCGTTTATTGGTTGAGTGTATGCTGGTACCTATTTCAATGGATTATCAATTGACCCCAACAAAAAAAAAAAGGTTGATCATGACAAGTATATAAATATTGAATCATAGTTGGTTGATTATTTAAGGTATGACAATCCACTCTACCGTAAAATATTGTTTTAAGAATAGAGTCCTTTAAGATATATTTGGATTAAGTAACGTTCTATATTATTGATCCGACACACTATTAATGATGTAATTTATTACGCTTAAATTCATATATTTTTTTCATTAGCTATGAATCGCACTTGGATTAATTTTCAATGTCACAGGAGACAGACAAACCACCCAACACCATGATATAGGATTATATTGGTAAGAAGAAAAATGAATTCGCTACAATGTTTAGTAAGTGGATAACCGTTCTAATTTAACTATTAGTAGACAGCTGTTTAAATGAACAGTTAAAAAAATGTGTTTGGTCAATTTATCTGTTGGGTTAGCCAATTAATAGAAATCGATGTAAACGAGTACGGATAATTTCCAATGACAAATTTTCAAAGGGTGTTTTCTCATCAAAAAACTAAAACTCTACTTTTAAAAATCAAAAGCTGATAATATTGATTTTTTCAAAAATAGTGCTCGAATGCTAAACGTTACTAAAAACACTCGTTCAAACATTAGGATTGCACACCAAAAAAATGTGACTAATTAGTATCTTGATTTAGTTAAAATGCTAAACACTACTCTAAATTTTGTTATCAAATACAGACTTAATGTATTTGTAAGTTTCATTTTCCTACAAAATCTTAAAATTTTATGGTAGATAATAATTTGAGAGGCACTAAATTTATCCCTAATGAATAATAAAATTATATTGAACATTTGGGCTAGATAATATCTAAAAATAATAATAACATCTTAACAATAACCTCAATTTAGGCCGGGTTCGGTAACAATAATTTTAGTAGTGTTTACCGTTTTGACCAAATCAACACTAATTAATTAATTTATAGTGTTGGGTAACCTAGTTTTTTGACTGACATTTCAAGTAGTATTTATCAAAAACTAAAAATATTAGCATTTGGCATTCAAAAGTAGTATTTCATATTTTTTGAAAAAAAATTATACTTTGAAAATTTTATATTTGAAAATTATCTATATCTTTTTATGTCAATTAAAGTCAATGAGCTAACTCAACAACCAAATTTACCGAAGACATTTGTTTCAACAACTCATCTAATAATTATCTGCTAATAGTTAAATTAGAACTATTATATGCTATTTAAACAACTATCGAATACCTAAACCGTTTATTCACTATCTTAACAACTAATATTGTCAAATATGATCTTATCACAATTTTTTGGATGCAAGTCTCAATTTTTTTTTGTTTGATCAGCAATTCGTCTCTCATGAGCGTTATGTTGGGTTGTTAACATTTTAGTACCTTGACGTTAATGACATTAATTTTTCTGGCCCTCACCGTTGACATTAATTTTTAAGTACCCTAATCGTTGTAGGCAAGAAATTATGAATACCAAAAGTTTAAAAATCTGGTGAGAGAATGATGTGTCAGCATTATAATGGTTGAAGGGTTGAGTAAAATACCGAAATTACCCTTGTTTTAGTTTATGAAAGTAAACCCCAATTGCTTGCTTGAAGTCTCGACAGTGGACCTCCTCTTCTCCCATCCTCACTAAATCTTCCTCCTCTCTGGACGGTGGCCACTGCTGTGAAATTGAAAGTTTTTGGCGACGGAACTAAAGGTAGCAGGTGAGTGTACTTGTATTTGTTTAGCTATTTTTAGGTGACAATTATTTGAATGCCCTAATGGTTGCCTGCAAAATGGGTACAACGCAGAGGAGGATCAATGGAGGCGGGTGACCGTTTCTGGAGTGCAAATGCATGCCCTAAATGCTGTGCTGTGCCTGAGTTGAAGTATGCAATATCGAGGTCCTCAAGGAACCCGGGTTGCCCTTACTATGAGTGTGGGAATTGTGGGTAGTTTCTGATGTGGGCTAGTGCAAGGAGTAATATGCCAAAAGAGGAAGAAGTAGGAGGGCAGGGGAGAGGGACGAAATGCAATGAAGAGGCTATAGGAGAGGAGAAACAGAGCACAACACTTCAAATGTGGAATGAAATGAAGGAGCTAAGGATGACAAATACAGTTGAGCAAGGAAGGATTTATGAAGCTTTGAAGATTGTCATTGCTCTGAACATTGTCATTTGCAGTTTGCTGGTTATGATGATGCTGAAGTGAAGGGTTGGGTTGTAGGTTGAGTTGTTACTTGGGGTACTGCAATGTTGTAGGTTTTAGTTTGATCTTATGTAACTTAGATTGGAAGTGGTTTTCCCCAAGGGGTTTATTGTCTAATTTCTGTTTAATTTGAACCTTGTATGGATGATATTGTTGACCATGTGTATTTTGCAAAGGAAGAAATGATATTATGGCCTGGCAAAAAGGCAAGTCCTTTGTATATGTGTTTGACTGGAAGATGGTTGTTGAACATTGTTATTGATAACATGTGTGCATCCAAAAACTTACATATGTGGCAATGCAAATCTAACAAGATCCAAAAAACGTATAGCTGGATGAGTTGTTTGAAGTGGCAGTATAAACAGAAGCCACAAGAAGCAAAAAATTACATATAACTGTCAAAAGGCACAGAAGTTTTACTGTTTGTAGAAAAACAGACATAAAGAAAATTACATTCAATTCCCTAGCATTGGTTGAATTGAAGATGGCTGAGCTAAAGATGGCTAAGATGATAATGGCTGAGTTGAAGCTGGTTGAGATGAAGGTGGCTCAGTTGAAGAGGGGTGACATACTGTGGAGACTGGAGGTTGTTTCCTTGGCCTCCCCCTGCGTTTCTGCCCAGTGCCATATGAGGGAGCTGGCCGTGTTCTGATCCTGATGGAAGGTTTGTTTCCTTGGCCTTTGCAAGTAAGCGAATTGTGGTGGAGGTCGTTGCATTTGCTGCACCTCACTGTTCTGCTCCTAGTAGGCCTCTTTCTCCCCTCTTCAGGACCCCTAATCCCGTCCTTTGCAATTGGTCCTCGTTTTTTGACAACAAAGGAGGGGGGTCAAGCAAAGACCACTTGAAGGTAGGCCAGAACCTTTGATCCTCAATTGGGTAAATTACCCCACTGTAGGTTGCTCTATACAACTCCAGAGAGTAGTATGGACTGCACCAATCCTCCAATCTGTAGTTGAGCCACAAGAGGCATCTAGCAGCATGCTTACATGGTATGCTTCTTATCTCCCAAAACCCACAAACACACTTCTTCAAATTCAAGTCCACCACATAGTTCACCCCTTGTTGGTCTTGTACGTCAAATTGCATGTGTCCATTTGGTTTGGCGTCACAAGTCCAAGCTTCCTTTCTTATCTTTTTCAGCTTCTGCCTCACTGTTGGTACAACCTTTCCTTCCCAACTCTCTACCTCACCCTTCCTTGTAGCAATCCATGTCATGACTTGCTTCCGAATGCCTTCAAGCAAATTGAGGATGGGTTTCTCCCTTAGTGCGTTGATTACCTTACTGAAGCTCTCAACAAAGTTTGAAGAGTTATTTGCAGATGCTGATGATTTGTCAAACAAGTACCTAGCCCAATGCTCTTTTGGTTCCTTCATCAACCAAGCATATGCTGCTGGGCTAGCTTCCTGCAGCTGATGCAGTGTCTCTTCATTGTCCCATATGTTATAGGCATTTGTAGCTTTCCAAAGGAGTATCTTCAGCTCATGGCCTGGAAATTTTCTCTTCATGTTTCTCTCAAGGTGGACAACACACACTCTTCTTGAACAATCAGGCAAACACTCTTTTAAAGCATGAATAACTCCTTGTTATGAAAAGGCAATCACAAATTACTGAATCATATGTATAACAAATAAATGATTCAAAGGCAGTAAAAGAAGTAAGTGACTGATTACCTTGCACCTGTCAGACAACACTGTCCACTTCCCATGGTTTTCTGCTCCCAGAATTTGTAGCAAAGCAGTAAAAAAATAGCCCCAACTATCATTGTTTTCAGATTCAACAACAGCCCATGCCAAAGGGTAGCAGTGATTCTCTGCATCCAACCCAATTGCTGTCAAAAGTACACCCTTGTATGGCCCCTTCAAATGAGTCTCATCAACCCCAATGATAGGTCTGCATCCCCTCAAGAATCCATCTATTGCCCCTTTTAAACTGATGAAACATCTCTTGAACCTTGCTTTAGGTGCCACAGTATCACCAATTTCAGCATGCTCATTGGCAGGTTGAGGATTATCCTAGGTAATGTAAGCATGACTGCCAGGATTAGTTTTCTTCTCCATCTCAATGTAATGAGCTAACTTCAAATATGACAGGTCATGCCTCCCTTCAATTTGGAACAACATAATCCTTCTTGCTCTTCTGGCAACATGTTTCTTCAATTCCACTGAATAGTTTTTCATTACTGCATCTACAATGTCCTTGGCATCCATGTCACCTCTTACCCTAAACTCATCAATCAATTTGTGGGCAACCCATGTTGAGTTTGCCATAGGATTGTTTCCAAGCCTAGGACAGTTGTCAACATGCTTCTTCGTGTAGGTCTTAACCTAAAAAGTCCTCCCATCAGGCAATTTTGATGCATGTAGTCTCCATGAACACTTTGGGTGTGCACACCTAATTGTGTACCTATACCCAGCATTTTTTTGGATTATCAGGTTAAACCCTTCTCGAACACAATAATCCCTAACCACTCTCATATAGTGACTCTTGTTAGTGAACATATCCCATCTCCTAATTTTAATCTTCCCATCATGCTGAGGCCTTCATAGTTGCCCCTGATATATCTTGTCATTAGGATCTATAGCTCCTACATCATCATCACACTCAGAGTAGTAATAATCCCCTATTTCACCTACAATATTTTCTTCCTCTAGTGAGGTTTCAGAATCACAAGGGACCTCTTCAGCAACATATTCTATAGAGTCACTGCTACATCAATCACTCCAACCATCATCCTCCACAACAACTTGATTCTTTTTCCTCAACTTAGCAGCCATTGCAGGAACATCTAGGTCCATTATAAAGGTAGAAGAACTAGGACTAGGGTCAGATGAAGTTGGTGAGGTAGCTCTGGGATCACAATCATTGGCTGATGTGGGGATGTTGTCAGGATGACTGTGGGGTGTAGGGGGTGGGGCTAGAAGGAGCTGCTACTACATAGGATGTAGGGGTAGGGGTCAGTTATTGCTGTTATAGGGGTGGAGTCCACAGTTGTTGCTGGTATAGGGATGGGATCAGAAGTTGTTGCTAGTATAGGGGTGGGGTCAAAATTAGTTGCTGCTATGGGGTTTGATGAGCTAGGGTGAGATTCATGGATCCATTCTAATGCAAGGATAGGCTCAGAAGGAGTACCTAATGTGGGGTTGGGGTCAGGAAGTCTAATTGCAATAGGGGTTGGGGGAACAACATAGGATGCAGGGGTGGGGTCATTTACAATTGAAAAGGGCACATTTAAGTCTAACAACTGTACATAAGTAGGGTGTCCTGTACCATCAAAGTCCTCTGTCTGCAATGTATATGTTCCTCTCATATAATGGACTTGACTACCTCCTGGTTGACTAAGTATGAACCCATCAATGTCCTGCATTGTCACAACCTCTTCATCCCCCTCCAAATTAGTCACACCTTTAGCATTCTCATCAGGATGAACTTCCATGACACCATCATCATCACCATCCAAATCTTCTTCACTTACCCTAGGATTGCTTTGTGTTAGTTCCATCGCATCAACTTCTTTCTTTTGTTGCTCCTCTAATGTGTCAGCTAACTCACAAAGTTTGGTGGGTTTCACTGTCTCTTTCATTTCTAGTTTCACTGCAACTTCATTCTCCCATAATCCCAAAAATTCCAACAAAGATTTGTCATCATCAATAGACCAAATTGGCTTCTTTGTACCTGGTCTTGTGTAATAGAATGAAAAATATCTGGGAGGTTCAACTTTCTTCTCTGATCTCAGAAACTACTTTGCCATGTTAAATAACTCAAGCCCTAGCATTTGATCAGGGTCAATGTATCCCATTTCCAACACCTCCCCTTTGTAAGTAACATGAAGCTTCTTCAACCCCATCTTGCTTGGTCTACAAAAATGGAAAACAGAATCCCTACTTACAATTTGTTCAAGTCTTCTACTTCATATTTTATGTCCTACACACATAGCATGCATCTTTGGACAGGATGTAGCAGTTTCAAAGGTAAAAATTTAAACTTTTATAACCCTCTGTTTCTCATATACCCCTCGACTGACTCATTCTTTCCCCACCAACCTTGCCGCAAACACTGTAATTTCACATATACCTTTCACATGCACAATACATTCACCACTCAATGTAACACAAATGACTAGCAAAAGTCACAATTCTCAACCTACAGTACATCCTCCACAAGGGATTAACAGGGAGCATACCTTTTGAAAGATTCCACCAACAATTCTTGACTTCCACAACCACAATCTTCACTCTTCTTTCTTCAACCGTTTTGTTAGTTTCGTTGAGTACAAATGTCGTTCCAATCTTCAGGGTTTCCCATAGTGCGATGATCTTGGGAAGAGGAAGAGCAGTCGCCACAACATTTCTCTCTCTTCCTTTCAGTTGAAATTTTTAATGGTTTCTGATTTTGGTCGGTGGAAACAAGTCAGCCAAACCTTTGTTGAAAGGAAGTCAATTGAAGGGCATTTTCGTCATTTACTTGCTCCGATCACCCCATTCACCGAATTGTCCTTTTTTTTTATTAATCAAACCTTGAGGGTACTTAAAAATTAATGTCAAACGTTGAGGGTTAGAAAAATTAATGCCATTAACATCGGGATACTAAAATATTAACAACCCGCGTTATGTTAGGTTCATGATCTCCAGCTGATAAGTCATGGGTTAAACGCTATTTGTTTTCTAGTGGGACACCTGCCCATAATTTTTGGTGCTGACTTCCCAGAGAGAGAGAGAGAGAGAGAGAGAGAGGAACAGTTCTTTTAATTACCCAATTCTCCTTCCCAACTTCCCCAGCAACTCTGATTCAATTCAATAATACCAGAATATGGAGAGACGCACTAAAAACGATAATCTCAATATTAATCTCCTTACGTTGTTAATTACGTTGCGGGCGTATCTGGATAGTCTCCGATGGAGAGAGAAAAACCCAAAAAAATTCATAATTAATAAGTGTTTTGGGGGGTACGTCTTCAATTTTGATGGGGAAAATCGTAAGATTAAACCCCCAACAGTGAAGAAGAGACGTACCCCATAATTTGGATTTGATTAAACAACAAAATTATATGAAAGAGAAATCGAAAAGCTGGACAATTTGATCTGAAGAAAGCAAAATATGGTAAACCCAGAAGATGCCTTTGCCTCTCCTCTCCTTTTTCTACCTTGCGCTTCTCAAACGGGTCTTCTTTCTCTATCTACCCTCTGCCTCTTTCCGTTTCTCTTTCATCGTCGTTCTTCTCTGTTCCAGATGTGAAGAACCCACCAACCATTCAGCCTTTTGGATTGATAATTTTCTTCCCACAAGACGATAGATTCATGCGGTAGGGAAGAGAGAGGGGAGGAAAGGGTTTTGGAATTCTGGGATCACATCATGGAATGGGAAGGTATTGTCGATTGAATCCTTTACCCAGATCATAAAGTCTCAAGAATTGTTAATCTATCACATTATTCTACCTCCTTTTTTGGGTGCAAATTGCGTGAATTTTTTTTACATTTTCTGTTGTAGTTTGTGTGAATTTCTCCTCTTTGAGGTGGGTATGCGTGTTTTTCATGTAATTTTGTGGCTTGTTCGTTGATTTGTTGGGATCCCTTTTCATCAGTGAGAAGTTTAGGTTTTGGGTGTTTCTATCTATTGATCTGTATGAGTGTCTAATCTCATTAGTGTAATTTTATTGGCTTTCAATCGTTAACTGTGAACTAATGGAATGTTTTTGCTCATTTTTGTCTTTCCAATAATCCGGACCCTGGGCTGCTTATGGTTCCATGCCGGGACTGGGACAAAACCCCATTATCTGCTTTGGAGAATACGTTATCTACGAGCGATCTATTAAACAAGGAGGCAGGGTTTTGTGAGGGCACATACTTGTTGATCATTGCATGTTTGCCTGGACTTCAATCTGAAAATTGGACTGGACAATAATGTTCTTTTTGTGTTTGTTTGTGTGTTTCGATGGAGCATGGGGCGGAAGAACACCTGATGTGGTGTTAGATATGTGCTTCATTTGGTTAATTCGACAGAATTAAGAAGTGGGTTGCTAAAGCAATATGTCGTTGAGATTTGGAGCATAGTAGAGGAAGATCCCTTCTGCATTATGCAGTTTTGGTGAGAGATTCCAGTATAAGTCAAGTGCTAGCCATAGGTGTGCAATATCTTGTGCAAGGAGTGGATTATTAGTTATTAGGAACACAATTACACTAGGAAAGGAATATGTTGTTGGTTCCGTGATAAATGGGCATAGAGGAGGATAATGAAGTCAATTATAGGACATTACACTTATGATGCGCTTGATATTGCATAAGAAGCAGTGATGTTGGAGTTAAACGCTGTATAAACAATACTGCCTTTGTTTTGTCTTCTAGATTGGTTCATATCTGATGGAGATTGATATGATATGATGCAACTCCTAGAGGGATTCTTATGTTGAAATTACATGATGTTGGATTATGATTTATGCATATACTTGCTTCTGTCTTGTATCTTGTTTCATGGAGAAGGTGGTAGAAATACTGTTGCTTCCTTGGCGTACATGAACAGGTAGCAGTTTCCTGTAAAGAGGCAGACTCATTGAAAAATTTGGAGTCGGCTCTAGGCATATCTCATTATGATGTCAACCCTGAAGCTTGTAACTATAATTTGAGACCCTTGTCCTGCTTTTTGGCATTTATTCATGTTTCTAACAGGCCTAGGCCTGGATGAACACGTATGCAAATTGTTTATATACTTGCATATGACTAGATGAGTACAACTAACACTCATCACGTGCCACTGATTCTTTGCTGGCGAATTTCTGTGTGATGCTGTAGCGACAATTACAGTTTTGATGAGGACTATCATGTTTTCTACTATATGTTGGAAGATCCTGGTATAGAGCAACAAGTCTTGTGTTAGCAGGATGCTTTCTGCATTTCTTTCTTTCTTATTGTCCAACAACAAAAAAAAAAACTGTTAGAAGGCGAATCTGGTGTTGTCATTAGAAAATTTTTTCGCCTACGAATCCAGGCTGACTGCCCAAGTACATAGTGATTTAAGCTCATTTCGACCAAAGGTCTATTTGTTAGCCCTTTGTCTTTGCTGTAGTTCTCTCATGGATTAATCAGCACCAAGATTTTTTGTCTTCCTTTTTGCCAAAAGGACCTAATAAAATGACCTCTGAATTTATTGGTTTATCTTGTGCAATATATCAGATTTAAATGAAGTACAACATGACGAGGATAAAGCACTTCCTGAGAAGAACAAGAAAAGACGGTTCAAGACACCAGCCCAGCTACAGGCTTTGGAGGAATTTTATGATGGTAGCAATTCTTTGTCGCACCTAACATGGCTTTGATGATTGAAACTTTCATACCATTTTGTTGAGTAATGGATTCGTTTTATTTACTTTTGATGATTCTTTGTGTAGAACACAAATACCCTACAGAGCCGATGAAAGCTGAACTTGCAGTAAAGTTAGGCTTAACCGAGAAGCAGGTTTCAGGGTGGTTTTGCCACCGGAGATTAAAGGATAAGAGAATCCTAATAGATGCCCCTGGAAAGCAAGATCTGTCCAGTGGTGTCATACAAGACCGTGGTAGTGGGCTCAAGCAGGATTCATGCAGTAGCACCAAACAAGGGGACTACAGGCTAGCTGATTTAAGGGAGGTTGAGAGTCAGAGATTTTCTCGTGATGAACTTCCTGTAGCAGAATTGAATTATGAGCAGAGGAGAGTCTATAATGGTGCTGAGATGGGCAATACGTCTTCTGAGAGTAATTCAGGTTTACAAAAGAGCTCTCACCCTCAAAACCGGAAACGGTCGGATGTGGGAGCTACAGAATATCAGGCGCCAAATGGGTTTATTCCAAAACGCAGGGGACCTTCTGGATATTTGAAAATCAAGGGTCAAGCAGAAAATTCTGCTATAACTGCAGTCAAGAGACAACTTGGACAGCACTATAGGGAGGATGGCCCACCTCTTGGCATAGATTTTGACCCACTTCCACCAGGGGCTTTTGAATCACCAAGCAAAAATGCCATTAATGGTAAGTATGCTTGTCTGTTTACTTCCCAATTACTCTTTCTCCGTTGATCACACAAAATCAGTGCAGAGGGGCATAGAAGATTATATATTTAACCTTGTTTATCATTCACCAACTAGTGATGTGATGCTAATCTGTCAGCATCTGTGTTGCTGTCAGTCTAGAGATGATTTCATCTGACGGTCATCGAATAAATGGCAGTGAATGGTTGAACAGATAGTTATTAGCTAAGCACTTGATGATTCCTCTTGGAAGCTTCTGCGCTATACTTCGATGTCTTTGTTAGATTGTGCTCCAAACCATCTTCTGAAGCTGCGGATGGTTGCTGAATGGCAGAGCCTCTTGTATTTACATGCGCCAAGTTAATCAACATTGGCATATGCTATCTTTGTTGTGAAAAAGTCAACTTTTGGGCAATTGTTTCAGCTTAAATAGACCAAAGCTGAATGCCTTTTCATCATTCTGCTATATTGTTTTGATTTGAATAGTTTGATTTGTCTTAGTTGTGACACATCCTTCTGTTGTATAAAATTGACTTTATGTTGCAAGTCATGTGAGGTTCCTGTTTTCTTTGCTTTATTTTGCAGATGGCTATGGAGTTCCAGAAGCATCTGTGCCCAGCTCTCATGATATGCTTGGTATTCATAAGCGACCTGGCAATAACAATGTAAGTGGAAAGTTCGATTTTATTTCCTTTTTGACTCATGTTTTCAAAAGTTCATTTGACTAGCTTTCTGCTCTTCAAAGCCAATTAGCTTCATACACCCTAGCTTATAATTTCATGGATTCAGAATGGGAATTAGGTAGGTTGTGATTGCAGTGTGGCAGTAGCAAAATTTGTGAATCCTATTCTTTGCATCAAAGTGCTCATTATTGATAATTTACCAATCTGAATCTGCAATATCCTCTCCTGGTTTTCTTGTCAGCATTATGTAGTGTGTTGTAGCTTGTAATGGAAATTAGATCTTTGGTAATAGGACACTCTTCTAAATTATAGCATTTGGAATAGCTTCTGAGGGCCAGTTTCTTCTCTACAATGGTTTAGGTTTTAGCTGCAGTCAAGTTCTTCTGAAGATATACATATACAATGCTTAACTTGGTGATTTTACGCATCTGATTCTTTGTATAAAAACAACTTTTCCTGGCATGATGCTGGTGTGGTCGTATGCATGTATGTTCTTTGCTTCCTTTGAGGCTATGACTCAGACATGAGCGGTTAATCGTAGTGTTCTCTCTCTCTCTCTCTCTCTCTCTCTCTCCTTGTATGTGTATATGTATGGTTAATTGGTGTGGCTGTGGGGGCTTTTAAGTTTTAAGTTTATTTTTCCTTGTCTGGCTAAGCATTTAGATATAGCTGGCTCGCTCTCCCCAGTGCCTGAACTGACGGATGTATCATTTGTAGACAAGAAAGCAGGACATGTACGTCGAAACTGCAGACCGCAGACCTTTCCACAAAGTAGATGAAGGCGATTTCTCTTACCGTCAACCTAAGCAGAAGCCATCTTTTCCTAGTCAAAACCATGCTTTCCCTTCCGGACAGAAGTCGTCTCTTGGTATTGATACATATTCTGCTAGAGAAACCTCAGATTATGATGCCAGTAAAAACCTTATTATCCAGAGGAAGCATGACCGACCAGCAAGACTCACCAGTGGAACTGTAGAGGCTTGGTCATCTGGTTATGATAACTTGAACCCTAAAGTTGTGCGTAGAAAAGAGCGTTCAGATGTCCGATCCGCTGCTCCATTAGTTAGGCACAAAGATTCCCTTAATTTAGAAGATAGGGTGCCATCCAGCAGGATCCTGGAGGTATAATCTTGATTACACTTTTTTCCCCTCCTATTGTCAATACTTTTTGTAGAGTTCTTTTTTACATGGAATGTTGGGATAACAGGATAAAGAACTTTATGTGGAGAGATGGCCCATGGGTGAGCTTCATGATTCAGCAAGATTAAAATTGCGCTCGACGAATGATCCTGTAGTGAGTTTCTTGTGCCATTTGGTCTGTCAAATATTTTAAGGGCATTCTTCTTGAATATGATTTTTGAATTTTCCTGTGTATATTAAGGTCAGAAAGAGGGGGAGAGAGGAGCACCTCCTAGCAATAGATTATGCGAAGAGAACATCAACCCAAGAGCTCCCACAATGGTCAAGACAGCTGAAAGGGTAAGTTACAATAGTTGCATCATGGCTGGTTGGCGTGGATCTTGTGGATATATATTGTTGATGGCTAACAACTCAAACATTGGGAATCACCAAAGGCATGTTCAACAAGTGTTCAACCTGCCTTAAATAAAGGAATCGTATTGGTTCAAATTCAACAAAGGATTTACGGGAGGGGAAATTGCCCCCCTCCTTCTCTTAGTCCTCGACTAGGCCTGTTCTTTTCAGCTGTGAACTGTAAGAAGTTGTAAATAGCTTTAAGGAGGTTCAAACAGCAACTATGGAGAGTTGGAGTAAACCATTGGAAATCGTTGTAAGCTGTAAGTTGGATGAAGCTAGTAGTTGGAAGTAGTTCTAAAAAGTAGTTGTCAGGAATTGTAAAAAGCTTCCAGTTTAAAGACTGTTTGGAGTTGGAAAAAAAGGCCCAATTGTCCCCATTTATGATGAGGCCTGTAGAACTGAAGGGACCAAATGCTGCTCCCATCCTTAGCCCCCCCCCCCCCCGGGGCGAGGGATAAGAAGTAGGGGATAGATTGGTGGATACAACTACCAGATTAGACTTATTTGGGTATTGTTTGGTATGTAACATAGGTTCTTCCTGACTCTGGCAAAATCCACATTCATTCTTATTTGTTTTTTTTGGAGGGAGGTGTTGTTGCAGGCATCCCATTGCAGATGAAGTTACCAGACATTTTATCATTTGCTTGGATTTTTGGGACATAGGGTGCCTTTTGTCTTTATAACTTTTGCTAACCAGGGATGTTGCTCATTGCAGATCTACTATGGAGGTGCCGTCGAGCTTCAGCGAGGATGAAACAGCAGAAACTAGTTCCTCCATGGATTGAGGACTCGATTATCTATAAGCGTTGGGAGCTGGGAAAAAGGACGCGAAGAGTCTCATGCATGCAGACACATTTTGCATCGGTGGAAGGTCTCTTGGTTGGTTGAGTTGTACAGTTGGTTTAAGTTGGAGCTACATCAAAGTTGATATATCTGCTTGTGAATTTTCTCTTTTTTCAGTTAGGTTGGCTTCAGAGAAGCTTATTAGATCTTTCCTTTCACCGAGGTTGATGATTGAGCCTGTCCATATATTTGTATAAATCCACTCCATTCCTGATGTGTAGGTCTAATTTTTGCAATGTATCTGCCAGTTTAACCTCGTAGATGCTCCCTTTTGCCTCTGGCTCAGGATGGAATTTCTTCATGTTGGCTAATGGGGGCCCGCCCCCAAAAAAAAAAAGGGAACCAAGGAAATATTTGCTGCCCCCTCACATTTTCTCTAGCTATTTATCCTACATTAATGTGGTATTTTGGTTAGATGTAGATGTAACATGTAATGCACCAATTTATGATAAATTTTATAATACATCATGACTGCATAATTTGTGTCAATTATATTTTAGGATAATTGTTTTTACAATATTTATAAAATCAGAGCAATGGAAAAAAACTATAAACCTATTTGTTTTGCAGTATGATAATGTCTAATCACGCAAATTGATAATGTCTAATCAAACAACTTGTAAGCGTGACTTTTATTTTCGTATATGAAGCAAATTGATAATGGAAAGAATATATCAAATACTTGTCATTGGAATATTGAAGCGTTTTTTTTTTTTTTTTAATATTGTTGTTAAGATTCATTTTGAGACATCTATGTACACAACACTCATTGTGTCTAACGTATATCACACTTCTGACAGCGTATATTCTCACGAGTCACATAATCAAATATATATTAAAATTTTAATATATGATAAATACATACGTGAAAACTATATATATGGACATTGAGAATATATGCTCCCAGGAGCACATAAGAAATTACCCCAAAAATATTATCTTGTAGTTGATTTTAATTTGTGACATGTTCATTTTGCAATCCTGAAACTGTAAATGGGGTCCACTTCTCGCGTTACAGTGATTAGAATAATATGGCAAGCGTGGGCAAACGCTGGGTAAATCATTTTCATGAAATGGTCCAAAACTCCCAACCAAGCCCCACGCCTCATGTTAGAGGGTGGGGGAGGGTCCCCTTCACAATATGTCTTTTAAGAATTCAAGATGGCTACCATTTGCTTTCATTTTTTTTTTTTTGGGAGAGAAATTAAATCTAAGTTTGCATGAATAGACTTTCTATAATGCTTCCTTTTCAATGGTTGCTTTCACTTTTTTGGGGGGAGGGGGTCGTAATGAATGCATACACTTCATGTTTTCTTACATAGTTAGTAAAAAAGCAAACAACTATCATGATGAATTTTGTTACCCTGTTTTTTTAAATAGTGTCAATTTATACTAACGAACTTTATCATATGTTTGAAACGCCTGAACAACTGTATCTAAACTATACTTTATAGAATAGCGAACTAAAACCCCCTCTTTCTTATAAAGGATTTTAATATATTTTCATAAATGTAATGATCAAGATTCAAGTGGATCACTTGCATGTGTTAAGATTGCCTAATTTAATTTGGGATAAGGGAGGGGCTCTTAAGATTTTTTTTTTTTAAAAAAAAAGAAAGCTGGAAAGTGAGTAATTAGGACATGCAAAGTCTACGAAGGAGTTGGGATGCTAGGTTTGGTATGCCTGTCTTCAATAGTCCATGCTATGAATGTGGATTGGTTGCATGAAAAAAAGTGAAATACTTTTGATAGATTATTAGATGACATTATGCATATCAATGGGTTTGGAGAGGGGCCAAAATAAAAAGGGGATTTGCCTTTTTTCCTATGATAAAGATTGTGCAACATATGGCTAAGTACTTGATAGTATAGGGCTAGGAGCTAATGCCCACATGCATCAACATGACTGTTTTATAATTTCGTGATAAAAAGTGTGATGGGTATTATCTTCTTTATATTGTTTTGTTATAAATAATCAATATTGGTAAATTAAATCTGACTAAGAAGGTTTCTGAATATGATAGTAATTTTGAATTGTACAACTCCCAAAATAAATATAAGTCTTTGGCTACTTGGATTTTGTTCTTTTCAACTTTTTCTTTTTAGAATAAGTTCATTTCCGTTGAGTGTAGCAAATATCAATTACATTCAATGGAACTAAGTTCAGAAGTCGGTAGAAATAATTTCAGCTCAGTCAATAGTTTAATTACAATTAAGAACATTAAATACTTAAAAGTGATCCTTATTAATTTCTATTTGTGATAGTTAAGCTGGTGCACATATTGATCGCTGGCCATGTGATGCCATTTGGAACACACAAATTAGGTTAATAACTAAACACATGGATTGATGAACAAATTCCAATTCATGAGATCCATATTGGACCTATGATAGTTAAGGAAATTGCAAGTTATAATTACATTTGAGGAAATTTATAATAAGATATTGAACTACCCGTATTTTGTTTATGAGTTTAACGATGTTATAAGGAGACCCATCACTTTAACATTTGAACTGAGAAGCTTATTAACTAAAAGTGAAAACTCTAAATAGCTAAAATGCTAAATAATTGAATTACCCATGCCAGAATAGAAGATTAGAGGGACTTGATTGTAAAAACATATAAAACCTTCTAATTTGTGTATTCAATTAGATTTAAAGTAGACCAGGCAGTGTGTTTATTAAAAAATTACAGCAAAAAGTTTAACTTTCTTTCAAGAATGCAAAAACTATAACAACTTCTTATTTGAGTCTTGCTTCTACGAGATCTGTAGAGATCCAAATGTATGCAATCTTATCCTTACATACATTGCTGAAGGTAGAGTCACCGATTCCAACTGAGCCACAAAAATTTTCAAAGAACCTTTTGTATCAAGTAGAAGTTTTGAAACAAGTTAGGAAATATAAGCATGAAATACTAACTAGAAGTAATTACTTTGGGTAAAATTTTACGAAACAATTTTACTAAGTTCAAATCCTTTTGACTTGCAAAAAATATTTCAATCCATCCATTTTCACCTTACTTTTTCTTGTGCACTTTTTTTTATTTTATTAATATAGCACCATTCGCAAGAGGAACATGTATTTTCAATATATTTAATTGGACTGATAACGGACAAAACAATATTGTTACTATCCTTCTATTTGAAGAATAATTGTCTAATATTATTATGATAACTATGACAATAATAAACCATAAACTTGTAGGAGAATGCAATTACTAAGCTATAGTACTCTTGAATGTCCATTTGATGTAACAAAGATAGAGGGGCCGCTTTGATGTGAAGAAAATTAAAAAGGTTTGAGAATTTCTAACTTGTAGTGCTTGTATCATCACTTGATGTTAAAAAAGATGCAATGTTGTGACATTATTGGACCTTCTTTTGGGCACTTTGGAAGCATCAATGTCCACATTTTCCTCCCTCTCCACCCCTCCTTTTTTCCCGAGCACATGCTTATTATTCTTGATGATTTAGGGCAACAGAAATTTGAAGAAGATATTTCAGATAAGTTCCTATTTTCTTACTGAAATTGAGATTTTATCAACAGGTGTATAAGAATTCCGAACTAAATTCAATTTCATACATCAAATATCTCATTAGCAATACTTCACATTAGCTAAAAACGTTTTCCAAACTTGGGTTAGCTCATGAGCTTCTCAAACTTGAAATTAGGGCAAGCGGCCTGGCTTGAATAACCGTACCAGCACTCAAAAGCCTATATTTCAATATTTTTCACTAGTTTGTATCATTAGGATGGACAATCGAGATTGAGTCATTTGTGGCTATGGTTATCCTATATTATTCCTTTTTAGCAAAAAAAAAAAAACAGTTAGAGTATAGATTTATTTCTGGGCATTATCATCGGCTTAACTTTTGGTTGAGGTGGTTCTTGAACAAGTTTATACTCTAACACGCCTCCTCACACGAATGCTCTTTAGGTTTGAAGCGTGGTTGCTGCAAAGGCTCTCGCTCTCTTGCGCAATAAATCATATAAGGGCAACTACGATTCGAACTCGAGACATTTCGCTCAGAAATACTCTGATACCATGTTCAAAGGCCAACTAAACCATTGCTACGTTCAGAAGTGGCGGTTGAGGTAGTTCTTGAACATGGTCTTAGAGTCTTTCTAGCCGAAATGCCTCTAGTTCGAATCGCAGCAACCCCATATTAATTTATTGCCCAAGGTAAGGGGAGCCTTTGCAACAGTCGTGCTTCAAATCCAAAAGGCATTCGCGTGAGGGGCCTTGTTAAAGTATAAAACCAATTTCTAGGCTTTCAACAATCAGCTTAAGCTTTTGATTAAGTTGGTTCTTGAACATGGTATCAAAATCTTTCTGAGCAAGAGGTCTCGAGTTCGAACCTTAGCAGCCCCATATTTATTACACAAGGTATGGAGGGACCTTTGCAGCATTTCTGAACGAGAGATCTTAGGTTTGAATCTGAACAACTCTCATATTGATTTATTGCGCAAAGGTAAGGTGGGTCTTTGCAGCATTTACGTGAGAGAGCGTAGTAAAATATAAATCTATTCTCAGGCTTTTAACTATCAGTTTAAACTTCTGATTAAGATATTTCTTATATAGAAACCATATAGATGAATGATCTCATAATTTTAGTCAAAGTTTAAAACAAAATATGTAACACTAATTCATATAAAAATTTGTATTAGGAGTATTTATTAAATTTTTTTTATGAAAATCTAATGTATGTATTTTATTTTTGCCGGAAATAATTTTTGTTGTCGTGGCCATTGGACAACAAAAAAGAACAAAAGAAAAGAAAAAAAAAGCCATGGGAGCAGAAGCTTTCCCAAACTTTTTCCGCTGATTTTTTTCTTTCTTCGACCAGTCATCGGCCATTGTTTCTCTCTCCCCGGAAACTCAATCTCTCTCACCTTTCTCTCTCCTCTCAACTCTGCAACTAATTTTTACTTCCTTCACCCCACAACTCTCTCTCTCTCTCTCTAAGCATTTCCCCGTACCATCAAATTCACATAGCTGCTCTGTTTTTTTTTTTAAATGTTTTGGGCCAAGTCAATCTTGATTTGACTTCACACGGACTCCACACTATCCCCTGATTCTACGATTTCGATTTCCTCCTGCGATTAGTCGCTAATCTCTACTGCAATTGAGCCACTGCTAATCATGCCCAATTCAAAGTTTTGTTAAATTATGAACATGGATTTGAGGGCGTGAATTTGTTTGGTTTCTGATCGTGCGAGTGTGACGAGCTTTTCTGGGATGTATGGAAGGGTTTTATTGTTTTGAGAATGGATGAGTTGAGTTGGATTCATTTGTTTTAGATTCTGTTAGAAAAAGGTTGTTGTCGAATCTTTCAGACGCATAGGATGGGTTCGGAGTTTACCCGCAATGGCCCCATGGAAAGGGATATTGAGCAGGTACAGTAACATTAAGTCCTTCTCTCTCTAATTTATTGTTGCTAACATTTTGTTTATACTTACAATCTAAGAATTCAGATTATGCAGCATTGAGTATAACTGTCGCATGTATAATTTGGTCATGTATGCTTGTTAATTGAGGAAGTTTTGGCATTGTGGGTTTGTGAATGAATAAAGTGAAGACAATGTTATAAGGTGTAGTTGGAGAACTTTTTTTTTTTTTGGGAGGGGGGGGGGTATGGTTATCATAATTAGTTGCAGCCTTAGCTTCAGCCTTTCAGACAAGGTTTGAGTCTGATTTTGTGTTCAAGTATTGTGTTGTACATGGGTGCCTTGGTGCCACTTCCAGATGAACTGTCCAAGTTCTTATAGTTTTCGAAGCGGGAATGATCACAAGAAGTGCTCTTCATTTGATCTCACGAGTTTTCAAACACATATCAATTTTACCCATATGAAGATCCAATGAGCTTCCTGGCTGAGATACAGTCTTGTAGAAACGCCAAATATTGACTTTAAATATGGAGCAGCTTGTTATTTGCTAATTACATGATTTAGATGGTAGTTGGTAGTTTCCTGAGTGAGGCTAGCTGACAAAGAAAGAAGCAGCTGTGGTGATGGTAAAAGTCACAAGATCAAATGCACAACTTACCTGTGACCGCAATAAGAAGATATTTAATCTTTATATTATCATTAGGATGATTATTAATAAATCTAAGCGGGGCAAGTGAAATCCATATAGGTACTTTGCACTTCCATCATGTGGAGCATCCATTTACTTAGGTGATTGAGGTCTTACATGTGGTTCGCTTAGCATTCCAAAATTTGATTGTCGAGCGGCATCAGGCTCAAGTCATCTTTGTACTTATAAGATGAGACTGCCTTGTATTACTTAAGGGTCCTGGTAATTGCAATGTTTGGTGCCTAGTCTGGAGGGGATATGGAGATTGAATGCTCAAAACTACTATCTAATTGGGTCCATGTATAATATTCTTTGACAGTACACTGTGGCCCTGGGGGAGGGGGGTGGCGGAGGGTATACTGGAGAATAATATGCAATTTAGTAAGAGGGTTTCTTGATTCTGGAGAGTGTAACAGTCACTCCATAGAGTACAGAATGTGGCATGTTGTATCAGTATGATGGAGATGGCTTCCTAAAGCAACCATAGGGATGAATCAGAAGAGACGAATCTAGTAGAGGGACTTGTCCCTCTAAAAGTTTGCAGTTCTGGTTTCTATCTCTCTCTTTCAGACCGGCAGCCACCTCATGGTTCAATGTTTTCACAGTGTTCGTCAGAAATTAGTGTAAATGCATGAACATTAATATTGTCCATAAAAATGGAATACGTACATGCACGTATATATTGTATTGAATCATGCAGCATAGCCACAGATACACTTAGACAGAGAAGCATGAACAGGAAGCTCACAGATAATGATAATCTGTCGCTTGTAATTTATTTTCTGCTGGTCCCAGCACATACCGTGAATTCAGTTAATGTGTTTTTCTTCCCCTTTGGTTTTACTGCAGGCAATTACTGCCCTTAAGAAAGGTGCATATCTACTTAAGTATGGACGTAGAGGAAAGCCAAAGTTCTGCCCATTTCGGCTATCTAATGTTAGTTTTTCTGAATTCATAAAGTGCTTATGCAGTCTGTTTCTCCTTGCATAGTTTTTCCTTCTTGTTTGCTGCTAAAAACCTGGTCATTGTCAGACTTTAAATGATGTCACAAGGGACTTTATTTAATGACTATTTGCTTCCTTGGCATCTGTCACCATCAATTTGCCCCTTGGAGCTCCTTTAAACAGTCTTGCATATTATTATGCATTGTCTCTCTGATTTGTATTTGATATCAAAATCATCACAGATGAACAAGATCTAGGTTGAATTTTTTGTTTATGCGGTTAAAATGAGAGATCCTACGTGTCCCCCCCCCCCCCCCGCCATAGGTCTTCTTCTGATGACTTGGCATGTCTAGGTTGAGTTGGGTTTCTGTGTTTCGATTTCGGGTTTGTTAGGACTTGGTTGTTGGGCTAAGTTCTGATGCTGTCTATTGATCATTTAAGTTATGTAAATTTAAAAAAAAAAAAGAAAAAGAAAGAAAAAGAAGAGGAAACAGTGCTTTCCTTCTAAATTCCTAACCCTTCTCCTGATGACTTGGCATGTCTAGGTTGAGTTGGGCTGCCATATTTCGCTTCCAGCTTTGTTAGGACTTGGTTGTTGCCTTGTTGGGCTAAGTTCTGGTACTGTCTATAGATAATTTAAGTTACGTAAGGGGAAAAAATTGAAGAGGAAACAGTGCTTACCTTTTAAAATCCCACTGCTTGTTCTGTTGAAACCCATCCCATGTGGAAAGAGACATTTTGGTGTTTTCATACTGTAGTCCATCTCCTGCAGTAAAAGTGTAGGACTACTCCAAGTTATATTGCTTTACAAGTGCTGCTGCCTTTTAGTCTCTTCAATGTCCAAAATGTTGCTCTCAGGATGAATCTGTTTTGATATGGTACTCTGGGAAAGAGGAGAAGCATCTGAAGCTGAGCCATGTTTCCAGAATCATATCTGGCCAGCGCACTGTAAGTATATAGTTGTTGTTCTGGAGTACTATGTACAGTTTGAAGCTGCTGATATTTAGGGACATCCATGAAGTGACGTTCAAAATATTTTCTGTATTTGTGAAAATCAAGTTGTCATTTCACAATGTAATGATTTTGGATGTCATATTACCTGCCTCTGAAAAGAAGTCGTGGAAGCTGCTGACCTTTTTCTGATCTTTTGCGAGTCTGCACATCACATTGTATAACTTGATTAACTTCAATAGAACTTCCTCCTTTCCATAGTATCCTTTTTGCTGGATTTGTTCTGATTGATTTTATCCCAATCACAGCCAATTTTCCAAAGGTATCCTCGTCCTGAGAAGGAGTACCAGTCATTTTCTCTCATATATAATGACAGATCACTAGACGTGGTGAGAATTTTCCCTAGCTTCTTATATAAATATAGAATGTTCATTTTCCTGCGCCTACTTTCTGCCCTTCTTCTCAAGCATTTGTCACATGATGTTTGTTCAGATTTGCAAGGATAAAGATGAGGCTGAAGTATGGTTCAGCGGTCTAAAAGCCCTAATCTCAAGGTGCTATCAACGGAAATGGAGGACTGAATCAAGGAGTGATGGGATTCCATCTGAGGCAAGTAGTCCCCGAACACATACACAAAGAAATTCCCCATTAAACTCTCCCTTTGCATGTGAAGATAGCTTGCAGAAGGTATGTCCTGAGGGGAGGAGTGAGAAAATTATGTATCTGTTTCTTGTCATTCTAGCTGCCTTGTTTAATTGAGTCACTCTTCAATCAATTCAGGTTGGCAGCAATCGCCTTCGGCTCCATAGTCCATATGACAGCCCCCCTAAGAATGGATTGGACAAAGCTTTTCCAGAAGTTATGTCCTCCCTTCCTCCGAAGGGTTTTTTCCATTCAGATTCTGCTGCTATGTCTGTCCATTCCTTATCATCAGGTTCAGATAGCATATACAGTCACATGAAGGGAATGGGTGCAGATACCTTCAGGATGAGTCTATCAAGTGCTGTAAGCTCGTCAAGCCAAGGTTCTGGTCATGATGATGGGGATGCCCTAGGCGATGTTTTCATCTGGGGAGAAGGCATGGGGGAGGGCATTTTGGGTGGTGGGCTGCGTAGAGTTGGGAGTTGCTTTGATATAAAAATGGATTCTTTGTTGCCAAAGGCCTTAGAGTCCGCTGTAGTTCTTGATGTTCAGAACATAGCTTGTGGTAGACGACATTCAGCTTTAGTTACTAAACAAGGGGAGATCTTTTCATGGGGTGAAGAATCTGGTGGCAGGTTAGGGCATGGGGTTGACGTTGATGTGTCACACCCAAAGCTGATTAACACCCTCAGCAATACCAATATTGAGCTTGTAGCATGTGGGGAGCATCACACTTGTGCTGTTACCCTTTCTGGTGAATTGTATACATGGGGTGATGGTTCTTTCAATTTTGGCCTTCTTGGGCATGGGAATGACGTGAGTCACTGGGTCCCAAAAAGAGTGAATGGCCCTTTGGAGGGTATACATGTTTCTTACATATCTTGTGGACCCTGGCACACAGCTGTTGTGACCTCTGCTGGACAATTATTTACTTTTGGTGATGGTACCTTTGGTGTTCTGGGACATGGAGACCGTAAAAGTGTTTGCATACCAAGAGAAGTTGAGTCCCTCAAGGGTCTCCGCACTATTAGAGCTGCTTGTGGTGCCTGGCACACTGCTGCAGTTGTAGAGGTTATGGTTGGGACTTCAGGGTCCAGCAACTACTCTTCAGGTAAGCTATTCACTTGGGGAGATGGGGATAAAGGTCGACTAGGGCATGGTGATAAGGATGCAAGACTTGTTCCCACATGTGCTGCTGCCCTTGTTGAGCCTAATTTCTGTCGCGTTGCCTGTGGACATAGCATCACAGTCGCACTTACAACTGCTGGTCATGTTTACACTATGGGCAGCCCTGTTTATGGCCAACTAGGTAAGCCACAAAGTGATGGGAAGCTGCCAATTCGTGTGGAAGGAAAGCTCTCAAAGTGCTTTGTAGAGGAAATAGCTTGTGGTGCTTATCACATTGCAGCCCTGACCTCAAGATCTGAAGTTTATACTTGGGGTAAGGGGGCAAATGGACGATTGGGTCATGGGGATACAGAAGATAGAAACACCCCAACATTGGTAGAAGCTCTCAAGGACAAGCAAGTGAAGAGTATTGCATGTGGTACAAACTTCACTGCTGCTATCTGCCTGCATAAATGGGTCTCAGGTGTTGATCAATCTATGTGCTCTGGCTGTCGCCTGCCTTTTAACTTCAAAAGAAAACGTCATAATTGCTATAATTGTGGGCTTGTGTTTTGTCATTCATGTAGCAGTAAGAAGTCTCTCAAGGCTTCGATGGCCCCTAATCCCAACAAACCTTATCGTGTTTGTGATAATTGCCTTGTGAAACTAAAAAAAGCGATTGAGATTGATTCTTCATTCAACTCTTCCAGTAGGGGAGGAGTTGTGAATCAGGGGTTCACTGAGCTAAAGGAGATAGAAGAAGGGGTTCAACCTGGAAACCGTGGTCAGCTTGCAAGAAACTCTTCAATGGACTGCTTGACACAGGCAGAAGGGAGATCGAAGCAAAGTAAAAAATACGAATTTAATAGCAGTCGTGTTTCGCCTGTGCCAAATGGAGGTTCTCGATGGGGGGCTAGTGCATCCAGATCTTTTAATCCCATGTTTGGGTCATCAAAGAAATTTTTCTCTGCCTCGGTTCCTGGGTCCAGATTAGTTTCTCGGGCGACATCACCAATATCTAGACGACCCAGTCCACCTCGTTCAACAACACCGACTCCTTCACTTTCAGGACTCGTGCCTCCAAAATTAACAGTGGATGATTCCACAGGGACCAGTGGAAGCCTTAGCCAAGAAGTCATCAGATTGAGAGCGCAGGTAAATAGATGGATACATGATTTTCAATTACTTGAAGGTCCCCCCGCCCCCGGCGCCCCCCTCCCCCCACCCAAAAAAGAAGTGATTTTGAGCTTCTAGTGGCTTATTGATATGTGCAGAAGTTGGAGATTTTGTGCATGCTGTCTTACTAAGTCGCTTAATTGGCCCCGCTTATTTCTGTCTTCAAAGAAATGAATGATGGCTTTGCAAAATCTTTTGCCTTAGTGTTTATTTTGTTCTAATTGATTTCGAGTGATTTTGGAAAGCTAGTATTAACCATAGTTTTATTTGGGTCTGTGCATTATATAACCTATTATTGAGGGTGCACCTTTCAGGTGGATTGAAATGCCTCTACTGGGGAAATTTTGCCCTTTTGTAAATCATAGGAGACTAAAGCAAAGTGGCTCTTTAATGTATCCTCTACTATTATGGAGCCTTTCAAATATAGCATCATTGGAAAAAGCCTCTTTAGAATTTGTTTTTGAAGGCATAAATGCATAATGCTGCATACATTTGATAATTGATCCTGCCATACCCCATCCATGGTGGGACTCGGGGTGTTTTGGGTGTGAGTCAGCCTCTAATTGAGGTTAGGCCTAGTCATGGTCACTTTCTCTTGTCATGTTTCCGTGGCATACTAGGTTGGGATTAGATTCATTTTGCACAAAGCTGTTTTAGTTTGTGCTTTTAAGCACTCTTTTCCGGGCAACCCAACCTTAGGTTTGGTAATCTTATAAGTTGGAAGCTTCCAATATAAATACTTTGTAAAGAGTGGTGCATTTACGGCAACTAATTACTAACAAGGTAAGTTGTCAATCCTTATGATAATTTTTCATTCTATGCCCAGGTCGAAAATCTCACTCGAAAAGCCCAACTTCAAGAAGCTGAATTGGAGAAGACCACTAAGCAATTAAACGAGGCAATAGCAATTGCTGGTGAAGAGACTGCAAAATGCAAAGCAGCGAAAGAAGTAATTAAATCACTTACTGCCCAGGTATTATTTACACTTGACAATTTCTTGTGCGGATATGGGTTTTTTCTTTTTGGTCCGCTGGATCAGAAATTTAAAAGGGGGGGGTCTTTTGCTAAGTCAGTGAACATTTGCTATGATATTGATGATTCTCCGAAATTTTTAGTCATCCATTTGCCCGGTTAATTAAGATCAAAACGACTTAAAAAAGGATAGCTCCCGAAAATCCATCAATAGATTTTCTCCAAATTTATCAATTTCATTGGAGTCATTCTGTGGCTACAGTCTCGGGCTTATGGCTATGGATTGAATCTACACTGATGAACTCTTTGATGTCTTCCTTGTTCTTGAAACAGCTGAAAGAAATGGCTGAAAGGCTGCCAGTTGGAGCTACTCAAAACAGCAAATCGTCTCCTTTTCCGTCTTTGCCCTCCACACCCACTGCAGTTGACATTCCAAACTCTTCACTTGACCCATTCAATGATAAGATACCCAGCCTTCTGGCAGACTCAAGTAGCTTGAACAGTCTGGTGTTTTCGAATGGTTCAGGCACCTCAAGTAACCGTAGTTCTGGTCAAAGCAGAGTGGTCAGTTCAGAAGCAACTAGAAACAGCAGATCTAGACAAGGTGAACCTCATCCAGAGAGTGAATGGGTTGAACAAGATGAACCTGGTGTGTATATTACTTTTCTTTCCTTACCAGGAGGCATCAAGGATCTAAAGCGAGTTCGTTTCAGGTACATAATTTTTTCTCTCTACTCCTGTTATTGTCTGGCTTATAGTTGCTTGGCACATCTCCAAAGGGAGACTGATCTTTGGGGAAGTTCTCTCCGTTGAGAATTTGTTTACCTTGGGACCTTTGGGTCTGTGTTAGTGCTGATGCCTGGTCGCCAATTTCCCTTTAATGATGACAGTATTCCCTCACTTCCTCCTACCTGCGTTGTCTTCCGTGCTGATATGTGTTCTCTCTTCATTGCAGCCGTAGACGGTTCAGTGAAAAGCAAGCAGAGAAGTGGTGGGCGGAAAACCGAGCAAGAGTATATGAGCAGTACAATGTCCACGTCTCTGACAAGTCGAATGTTGGCATTGATGGTCAGGACTTGCCTCATTGACAAATTCAGACGGCCAACTTGTAGCTTATAAGTTTCGGTTTCTGCTATGACACGTTAAGCATTTTGCTGTTCCATGCGTTTTTTTTCCTGTAAAGTAAAAAATCACGGGTGTTGGACAAGTATTAGAGGTCCACACCAAGAGAGGTCTGATTGTTTTTTTCACTCTTTTTTGGTTTTTTTTTGGGGGGGTTCGAGATG
>JACYFF010031955.1:19651521-19673578 GCA_017589665.1 Selenicereus undatus
CCCCATCCTCTCAAATTCAATTCTTGCAATACATGTATTGTAGTTTCTCTTTCTCTTTCTTTTTTTTAACTATTTTCTCCCTAGTTCGAGAGATGTGCGAGTGTTGAAGTTGAGATATGTATATTCATGCCAAGGTTGCTGGCCATTGTCGAAAGCAGCTGCCCTGTAAATTCTGATGAAGTGAAAGTATTTTTTTAAGGTTCGGAGAAATTAATAATAATGCCAAATTTCTGAGAAATTACAAGTGTGAGTTCCCTTTCCCTTGATTTTAAGGTCATAGATTTTTAGGTATAATTCCCATAAATTTTACTTGGACTTCTCTTAGTTCTCCACCTCGTGTCATGTCTCTCTTTTTGAATTTTGACTGAGAAGAGATAATAATCGACAAAAATGGTGATTTATTTTTAACATATTCCATAATTTACAGTAAAATGAAGTATTCAGTTTTTTAAAGGGACATATAAAATTGTTTTAAAATTGGATAAACTTTAGCCGTGATGTTGATTCTAATAGGATGTCAATTTTTTTTTTATTTTTTTTTTGAAGAGAATAGGATGTCAAATTTGATTGTAGGCTTAATGCATTTCATGTCCAATAAAATTGCAACATTAGAGTCAGTACAAAACTGCTATCTTGCAACTGAGAAGATCATTAGCGATTGCCCCTGTGCTGTAGTAACTAGTGTTAATAACGTCTATTTGAATACCTAGCCCCACCCCCCTAAGGGCGGAGCCACGTTGGGGCAAAGGGGTTAATTGAACCCCCAGCTTTTTTGAAGAAAAAATAAATAAATGTGGGATATTTTTGTAGATAAGAAAAATAAATATATATTAATGAGTTCATAAATGTATAATATAGGTGTGCATAGCAGGGTGGTGCCTGTCTCTTGCTCCATGTAGGAGATTTCTGGTTCAACTCTTCATTCCATCTTTTCTGTATTTTTTTTTTGAAAGTGCCCTTTAATTTTCTCAATTTTTGTTTCAAAATTTTCGCAGGTAGCTCCCAAAAATTCTCAATTTTTGTTTTTAGTTTTGTTATTTTGTAAATAATTATATTTATTTTACTGATTCTAGTTAGATTTATTTTAAATAACTGATTAACTTAGTGAATTACTCATGATTCATGAATTGAAAAATGAGAATTTTTACCTAATTGTCTTCTTGGTTGAAGATTTAAAGTTGGGCTAATTTTGTTTGCAATTGCTTGCGTGTTTATGTTTAGTTTACTAATTGTTATTGAATTTGTGTTGAATGAGTGGTTAATTTAGAGATTTACCAATCAATGAGAAAAAAATTTATATTGTGTATTATTAATCTCGCCCCCCCTCGCTTTGAATCCTCCCCCCTGCGCCCCCCCAACCCCCCACAAAAAAAAAAAAGGTCCCATTTGGAACAGACATTTTTAATGAATGCCACATTAATACTTATGAATGTAACTGAGCTGATTTACAATCAACATTCCCGTTTGAAATTGAAACCAAAATTCTAAATAAATGCCACATTAATATTTGTATCTGAGTTCATTTACCATCAAACAATAGGGTACGTTTTCTAGAGAGAAACTGGTTCCTCCATTTTTGTGTTCATCTTGAAAGAAAATTTTTTGGGGACAGATAGGAGGGAAGGGCAAGCTATGACTACCGTTGTTGCTCCTGAGAGTTCATCCCCATTTGATGATGCCCAAGTCATCAAAAAGGCTTGTCTAGGTTATATTGCATAGTAAAATACCTATTTTACTTATTCTTATTGAATTTTCTCTCAATTTTGAAGCAATTATACGTTGAATTTACTGTCTGTTAAGTCTTCCTGCGTCTTTTTCTTTTTCATATGATTTGTTAATAAATGTTTTTTCTCTTAGGATTGGGAACTGATCAGAAAGCGATAATACAAGTTTTGGGTCACCGAAATTCAAATCAAATAAAGTTAATTAGGCAAGCTTATCAAGAACTATACCAAGAAGACCTTATCCGCCAACTTAAGTTTGAACTTTCTGGTGATTTTTTGGTTTGTGCTCTCTTCAATCTTTATCACATATTTTCTTAATCTTCATTTCTAATGGATTATGAAATTAATCAGTAGTTGATCCTCCATATTCTTGCATAAATTTCTCTAACATGAAAAATCAAAAAGTAATATGTCTATGGGTCATGGATCCTACTGAACGCGATGCTACCCTAGCTCACCAAGCATTAGAAAAGGGAAAGCCAAACTATAAGTTAATATTGGAGATAGTGTGCCCTAAATCACCAGATGAACTTCTTACAGCTAAGCGTGCTTACCACTCGATCTACAAGCGCGCCCTTGAAGAAGACATCGCATCTCATGCAAATGGCAAGATTAGAAAAGTGAATCCTCATACCTTTCTCATTTTCTCCCTCATAATTTTGCAACCAAGGCAGTGTTCTATGATTTTTGAATTTTCCTTTTATCATGTGCAGTTTTTGGTTGGATTGGTAAGTACCTATAAGTACCATGGTGATGAAATTGATGAGGAAACAGCATTCTCAGATGCAAACATGCTACATGATGAAATACAAGATGGAGAGTCTGTTCATGAGGAGATTATAAGGATAATAAGTACCAGGAGCAAGGGACATCTACTGGCTACCTTCAATCATTTCAAGGACATACATGGGACATCCATAACCAAGGCAAGCACACAATAACCCTATGATGATTTGTAATTTTACCATAAGAGGGTAAAAGTCCATATTTCCCCAGAGTTCCACCTAAGGCATGCTTGGGGAGTTGTATCTACACAACTTATGTTACAAAATATTGTACTAGATAGGTTGTTTCTGTTAAAACCTTTCGAGTGAAAGGTACTGTCTATCTACTACTTCATGAGAAAGAAGTGTGAACTGTCATCAACATATCACAAAAAGAAATAGAATACAATTAGTGAATAATTTTTATTAAATTTAATCGTCTTAATGTGTGGTGATATGTGGTAAAACAGGCTTTGCGAGGTGATTCAGATAATGAATTCTTCACAGTAGTAAGGGCGAGCATCCTATGCATCAAACACCCTCAAAAATACTTTGCAAAGGTATGATTTCCAAGCAACACAGTTCTTGATGTGTAAGTGCTATTAAAACTTAGCATGGATTCTTAGGAAGTCATCTGTGGGTTGTTTTGGGAATACTAATTTCTTGTTAACTTGTTTATAGATTTGTAGTTGGGCTTTGCACAATGCCGCCATCTTTACCTTCCAAATCTCATCTCTAGATTATTAGTTGTGCTAAACACAAAAACAGAAACTATCATATTCTTCTTAACTGCAAAGGTGTTACGCAATGCAATTAAAGGGCTCGGAACAGACGAAGATGCTCTGAGTCGTGTGATCGTTACACGGGCTGAAATCGACTTGAAGGTGATCAAGAACCTGTACTTTGACAGAAACAACACTTCACTTGAGCAAGCTGTCGCTGAAGATACTTCCGGGGACTACAGAACATTTCTTTTAACCTTACTAGGGAGTGAAGGTTACTAAGCCATGAATGAATTTGGGTTTGAATCATTCAGTTAGTTGCTAGTTATCGATCTTTCTAGTTGCAATAACAATTTTTAGCATTACCCTAGGACGATATATGCAACCCAACTTCTAGTTCTAGGCATAGCTCTTAGTTTTTCCTCATTGTTTGCAACTTCGGTATACATTGTGAAGTTGTGCCAGAAGGAAGACACACTGTATTGCTGAACATCTGCCATTGAATGAAATGTTGTTCCTGAATACATCATTTAACATTTCTAAAGGCTCTTAATTCAACGAAGTACCTATATTGAACTCTCTTAACACTTATTGATACAATACTTTCAGAAAAGTCAGAGTTAAAAGAGACTTACCTGTCTGTGGGGGACAAAAAAAAAAGGCCTGCAGTCATTTTTTTCACAACATTGTCAGTAATATCAAACCTAAGTGGACAAAGTATAACAAATGGTAAAAAGATCTGAACAATGCATCCATAGCCTATACAACCACCATACCCATGGGATCAGCAGAAACACAACACTTTCACAAGCAAACTTCACGCACATGAAACCATTATAAACCAAGTTTTCATCCTCGATGTGTAGATACTTGAAACAGAGCTTTATTTCTTTCGAGTGAGTGCAGCTGCAATTCCACCAGCGATGAGCCCAACAGCAGTAGCAGCAATGCCCATGCCAATCACGCCGTCTGCAATTTGATCACAGTAGTTAGCCAAAATTTCAACAGTAGAGCAGAAAATGAAGACACTATGACACTAAAATTATCTGCAGCAACCTCTGGTGATTTTGTCTTCAATGGTTTTCTTCAGAGCCCGCGCTTGCCTCCAATCTGGGGCAATCTGCAAAAAAAACCAAATAGAAACACATGCATCATCTTTCCAAAACCAAACAAATTGAAATATCCATCAGTAAACTGTCTATTGTCATCGAGATGACTGGATCATTAACTACACGAAACTTCTTTAAAGAGTTACAGCTGAAGAAGCAACAGAATAACTAAATTTTTAACAAATGTAATGACCAACACTAGTTAACGAGCGTGGAATTACGAAGAGCTAAAAGAAAAAGAAAAAAGAAACAACCTCCAGACATTTATCTACTAGCTGCCTGCTCTTTGAATAGTCCCCGCTTCTGTAGTAACCAACAGCAAGAAGATAGAGCCTTTCGCGTAATTGTAAAGGATTAGTGATTCCAGGCAAAGAAGCTGCCAGACATTCAGAACAAGTAGATAATGTGAGTTCTCTAATTCTACCCACACCTGCAAAAAAATGACATTCTAAGAGAAACTGCTTTCTCACCTTCAAGCATTGCTATCCCTCGTTGAACGTCTTCTGGTTGTCTCGAGTGAACCAGTGCCCATGATAACCTCATCAGACACTCACTCCTAAACTCATCTGAGGAAGCCTCAGCAACCTCTCGCTCACAACCCTGCAAATGCATCTCAGATTAAACGGCTGGTAATCCTTGAATTGTAGACAAAGCAACTGATCAGCTTTGGACTAAACGCAAGAAGATGATTCTACCTTTTTTTGTTCTTGCCGTTTTTTATTTGAAAAAATCAATAATTCTACTGATTAGGATTATAAGAATTATCTATTACCTGTCTAAGAACATTAGAACTGTAAGACATCAAGTATTAAGCATTACAGCAAAATTTTGGCCCTAAGATCCACTATGTGCGCCTTTACCTAGTTTTCGTGCATAGGCATCCTTCTTGCCTTTTAACACTAAATCCAAAAAGCTTGTCAGTATTCAACCCCAAAGCATCTTAAAATGCCCACAAATTCCTCTAAACAATCTAATAAGCATGATAGCTTAGTTGCCCACTGCCTTACAGTTTTGCAATTATGTCGAAAATGTAAAATTGGGACATTTCAGTCTTCAACAGTGCAGCCTAAACTGTTTAAAATGGTCCAAGACCTCGTAATACTTTTATGACATTCAGTTGGACAACTACTCCCCAAAACTATATTTAATAGATCTCATTGTTGGTGTCCCATCAGGCATTCAATACACTTCCAAACCTTTTTCAAGTGTTCTAAATACCCCCAAGTCACCAATTACAACGTGTGTAACTGAATTCAAGACTAAATTCTGAAGCATAATTTGATAATATTGAAAACAAGAAGGATATGACTAAGTGATAATGCAACACACCCTTAACAATCAATAATCACCCTAAAACACAATACCACTATTTGAAAACTACTTCTACCACCCCTCCCCTAGGGAAGAAAAAAAAGAAAAAGAAACCTAAAATCATGAACAATAGCCTTCATGTCGGGGGGGGGGGTCCAATGAGGCTCTCACCACTTTCTTCTAAAACCTTTTACAACTTTTAAATATCCTCCCAAAAAACTTCAACGTGGCCATCTTGTATATTTTGAAGCATGATTTCAAAATGCCAAAAGCAGGTATGCTGGTATTAAACAACACATACTAAATGATGTCTTTGCAAGTATTTCAATTAGTGTAAGCCTTCATTACCACCATTGTAGATTTTGAAGTTCGATTCCAAAATGCCCGAAAACAATATTGTGCTATCATACAACACCCTCTGAACAATAAAAAATGTCCTAAAACACTGAACATTTTTTAAAGCAATAAACTAACATAATCGCCATTCAAAATTATAGAGTTTTCCCACAACCTTGAAACTGTGTACGGTGTCTTCTAGAACGTCGATGCCCACAATACCTCCAAAACCACTCAGAACATTCTAAGCATCCTCCTAAAGAATTTCAATGAGCACAATGTATTCATTTCTACCATCTTGTAGATCCGAAAAGTACGATACCAAGACTCACAAAAACAGCATTATGGTCATGGACAATGCACTCTAAACTGTTTAAAGATGGCTCTCAGATATTTTTAAACACTTTCAAGGGATTGGCAAAAGCACATAGTGATATTTTTACAAAACCCCAAAAATCCATGTATAATAGACTTTATTTTAGGAGTCCTGAGTGATTGTGAGCATGTTACATTCACAAACTCTTACGACATTTTAAATATTCCCTAAGAGAGTTTTAACCACCACAAAAGGTTCAATAACACCATTTCGAAGACTTTGAGGCATGATTCCATGATGCCACAGAAAAATGCTGTGTTGGCACATAATACTCATTAAAAAATTCAGAAATGATATTGGCTAGCATGTGAAGAGAATAAGAAATCAGTAAGAGCACTTAGCCATTATTCAATTTAGGAAATTTTGCATGACAATCTTCATTATGAGTCCCATTAGGCTCTACAAATTTACTTCCGAAACCTTTCAAAATGTTCAGAATATCCATTAAACAATTTCAACGAGCAATCTAGTTACACCAACATACCATAGATCTTAAAACACAACTCTTGAAAGCCCCACAATGGGTGTTATGGTGGTCAACAACACATTTTGAATAGTCATACACCCTGCTCAAAATTACATGTTAAGGTGTTATACTCTTTAGAATGTTCCTAGAATGCCCTAAAACATTTTGAAAGGCCGTATGAGAACATATCAATACATTTGAATCTACTTGGATGCTTTTCAATACCCTTCATTTAAGGAGTTTAAGAGGTTCTAAGGACTCTAACTTCGAATTTCCTTGCAAGACATTCTAAGAACTCCCCTAAACAACTTCAACATATGTACGAGTGCGGGCATGTTCTTTTCGACTTATCATAAGTATTTATTACAAGCATTCAACAACGTTCGGTACAATTCAGCATTGTTAAGTACTTATTGAAAATACTTAGTTATATTTTTTTCAACTATTTAGCATGTTTTAGCATGTTAAGCATATTTCAACACGTTTCAGCATGTTTAAAGCAATAAGTAGTTAAGCACCAATAAGAACTTCTCATAAATAGAATAAAACATATCCTTCGGTAGGAGCCATCTCGAAATAATTCGAAGTGTGATTCCTATCACCTAAAGATGGAAATTATGGTGGTAGACAATAGACTATGTACGAACAAAGGCCTTAAAACAACCTAAAACATCGTGGTCCAGAAGGACATCTTCCCCCCAATTCCACAGCCACTCCCTATATCATAAAAATAGTGTATGCTAGCTTTGACATTGGAGTCCCAAGAGGCTCTAACCTCACTGCCTCCTAAATATTTTGAGGAGCTCCAAATATCTCCTTAGATGATTTAAACACAATGGCTTTGTGAACACCAATTTGCAGATGTTGAAGTAGGATTCAAAATGGCAAACGAAGAGGGCATTATGCTCACATAGACTGTAGAATACACTCTAGATTGTCTGTTAAGTCTAAGTTTGCAACTTCTTAGACATTGTACAAAAGAGTTTCAAAAATCTCTACAATGGATTACACTTTGGTTGTTCTGGGTGGCTCCAACCCCTTCACATTTGACACTTATAATCACTGAAATGCGTCCCTAGACAATTTTGATCATAATATCATAGTAACTAGTAACAACTTTGTAGGTATTATCTTGAAGGTTTTACAGTGTCATTCCAATCAACCACAAAACAAGCATTATGGCAGAACATAATATTCTTTAAGCCATCAAGATGGACAATAATATTGTAGAACATTTTGAGAGAGAGCAGAGCACATAGCTGCTCAGCACAAATGGTAAATATTCCTCTAAATAATTTTAGTAAGCTTAATTGCTTCATCGAAAGTTCGGCACCATCTTGTACATTTTAAATGGGATTCCAAACAAAAACTAAAACAGGTATGATGATGACATACAAATACAGCACATCCTAAATGATCTAGAATGGTCCCACATACCTAGAAACTTTTTAATAGTCCGTAGAAGCATATTAGTGTTCTCACCACTAACAAGTTGTTGGATATATTCTCCAATATTACAGAAACTATATAGAATAGTCTTTATTGAAGTGTTATCAAGAGGTGCTTACCATCCTGCCATCAAAGCCTCCTTGGCATTATACATACACTCCTAAAGAGTTTCGATGACTATAATGGTGTCACTAGCACCAACAAATTGATTTTGCAGCGTGACTCGAAAATCACAAAAACGGGTATTATGGTGGTACAAATGCTTCCTAAATTATCTACAGTGGAACTGAAATACCTTAAATCGCTGGAATAGTCTAATGTTCAATATAGTCTCAATGAGTACATTGTCCTCATCTTAACCATCTTATAGATTTTGACTATGACTCCAAAGCACCCAAAAACAGACACTTCGTAATATAGTATTCACCCAAAAGTCAAGACTATTTGGGTTGATCTTCAAAAATCCTACATTTAAGTGGTGAGGAGAACATAGTCAACATTCTAGGACATTTTCCAATAATTCCAATAAACACATATAGTAACTTCTTCAAAATGATTTCTCATCGAATTGCTGCCATAGAAGGTACTGAAAACCAAAAACACTACGATCAAAATTTGTACTATGAATTTGAGCTACTCTTGTCTATCAGACAGATTCCCCAAGTTTCATCTTCAATAAGTGTCTTTATATGGAACGTCATCGCCTTTTAATAACTTCCCAGGTGTGTCGCCAGTCCTAGTTAGCTCTTCCTTCTACTCACCTCTAAATTGCACGGAGTACCCAAACCCTACTCACTTCCCACAAAAAATAATCCACAAAAGCACAATCAGAGCCCCAAGATTCAAACATTACAGTAACCCACCTAAACAAGGAATCCGAACTACCTAAAACCATATCAAGCTAAACTCTAAAATAACAAGTAGCAGCAAACCCCTGCAATTTCAACTTTCCCCTCATTACACACCTTAATCCACAATTCATAATTTTGAGGCATACGATTCTATAACCAACAAACCGTATACCACAAATGAATAAAAGCACTTCCTGAAATCGCACTGAGTAATCCCCCCCCCCCCCCCCCCAAAAAAAATCTGTGTCAGCCAGAAATCCTCGTTGGAGATCCTAACGTAATCGTACACCAAGAAATTGAAACCGTTTCAGAAGAAACCATAATAATATCTTCAAACAAAAATCCCAGAAAAACAAATATGCGCACCGAGTAACAATTTCACAGTATCCTATAGTACGCTGACAACATCTTCAACACATAATTGCCATACAAAGGCAAAAACGGAAGCAAAAAATGGGCCAAAATACGTGATTCTAACCTCAAACAAGTAATTTAAAACGTAAATAGCTTAAAAACCAAAACATTTGAGAGAGAGAGAGTTACAACGATGATGTCGCGATCGCACCAGGGAATCTGATCGCCGCCGGTGCAGAAATTGCCGACGGACTCGAAGAAATTGGCTATCTTCGCTTCCATTTCTAGTCGGCGAGTAGTCGGAGCTTTGCAGAGAGAGAAAGAGAAAGCTGCTTGAAAAACTGAGGTGGCTGGACAGTGAGTGACGGGTGTTTGAAGAAGAAACCAAATGATTTGTGTTTTCAAGTACGGCACGGTATATTTTGCCGCAAGCAACCTGGATTTGGATTTTGGCACACAAGCTTCTCTTTTACTAAAAGCAATGAATTATTGTTTAATTTATTACGAAGTTGCTTAAATAGTTGCTAGTTATTGTCCCTGTTTGACCAAGAATTTTTTTAAAAGTTTTTTGGTCAATTTTTTTTTAAAAATCAAAGTTAGTTTTTTGACCAAGTAAAAAAGCTAATTTGGGTATTTGATGAAACAGTTTTTTAAAAGAGTTTTTTGGGTCTAAAAAACTAATTTGAAAAGGCTAATTCCATAGGCTTTTTAGAAGAGCTTTTTGAAGAATTAACTTTTTATTTCACAATTTTGTCAGAAACACCTAATTTTACCACACAGTTTTTCAACAAACAGCTAATACAAACAACTAAATCAAACAGCTAACAGCTAACAGCTAATACAAACAGCTACCAGCTAACAGCTGTTTGCCAAACAGGGCAATTACTTATTATCTATTTATATTAATTATTATTTATTTGAGTTTGTTATTTATATTAACTATTTAAATTAGCTATTTATTGAAAAATCATTTGATAAAATTAATTATTTATGATAAACTTGTAAGACAAAAAACTAATTCTTTCAAAAACTCTTTCAAAAAGCTCATAGAATTAATTGAATAAAAGGAATTCTCTACCTCTTTGTATGGTGAACTCGATGGTACTTCGATGATATTTTACATTTTGAAACTCCCCTCAAAAAAAGTGCTCGAATGAGAAAAGAAAATGAAAAAATTCCTTTGCAAAAGTTTGTAAAAAGGTACATTCTATTAAATCCTATTATTAATTCACAATTTTTATCGCACGTTTGACATGTTGAGGCAAAGGTTAGTAGAGATTGGAAGACACATAAATTTATAAGCTAATGTCATGATTTAATACTAAGAATGATCTTTCGTTTCATTTGAAATACTTCTCAATTTAGGTTATGCACGGATGAATCGTGAAACCTGACAAAGTGGTTTAACTTTCTTCTCATGAAGAAGTGGCTATGAATTTTTCTTAATTTTTTTAAAAAATTTTACATGATGATGTATTTCTTATTAATTGATCATATGACTATTATCCCACTTTATTGTTGTCGGATAATTTACTTATTAAGAAAATAGTAACTAAAATATTAGGACAAGTACTTTAAATTGTAACTGCTAAAGTTCTAGTTGATCATGTTTATTGAAATCATTCATAATCATTGGCAAATTTCGATGATAACTAAAAGAATCTATTTTAATCGGTTAGTTTCTTGCGTTTTATTAAGGAAAAAAGTTTGAAAAAACACTCCACTTTATTGGAAAGTTCTCAAAAATAAATGAAATCGTAAAATGATTTGAAAATCACCGAACTTTTACATTGAGTTCTAGTGATCATCAAATTTAATATTAAATTTTGTACCTTATTAGTTAAAGAAACTCCTAATTTTTTTTAAAAAATGAATAATTCGTAGTTTTCTAGAAGGCTTTAAAAAAGTAGGGAGGAAAGTTTTGATATAATAGCTAATATGACCTTCAAAACAATTTAAGGCTAATTTAGAGTAGCAAGAACAGAATGTTCTACATGTAGTAGCCTCAAGGATGTTAAAAAAAAGTATCCTAAACACGTATAGTCATATGAGTAGTCCTATTACAGTAGCATGGTATTTCCCTCTTCATTTGGTGCAATTATAAACTATTTGTTGATGGATATACTTATAAAAAAAAAAAAACTTGTTTATATTCAGCGATCTAGGTATGTTTTGATATCTTTTTTTTATTGGTTTATTGATGATAATATATTGTATATTATATAATTTTGTCCTTTAGTTATAAATTTCACTTAGTTACTTGAAATATCATATTAATTATCATCTAAAAATTTGTGCACCTTCTTTTCATTTTTTCTTTCAAAAAAAAACTAATAAGAAATTTCTTTAAGTAGTAAGGTATAGAATACAATCAAAGTTTGATGATTGTTTGCACCCAAATTAAAGTTTGGTGATTTTTTAAAACTCTGGATGAAAGTTTGGTGATTTGAGATAGGAGAATTATTTATGGTTAAGTAAAATGGTTTATTTTGTCACTTGCTCTCTCATCGTTACTCCACGACGCGCCAGGGCTAAAGGCTATACACATTTATTTGAGGTTTAGATTAAATTAGGTTTATGAACAAGTTTATCAAACATTGACATGGGATTGCATAGTAACCATGCATTGACATTATATTTAGTACGAACTCTACTTGTGGGTGCGAGTTAGCTCTAGTAGTAAAATCTTTGAAAATTATTACAAGAGACACGCGTTCAAATTCCACCAACATCAACATTTAGGTCTCACTTTGCACTCACAAAACAAAACAAAGCAAAAAAAGTAGAAACTCTTAAGATTTAGTCAACATAACTACACAATTGAGTTGGTGATTACGCCCACATGTATCTCAATTAGTCAATGGGTTTCAGATTGGGATTTCAGTTACATAAATTTGAGGCATTCTGTGCTAACCGGGCATTGAACAAAATTTGCAAGACCGCTAGAAAATGGAAAAAGCTAACAATATGGTTGTTTTCAGGTAAGCAAAGTACAATTGCATAGCCTCGATGACCACCAAGAAAGGACACCAGTATTTTCAGTACCCCTTGAAAAATCATCCAATGAGGCGTTATATTTAAAGTTAACCAAGAAGACAAGGAAAAAGAATCAATTCTCCAGCACAAGCAAAGAAAACTACTAACTTAATCATCAAGAAGGGCCCACGTATTTCATGGAGACACCAACCCTTTTGTGGAAAGGTAGGGTTCATAGTCAGTTTTTCCTTTGAAGATCTGGTGGACTCATTCTACATTTCTCCTTTGCTAGTTACTTTCATGTGTCTCCAGTTCCACATGCTGAGGAAATAAGTCAACTTTGGCAAGCCTAAGCATTTGCCTCCATACAAGGAAATCTTCACTAAGAAGCTTAGATGAGGGTCAAAAACCCACCTAACTCGATCAAATGCCACAAATAATTGAGCTGGCATCTCTACTGGCTCAAGAACTAAGCTGGACCTAGCACTTTGGATGCAAGCCATTACGAGGGAGTTTTCCTATCCTCCCTATTGCTTTTGTAGAATTCTTCATTTCCTGCACACAGTCGAACTGAAAGTGTGGGGAACATGGGTGAATAGGCACCACCTGCAGAGGCTTTGGTATATGTCCAATAGCAGTACACAGACAATATATTGTACTTGGTTGAGATTAAACCAAAGAAAAACGAAAGGGAAAATGCTAAAGATGACCTCACCTTTGAAAGATGTGATTCTCTCGAAATCTGCACCACCTTCGCCAGGTTTTGGTTTGGTATAAGTCCAATATTAGTACAACTTAGCCAATATCTTGTATGTGTTGTTAATATTAGACCAAACTAAAGGGAATGAAAAAGGCTCAAGATATATGCCTTTGAACAATGGGATTCTCTCGAAGTCTTTGGTCATCTGCAACAAGAATGTTCCCGATATGACAACAATAAACCCGCATATTTCCGAAACAATGGCATCTCCATCTTGACCATCCCAATCATGAGATACTTGCCACCATATAAGTTAGCAATTAAGACATTGCAACATTAGGCTATCTCTTAAAGTGATGATATTGCCAATCTCAACCAATCAGTTTGGAATTGGAGACTATTGTTGACTTGTAGTGGTTTGAGTGAACAAACTACACAAAAAAAGCATATATTATAATCTAAATTTTCTCCCTTTAGGAAGAGTTAGTTTGACAATGAACCGGATCAAACCTACTTTGCATAATGTTTGGTCTGAGATAGGGTTTTCGTATATTTCCATAACGACAAAGCTCGTAAACAAGGTTGAATAAAAAGAAGGTACTCCTATATCCTACACTACCCATTGACTAACAGGAACATGCATTTCTCAAAATCCCCCCCCGGTAACGTGAATAAGGCTTAACTAACTTTTAAACCAAGGACTACTTACCATTCAATCAATTGGTAAATCGCTCATGCTCGTCAACTTCAATGCCTTTCTAGCATTTCAACTAATCTGTACAAAATCTATAAAATGTACAGATTGAAAACGATTTGCTCATTTCCTCAAATGAATGATTGTATTTGTGTTTCGAGATATTTTAAAGAATTAGCAAGTGTTGACACCTTTAGCTTCAAAAGGGATAGGAGATATGGAGTGAAGGATCAATACGTGCAAGATGAATTAACATTACCTTGAGCACTATCGCATTGGCAACAATTGTGAGCGTTGTAAACATTACATAATATACAAGGGACACAACGACAGTTCTAAAAGTATTCAGAGCCTTAAAGATGAAAAATATGTTATATATAGAACTAAGGGGTCAAGAGATATTACGTTTTAAGAATTCAGTCGAATATATACATTAAATAATATTTAACAAGGTAAATGGGATATTGATACCCACATTAATAGTCGAGTATGATCAAAGTTTAAGAGGTTCATAACCTATAAATCCCTCCAAATTCATCGATTTAAGAACCAAAAGGAACTCACCCAAGCAGAGGATTTCTTTGCTATTTAATTGAAATGGCTTGTTTGTTGTCTGATCAAAAGTTAATGACCATAGTCATAGTTTGAAACCGAGTACATTCAAAATTCATCAATTTAGAAAACGGAATGAACTCAGTCAAGTAAAAGATTTCTTTGCAATTTAATTGAAAGGGATTGTTGTTGTCTTATCAAAAGTTAGCTACCATAGTCACTATAGGAAAACTGGTACATTCACCCAGAGTCCTATACGCATGTGTGCTTACTGTGTACACACTTTCACATGCTTGCGTAGATAGTTAAAATTAACCAGATTAAACATCATTCAATATTTGCACTAAGGAAAACTTGGCTAGGACTAAATCAAAGGGCGCGTGATGATTTGTCTCATAGGAAGAGAGGCATTGAATATCATATTATTTGGATTGAGATAGAGAGGGAGAATGGAGGGGAAGAGAGGGGAAGGTAATTGAGGGAAAGGGAATGAAAGGAAGGTGAACTGTACTCACCTTACTTGGATATGTTATAAGAGCGGATGGAGGGGAAGGGGGGATAGCTATCAAAAATCTTTCTTTCCCCTCTTTTCCTCCTCGTTTTGGGAGTGAATAAAATGAACGGAATGGGGGGAATGAGGGGGAAATATTCCCTTTGCTTCCCCTTCCTTCCCCCTCATTTAATATTCCCAAACAAATGAAATAAGCGTTCATTAACCTTTATTCCCCTCCCCTCCCCCTCTTTCCCCTCAATCCGAACATACTGTAAAGCGAAGCAACCGCATGACACTTTGATAAATTACGAATAATATTGAAGCCCAAATACAGACCCTATTAAGATAATTCATCTGAGTGAGGACATAGGTCATGACAACCACCAAGAAGAACCATGTTTATGGGTATAATAGCTGGTTATCACCCTCAAATGTCAACTATAATGAAATTCTAAGGGCTTTAGTACTTGTCACCCGTAAGTAAGCAGTATGAGATGTGAATTTAATTTACAGAGGGAAAAACAGAAAGAGCTCCATTACTAGGCAAGTGTGACATGACTTCAAACAATCCAATTAATAGTTGATAGCCCAACAAGATGATAGTTTGATTAGTCAGTATTTCCATTCCATTTGTTATATTTTGCTAAAAACATGTAGAAAATAACATAAAGATATGAACTTCGTGGGATAAGTTGAAATCTATAGAAATTTGTAGGAACCTATAAAGGTTTGTAGAAGCTGGCAACATTGAGATTAGGATTCCAAGGCTGGACATCTAGACGTCAAGGCATAATATTTTACGTCATTCTAACTCCAAAAGCAACTAATGTACTTGAAAGGACGATGGAAGGTAGAAGATTTTACTAAAAAAGAACCCGTTAAGGAACATATTCATGTGAAAATCAACACATTTGAGTTTCCACATACTAGTACAATGTAAATTACCAGCATGAGAACCAACATAATGACCAAGGCAACATAAAGTAGAAATGCTGCAATCAAAAAAACGTACAAGAAGTAATAACTAGTTGACTAGTTTCCTATTAATCAAAAATACATATAAAACTGACAAATGAGGACAACGTATACTTGTTTGGGCTGTCATGTTCCATATTTCTTAAACAAATGTCATAGGATGCTGTTGAGGTGCACGAATAACAATTATGACAAAGCCAATAATACACATCCAAAGCTTATATTATACTCCTATGAGTACAAACTCCTATAAGCCACGTCAGTGTCACATATTAAAAATTATCTGTATGAAAAATACACATTAAAAAAATATAAATACATAGCAAGAGGGAGTACATACTCCTAGGTATATGATATACATTACCCATCAGACAGCCCAAGAGTCCAAGACCCCTAATTTGTTTAGCCTCTCATCCAATATAAAAGGAGCCAATACAACAGTGCACCATGGTAATTGGGGCACACAATGCCAATAAGATCTCTTCACTCGTGCCCAAGTAGGAAGAAGCATATGTTCGAATGCAGAAGAACTAAGAAAAACGAATATAGAGAAGGCCATGAACAATTACCTGATAATAATCCTTAGGGATCCTAGTGGGGTAACAAGAACCATTGGGGCAAATGCATATGCCACAAATTTGCAATCTCACCAACAACCACTTGCACCAAACATCACACAACATATTCTTTCAACCAACCACAATAGCGATAAGAGAAAAGGAGGATTAATATAAAATCCCTACAACATCAAAAGATCATTTTTTTTACAAAAAAAAAAGAGAACCTAAAGATCCAGCAAAATCCATGATCCAAACAACAGTAGGAGACCAGAATATTTGAGCTATTGTTTTGATTTTGTTTTTCGGAAGTTAAATCAGTGGTGTTTGGAATCTGAAGTGTTCTCGGTTGGGATTTTGGGCTATTATTGAGCTTTTTTGGTCAGTGAACCTTCCATATTTAGTTGTATGGTCCAATATGAGGATTTTATATTTTAGATTTGTCATGTTTCTAGGATTAAAATTGGGATTTTTTGTACCCTCCCCCCAAATGTTTTTACCTTTTTTTAATGAGATAGAGCATCTGCCTTAATCAACCTTCGTCTTTTTAAATAGCTAGCAATATACGATATGGTCCTTGTTAAATTTTATATTAATTGGGCTTTCAACAACGAGTCATGGACATAAGCTCAAATGAGGCTCCATCCCAAAACCAATTGGCAATGGGTGGAATAACTCACAAGCTTATGTAGATGCTCAAGCCCTTTAATTTCATCAATGTGAGACAACACCCGCTATCATATTCTTTGAATTTTATCAATGTGGGACAATACCCACTTTCATATTCCAACACCCCCTCACGTGTGGGCTACTAACAAGGCACAAGACGTGCACATAATTTTAATCAAAGTCGAGTAACCCGCTCTGATACCATGTTAAATACAACAAAGGAAGGAAGAGAATTATGTCTTGTTATTCATGCAGCAGCCGAATACATCAATATATACATATACACGCTTTTAGGTTTACCCCTAACCCTAGCTTAGCCTCTAAGTTAGAGATAAAATATTATCTCTAATAGACACAATATTATCCTCAAAATATATAAAATATTATATGCCATAACACACTATATTCTATAACACTCCCCCCTCAAGTTGGAGCCTGTGGATTGACAATGCCCAACTTGCCCTGTAAAAACTGAAACTGCTGCTTTCCTAATGCTTTGGTGAATATATCTACTAGTTGATGTTTGGAGGGTAAGTAGGAGGGAATGAGATCGCTAGAAAGAATCCTTTCTCGAATGAAATAACAATCAATTTCTATGTATTTGGTCATCTCATGGAAGACAGGATTCTTAGCTATATGCAAAGCGGCCTGATTATCGAAAAAGAGTTTGATAGGCCTTTGAAGAAATACTCTCATGGTGGCAAGAAATGATTTGATCCAAATTGCCTCGCTAGTAACTATAGCCATGGCTCTATACTCAGCTTCAGCTGACGATCGAGAAACTGTACTTTGCTTTTTGGTTTTCCATGAAATTGGAGAATTGCCAAGAGTCACAAAGTACCCAGTTAAAGAACACCTTGTAATGGGGCATGCCCCGCAATCTGAGTCACAGAGTCATAGAGTTGCAAATTAGAGTCACTTCTCAACAATATCCCTTGTCCTGGGTTGCCCTTTAGATATCTCAGCATCGGCTTAGCCGCCTCTATATGCTCTTTTCTAGGCTGTTGCATGAACTGAGACAAGATGTGCACCGCATAACACAACTCAGGCCTGGTAATTGTTAGGTAGATGAGACGACCTACCAACCGGTGATATTGTGTGGGATCCGACAATGGCTTTCCAGTCGCTAAGGCAAGTTTATGGTTGGTGTCCATAGAGAAGGCAATCGGTTTGGATCCAAGCATGCCACATTCATCCACGATTTCTAAGGCATACTTCCACTGACATAGGAAGAGCCCCTTGGGACTTCGCGCAATTTCAAGTCCCAGAAAATATTTCAAGGCACCTAAATCCTTAATATGAAAGCATTGACTTAGATATTCTTTGAATTGAATACAAGTTTGAGGATCATTACCGGTTAGTACCAAACCATCAACATACACCAAAAGAGCCATGTACTTGCCTTCTTTGTGATAGGTAAACAGAGAATAATCAGCATATGATTGAACAAATCCATACTCAAGCAGTTTAGAAGACAACTTGGAAAACCATTGTCGTGGAGCTTGACGTAGCCCATAAAGAGACTTACGAAGGCTACATACCTTACGAGGGTCAGAGGACCTGAAACCAGGCGGCATCTTCATATAAACTTCTTCGTTAAGATCTCCATATATGAATGCGTTATGCACATCCATCTGATGCAATTCCCATCCTTTAGCGGCCGTCACTGAAAGGAAACATCACACGCTCACCATCTTTGCTACTGGGGCAAAGGTTTCATGGTAGTCAAACCCTTCGACCTGCTCATCACCTCTTATCACAAGTCGAGCCTTATATCGCTCAATCGATCCATCTGAGTTGTATTTCACTATATACACCCATTTAAAATTTATGGATTTCTTTCTTGGCAGTAAGTCCTCAATCGCCCAAGTCTGGTTCAACTCCAAAGCTTTTATTTCTTTTGCCATAGCTTCTCTCCAATGGGAATCAGTTACCGCTTGATGAAAGTATCTGGGCTCCACAACTTTAGTAATAGCAGCAAGATAGCTCTTATGCGCATTAGAAAAATTTTCACAAGTAACATAATGAGCTAAGGGATAAAGCTTAACTAAGGAGACCTTTTGGAAAGAGTCAATTGAAGAGGGGTCAGGAGAGCTTGCGGAGTAACACACATAGCCTTCAAAATGACTGGGTCGTTTCTTTTATTGACACCTGCAGCCCATCTCTTGTTTTTCCAGACGGTGCTCGCTCCCCCTACCTTCGGACGATATGACCTCATCCGTTGGGCCATGTGACGCGTCCTGGCCCAGGTTTGGCAATGGTCCACCGTGACCGTCCCTTAGCGTTTGGCCCAAGTTCATTTCAGGGCCTAGCTCACTTTGTCTTAGCACAGGCCCACCACCTATCGCTCCATCACCAAGTGCTGTAGTGCTTTGTGATTGTTCACCAAGCCCATCAAGATCGCAGGTCCATTCACCAGCCTGTCCTTCATCAAATATTCTGCCCCTATTGCCCATAATTCCATCAAAAAATTACGGTGGTTCCTTTTCTGTGGTGTTGGTATGAAAACGGAATTGGTCTTCATAGAAGTTGACGTCCCGGCTAAAAAATATCTCACCGGTTTCCATGTCATACACCTCCCATCCCTTCCTAGCAAAAAGATACCCTACGAAGATACATCGCCCACTTCGAGAATCAAATTTATCTTTCTTCTTTTGATTGTAATGTGCATAACACAAGCATCCAAACACTTTGATATGATCATAGGATGGTGACTCCTTAAACAATATGTCATAGGCGGTTTTATTTTTAAGGATCAGCGCTGGAGTTCTTTTTATGAGATAGGTTGCAGTCAGTACACATTCCCCCCAAAACTCAATGGGTAGATTGGCTTGAAAACGTAAGGCCCTAGCAACATTCAATAGGTGACGATTTTTCCTTTCAACTCTACCATTTTGTTGGGGAGTGTCGATACAACTAGTTTGGTGTATGATCCCTTGTTCCCCATGAAATCTCTTCATTGGCCCAGATGTTAATTCGCTTCCGTTATCACTCCTTATCATTTTTATACTAGCATTGAATTGAGTTTTGGTCATCACGCAAAAATTCATCACTAATCGGGAGGCCTCACTTTTGTCCTTCATCAGATACACCCAAACACCCCTACTTGCATCATCAATTATAGACAAAAAAATAACGAGCACCACAAAAGGCTTCAACATGATACACACCCCAAATGTCACAGTATATCAAATCAAAACAGTGCAAAGCTTTATTCTCACTATTAGGAAAAGGTAAGCGTGTTTGTTTAGCACGATAGCACACATCACACAAATCACTTTTACCACTAATCGGTTTACCAAACATAATAGAAAGTTGCTTCATAACTTGACTTAAGGGATGCCCTAATTTGCAGTGCCAAACATCCATGTGTGTTACTTTATTCGCTCGAACATCTAGTAAAGAAGCTTCTTTAAGTAGATACACACCTCTTCGTTGCTCACCCAGTCCAATCGGGCTCCTCATAGTATGGTTCTGTATCACACAAAGTTTTTTCGTAAATGTTACTGTGCAAAATAATTCCTCTATTAATTGCGCAATAGAAATCAAACTACTGTCCATGTCTGGAACACAGAGCACATCATGCAAAGTTAATTTTCGACTAAATTGAACTAAGCCACATTTGATGCCCATGTTGTAGCCATCATTAGGTAGCCGAATGGGTATAGGCCTTATGTCTTCTACATTGCTCAATTGGGCCAAATTACCCGTCATGTGATATGACGCTCCACTATCCAAAATTCAATTATTCATACATGAGAGTTTCTCGTATCCCGGTTTAGGAGTCTCGATGAGACTCATCAGACGGTGTACGTGTTCTGCAGTCAGCCCAGGAATGATGGGCTGTGAACTGGGTCGAGAGCTTTGACTGTCAAGGCTGGGTCGTGTACTTGGGCTTGCAAAATCGGTCCCAGAGATAGGCTCTCCTTCTACTTAAGCTGTAAACGCTGCTTCACGTCCGCGACCCCTGCCTCCTCTATCGCGAGTTCCTCTTCCAGCTCGGCCTCTTCCTCGTCCTCTGTCGCCGTCACAATTACCCTAGTTCGCCGGATATCCGATGAGCTCGAAACAATTCGATTCATCATGCTCGAATTTTTCACAATGCTTGCAAGATGGTCTCTCATGTTGCTGCGAATTTCAGGGCTAAGCCATGGTGGCAAAGGCAGCTTGCTTAGGCCTTGCTTCTAGTCGACTCATTATCCTTTTGTGGGTTTCCTCTTGTTGTACCGTATTAAACATCTGATCCAATGAAGGCAACGGGGTCCATAGCTAGAATTTGACTCCTGACTGTTGAATATAGCCCATCATCGAGCCCCATCAAAAACTGATGGGCTTTGTCATCTACTATTAGCTTCATAAATCCTCGGCAGCTTTATAGGTGCACTTTGGATACTTGACATAATTATCTTATTCATTCCACAAGCCCATATGTTTCGAGAAAAAATCAACCATATCCATATTACCTCGTTTCGATGATGTTGTCTCTATTTTGAGTTGGTGAATGCGAGGGGCATTCGGAACTGAATATCGTTTATGAATGTTCTCCCACATCTTATGGGCTGAATCAACGTATGTCACACTAGCATGCAGTTTTGGGTCGAGCACATTCAGTATCCATGAGATCACCATAGAGTTTACCATCTCCCACGCATTCAATTCAGCTGAATATTCATCCTTTTCCACCGTGGGTTTTTGTATACTTCCATCTATGAATCCTAATTTATTTTTAGATTTTAAGGCGATTTTGACAGCTTTTTCTTACAAATCGTAATTTTTGCCATCAAATTTAATAGTAGTTATAATCGCCCTAGGTCCATAAGATGGGTGGAGATAATAGGGAGATTGATTGGTGATTACAAATTCTTTTGGTGTCTCGTGCTTCCCCATTGATCATGGTAGGAACTTGGCTCAGGATTGTGTGGAGTGCTCTGATACCATGTTAAATTTTATATTAATTGGGCTTTGAACAACGAGTCATG
>JACYFF010031955.1:19712028-19729887 GCA_017589665.1 Selenicereus undatus
TATATATTTCTTTATCCACAAAAATATTCTATATTTAATTTTTTTTTTCCAAAAAACTGGGGGGTCAATTGACCCCCTTGCCCCAATGTAGCTCCGCCCTTGTATGTATATATATATATATATATATATACACGTGTGTGTTTGTGTGTGTGTATACACACACACACGTGTATATATATACACACACACAAACACACACGTATATATATACATATACATACATACATACACACACACACACACACACATACATACATACATACAAACACACACACACACACACACACACACACACACATATATATATATAGGGCTACAATTCGAAAAGGCTTTTTGAGCAATTTAAACAAAGAAGAAAGATACAATCTAAACAATCTTGGGTGGTCGAGGAAGCTCCGGTTGGCATTCTTGTCCCACTCTCTTTCTATTGGAAACCGTCGGACGCCCACCACCATCGAGTGTTAAGTCTTGTTCCTCTGCTATGCTTCGATTCATTCTTGATATCCATTCTCCCTTAGTGTCATCTTACTTGAATTGCCCGCTAATGGGATTTGAGTGGTTCTCTCTGTCTCTTTTACTCAATTGGTCTTGTGGTTTTGTTCCGGTGACTGAATCTGGGACATTAAAATCAAAAAATATATGAACTTTAATCGTCATTGGTGACTAAATCTGAGCTTATGTTTAGTATATTTTGAGCTTTTGTTTTGATTTTGTTTTTTGGGAGGTAAATCAATGGTGTCTAGAATCTGAAGTGGATTTCTAGGTTGGGATTTTGGGCTATTGTTGAGCTTTTCTGGTCAATGCAACTTCCCATATTTAGTTGTATAGTCTAATATGAGGATTTAAGATTTGCAATTTGTCAAGTTTCTAGGATTAAAGTTAGGATTTTTTGTATGCCTCACCCTAAAATGTTTTTACCTTGTTAGAATGAGATAGCATCTGCCTCAATCAAGCTTCTTCTTTTTGAATATTTAGCAATATATGATACGGTCCTTGAGTTGGTTTTATTACGGCTATTGTGACTCCGTGAATTAGATAAATGTCTATGATGGACTTTGATCCTTCACATGTTATTCCACTATTCAATTTAGAAGTCAGGTCTATTCAATTTAGAAGTCAGCTACAATGAATTAGAAACTAAAGTGCTAGCATGCCATATGTATGCTAAATATGGATCAAGCTTGCATATGAAAATGGCTGGCTTGGAAGTAGATGCTTGACATGAATAATTACACAATGTTAAGGATGTTTTTGGTATGGTTGTTATAAAAAATATATAACAAAATGTGTAATTATATAGCCTATGCAGGATTGGAGCCCACATCTTTTGTGCTTTTGCACAATGCTCTACCATTTGAGCTCATAGGTTACCAAAACCATTAAATGAACTGAAAGGTGAACCAAATATAAATGTCAAAGAAACAACTATAGGAGCCATTTGAGAAGAACTTATATGCTGAGACTAGATATTTTTTAGTAGCAACTGACCAAATCCCAAGCATTTTTGTATAAAAATGCACCTTGCGTGTGTGATGTGTGCGCCTTTGTCTAGAGGCTCGCGCCTCGATGCGACTCTAGCTTTTTTAAACTAACGTACCCTTGTAGTTGAAAATGTGCGCTGCCTCATGGCCATGGTAGAAGTTCTTCGTGTTTGTCTCCTGGACCTGCTTTAAGCCCCCACTGTCCCAAACCAATATTTTGGAATGACCACAAGTCTCACTCAACTTAGAACCACAAGCCATACATTGTTTGGATATAAAATGGGGGAGGGAGGGGAGGATAATGAAGGGGGATAAATGAAAACGAAGGGATGTAGGTTCACCTTGTTTGGATTTTTTTTTTTTATTAGAAAAAGAATAAATATATTTTATTAACACCGTATTTCCCTCCGCGAGAAATAGAGGTTACGTAATATTATCATGTTTGGATTAAAAGAGGAGGGGACCAGAGGAGAAGGCAAAGGTGTTTTATTATCATTATCATTGTTTCTCCTCCCCTCCCAAGCATTCCCTCTGACGGAAATAAAAATTGAATTAATGAGCGTTAATCGGGGTGAAAGGTCCCCCCTCTCCCCATTTTTTTGCCCAAACAACGGGCAGTTGGGTTAATTGATCTCCTTTCCCTTCCCTTCTTCTCCCTTTCCCATCTTCAACCTTAACCAAAACATACTGTAACGATAAGTGGCCCCTATTTTGAGAGCTAGCGTCGCCGCCAGTTGCAATCGGTTGATCGTTGCCTCTAGTTGCCATTTATTGCTAGAGTTGAGCTCTTTCACTCATTGGGTACCTGCTCGGAATCACACTCGGGCTCAAAGGCAGACATTTTGCATTGAGGGGTTGGTTCTGTAACTTTTCTGTAATATCCGTGCCTTTTGATGCACTAGCTTTAGGAATTTGTGGATTTATTTAGGTTATTATTTAGAAACTAAGGAAAGTATAAGGGATGAGGAGTTTTAGCTATGGTGAATTGTCTGAGGAGTCTTTCAATTAGTTTTATTGGGTTGATTTGCGTGCTAGCTCATGTGATTTTCTTAGCAATTAGTTGAGTTAGTTTTGATTTTGAAGTCTGCTTCTTTGCTTCTCCTTCTCCACGACCGAAGAGAGAGAGAGAGAGAAGCAGAGGAGGGGAGGTAGGCAGCTCGAGCAGGTGGCTGGCGGCAGCGGCGGCGACCGGTGGGCATTCGCGTGGGGTGCCACCGTCGTGTGCACAGTGCAGTGCGTAAGAGGGGTAGACGCAGAGGAGAGTCATGAGGGCTGTCCCGCTGTTCCGGCGGCTGTTCCTTGGGGTTCGTCAGTGGCGGCTCGGCAGTGGAGCAGCGGCTAGCGGGTGGGGGGCAAAGGAACCAACCAATTCCACGCCAAACCCAACCCAAACCAAACCCTAAGTCGGATTCCAATCGAGGTGGGTAATTCTTTACTCCCTACTTGATACTAATTTCAATTCTTTGAAATCTAGCCCTGAATTTGATTAGTTATGGCCAAGCTAGGGTTTCGTTGTATGGCGGAAATTTGATTGAGGAAAATGAGTTATGGAGGAATTGAGGTGAAATGATAATTGTTGAATGATTGTTGGTACTTGGGGTGCTGTGACGAGGGAAACTGGGTTCTGGGCATTTTAATTGATTTGATGAATTGCCGGGTGTTGCGTGAATGCTATTTTTTGTGCTTAAATTACCCAGGTAGACTGTCAGATTATGTTTAATGGCGTTGTCCTTAGGGAAAAGTGCAGTTTGTGATATTTCTGAGTCAAATTCTTTTAAGTGATATTTGTTGATCCGAGGTTCATTTTAATGAACATGATCTTTTCTTACGTGTTCGAAAGTGAATTTCAGTTGAGAAGTTTTGGGCTAGGAGGGTAGTGCTAATGTAACGGTCTCGGTCTCGGTCTCGGTCTCAGTCTTGGTCTTGGGAGTAGACCTGAGGCTCGGTCTCGGGAGTGGACCCGAGGATCCAGAATGGAGCAGGAATCCTAGCCATTGCTATCCTGATGGGGATAGGAGTCCGTTCACTTTGGGAGACTCTAAAGATACAAAAAGTTGTGAGTTATATTAGTCACCTAATAAGAGTACTAACGTGGGAATCCAATGCCCTGGAAGTAATTTTATTATTTGTTATGAGTTGAAAACTTCTCATTTATGAAATATGCTAGTGAAAAGATTTGAGAAGTGCGTATGCTATTTGAAAGGATTCTTATTAAATCACAAATGACTTCCTTTAGGGAAAAATCGTTTTATAACGGGTCAACTTGGTTTAAATGATGGTTTTGCCCTTTTCGGGTGTTAAATTCTGTTTCATACTAAAGAATTCAAGTTAATAGCTCTAAATGAAACTCCTTTTATGTTATGTGGTTAGCTGGGAGCCGAACAACCTATCAAGCTCAATGCTTAGGACATATTGAAGGGTAGCTTGATGTTGGAGGCTCGTATGTTTAATATGTTGATGCTAAATATGATTTCCTCCGCGATGTTGTACTTATGTTTTAAATAGTTATTGTCACTTGGCTTATTAGTATTTCTTAGTTCGTCTCCTGTTGCTTATCCTTAGTTTTTTTTCTATAAAATGTTTTATCAAAATCATTTTTTCAAAAATATTTTCACAAAATCTTTTTTGTGGTCTCTTAGAATCAGCTTCTCAACGGGTAGGAATGTTCGTAGATGTAAAGTTGCCTACATCTGGATCTCCCCAGACCCCGTGAAAGTGGGACCCACACTGGGAGGTGGTGGTGTTGTATTAAATATAATTTTCGTGTGACTGCAACTTACGTTATTATGTCCAACTGTTTTGTTTTCGGGATTGCGGATTATCCACTGAATGTGTGGTAGCTCACCCTTCTCTATTTCCCTTTCCCCTAGGCTCTTGAAAAGACGTGGAAGTGCTTGGTTCATGTAAATCGAGTCGAAACTTCCCTTTTTGCTTTGAAAAAGGAGTGTTTTGCTTTTAAAAATGGGCCATTTGTATATATACCTGGATTCATGAGTTAAATGATGTAATGTGATGTATTCGTAAGTTCTTGAGCATTTGTAGGTTAATTACTAGTAATGCATATTGACTAGCAGTCGTTCTGCTTTAGTTAGTCGTTCTGTAGGTTGGAATTAAGGGTGTTTTTTTTTTTTCCCCCCGGGATGTAACCCCAGTGCTTTCGGCGTGTGATCCGTTGAGCTATATCTTTTATTTCCTTCTTTTATTTAGCTTTATAGCTTATGTACTTCGGGGGTGTGGCCTGTGATCTTCGGCATGTAGCCGTTGGGCTTGTTGGACGTATTCTTTATGTTCTTATTGTTACAGGTACCTAATGTAAGGCTATAAGCCTAAGTTATGGTCAGTTTTTATGCAGAATTCTAGGCAGAATTTTGTCTGTTTCGTTCCAAAATTTAAAAATTGCTAACATCACAAGCCCTATAGGGTAGGAGTGTTACATATTCGCTTGAAACTTTTGGAGTTTAATGTTAATTGTTTATGTTTATGCTTTAACTTGTAGTTACCTTATTTAGGATTTAATTGGTTAAATAAGCTCTAGTACTAGTAAGATGAAGAATTAGCTCTAGTTTCTGAATTTTTTTAGACTTTAATTGTATAATTTAAGCCGCATTTTTACCAAATAGTTGTTCAGCCCTATAGGGCAGGAGTGTTACATCTTCGCTTGAAACTTTTGGAGTTTAATGTTAATTGTTTATGTTTATGCTTTAACTTGTAGTTTCCTTATTTAGGATTTAATTGGTTAAATAAGCTCTAGTACTAGTAAGATGAAGAATTAGCTTTAGTTTGTGAATTTTTTTAGACTTTAATTGTTTAATTTAAGCCGCATTTTTAGCATATGGTTGTTTATGAACTTCTAGTTTGAGGAATTAATGAGTTTGTTTTCCTATAAGAGACTTATCTATCTATCTTGGAAGTGTTCATTGTTGTATTTCAAGTAAAATATTTATGCAAAGGCCACTAATACGTTGAGATATGTTTTAGTTTGAAAAATGTTGGGATGAATTGGTAAATTTGTAATTCTAGGATGATGAAGAAATACCTCTAGTTTGTTAACTTGTAGGCTTTAATTGCTTGACATTTTAGCCTTATTATTGGGGATAGGGTTGTTTATGAACTTATTCGATAGGGTTGTTTATGAACTTATTCGAGGGCTAAAGCTGTAGTAGGTAGGAGAATTAATGAGATTGTTTGCCTGTAAAGAGAACTTTTTTAGGTTTTAATTGCCTAATTCTTGTCTTTCAAGTTGAATATTTTTGCATAAGCCCTATATTACTTGGACTCTTCATTTGGCCTCAAGTACCCATGTCGGATATTCGACACTCGGACGTGGACATTGACACTCCACCCTTCAATTTAGATTTTAGACAAAAAATGTACAAAATTTCTAAAAAAATTGCCGAGTCCAACACAACATTTGTGTTGGACACTTGACACTTTGACATGGGTATGGTGAGTTGGAGTAGGATAGCATAGGCCACTAATGAGACAATTTTTTTCCTGAGGCCTTAGTCTAAAACCCCCCCTTTTTTTCTTTTGGGTTTGGTAATAGGTAGTCTAAAAGCGTTTTCGTGGTTGACTAATTGTATTAATTGTGTACTTTATTTTGATGACTACTACTGAATTTCATATCATATGTATAATTAACTCTGAGCTTGCTTGGTTCAAATCCTGCATCCACCATGCTGCTGGTGCCTAGTTGGTCACATTTCTTGCATTTGTTTGTTCCATTATTAGGGTTTACTATGATGATGGTTTTTTGGTTTGTTTTCTTCTTTTGAAGATGGCATTTAGAGGTCGAGGACGAGGGCGAGGATTTGGCAGAGGTGGAAATGATTTCAGGCACGCCCGCCAAGAACCTTTTGTACTTTTTCCTGTGAGTATGATGACAAACTTGTTAACTCGTTAATTTACGTAATTGTGATCTTGGATGCTACCATTGAGGCCTATCACTTGTGTATCCCAGAGCCAGTTTTGGAAGAAAGATAATAATCGTGTGAATCAATGTATGTTGACCAAATAACCAAAGTGGGATTGTGAATGAATGTGTGTTGATCAATATAGTTTTATTGGCATATTCATGTTAAAGCGTTGTAGTTGTGTATATACTGTCCAGTTCGACTTCGGTTACTTCATGAACTTGCTCCTTGTGGGTTGTTGGCTTTGCTGCTGGCTATGTGGTGATGGTTTTTGCACTTTTCCCCAATTCCTTGGCCAAGCACATAATACGATATACTTGCACTGAAGAATGGAATTGAGGCTCAATTATGACATTTGGACTGGTATTATTGCAGTTCATATGGGTGAAAAATGCTTCTTAGTTTTGTTTTTGATAGCTGTACATGGACAAATCCCAGATAGCTTTTCTCCTTCGATTGAAATAGGCCAGGAGGAGGGCTCCATAAGTATTTGGTTGAAGGCTTTCCCCATGGCAAACTATTGATTGTGCTTAAAGGGCAAGTCAATTTAAACAAAGTGATGTTTCTGATTATATTCGCTGCGTTGTATGTGATTTTATATTATTTCCTTGCCTATTTTTTACTATTTCTTAGTATGGAGAACTGGAAGTTCCATCCAACAGTTAGCGTTGGAGGTTCTGGCTTGCCTATTAGATCTAATGGTTTTACTATTTTAGTAAATTGCCATTCTTTTGGGCAATCATTGAATGTTATGAATCTTACTAAGTTTTACCATGTGGACTGGTGCATGTCATGCACACAAGATCTACTATGAGTGGACAGCGAAAGTCCTGAAATTTTGTGGTTATTGAAGGAATTTGTTTCTATTAGCATAATAATATTCCGTATAAAAATCTAGATTTTTGAAAAATGTCAGGAGTTAGGGATCTTCCTTATTTATAACTTGGTGCATGTTTTTTTTTTTTAAATAAGGAAAAATATGTATATTAAATAAAAGGATCAATGGATGGATGCTAGGAAAGCATCCTACAAAAGATTATATACAACCAATATGTAAGCTATCCATAAAGTCTATCAAAGCAAAAGATGAGGAGCAAAAATTCCTCTTATCCCAAAAATAAAGAGTCTTGATGAAATTGTCTTTTAAGCGCTGAAGGGAAGTTTCTTTCCCCTCAAAGACCCTTTGGTTTCTTTCCCTCAAAATGCTCCAAAATATCACAAGGGAAAGCCAGCACCTTCTTTTTTAGTGTTCCTACCAAAATAGCCCTCCCAAGCCAAAAGATGGTTCGTAATGGAGTTAGAAGAGACCCAACACATGCCTAAGCAACTAAAGGCAAGCTCCCATAGTGCCCTAGCAAATTGGCAATGAAGCAACAAGTGCTCCACCGATTCTAGCTCCCCCTTACACATATAGCATCGATTCACCAAGATCTTTCCCTAATGCAAAATATTTATAAGAGTTTTATACTCTCAGCGGGAAGAAAAACAGTATTAAGTCTGATTTTGTGGCTAGCTAATGACATAATCATTTTAGAAGTCAAGCAATTGTTTTGAACATGGTGTTACAGATTTGCTTCGGCAAACTTATTGTAGTCAGAGAATTTATAATAGTGTAAATTGTTACCTATGATGCGCTGAAACACGGAAAGGGGGAAGTAGGTGGAAGAAGCATGAGTTATGATAGGCTGGATGAGAAAAGAGAAAGGAAGACATAGGTAAAGGAAAATGAAGTGGGGAGCAAAGAAGGGCTAGAAAAATAGAAAAGAAGAGAAGAGGCAATCAAGGCATTTGGAGGCTTTAGGATCAAGGACGGAAGTAAGTGGGGTGGAAGGGGCATAACTGCATAAGTTATGATAGGTCGGATGAGAAAAATATAGGCAGATATATGAAAGGAAAATGAAGCATGGGATAAGGAAAACAATCAAAGAAGTGGAAGCAAGGCTATGATCCTGGGGTGTAGTTACATGTACGTATAGATACAGTTCTGTGGGTGTTATATGCCACTCCACCTTTGAAAAAGGATGTGGACAGTGTTTCAAAACTAGGGTGCACACTACTTAGGTTATTATTTTTGTGATCATAAAAAAAAACCCATGGGTAATCCTTTGTTCATCCCAAAGCTACCTAAGTTGTAATAATTTAAAGCTAGTCCTTTGAAATAATTCAATGATTACACATGTTGGATTGGTCTTCACATTCGTCTGAATTTTACAGTGGTGGAGGATACTGAATACATAGTGAATGATAGTTTAGAGGTTCAAGATATTGGGAGGGATTTTCACTACATCTTAGGGTGAACTCTTAAAGTTCCCCGAATTTGGTTATCAGGAAAAGTCCTAGATTGGTTACGTGGTCTATACCATGTTCGAGCTGTAACTAGCATGTATCTGTATTTTGTAGTTACCGACATGACTTCCTTGCAATTAATGTCAAAAGCTTCCTTACATGTGTTCTTTTTTATGGTGCTAATCTACTGAATCGTCTTCTTTGTCTGATGAATATTTAAATGTGTTTCTTCTGTGGTGCAGGATATTGAGTTGCCTGACAGAAGAAATATTCCTCGTGATGACGAGGTGATACGATATAACGTTAAGTTGCGTCGATACTTCAGAAACTCGCCGTACTACCTTGAGGAGACTCTCACAGATGGTAAGTAGGTAAACTTTGAGCTCATGCTTCTTTGTGTGTGCTTATGCATTGGCTGTTCCATATAGCATGTATATTATATGTGGAGTTAGAGTTGCTTTCTATCTGTGGAGTACTGGAGTTAGAGTTGATTCTTTTATTTGGAGACACATCTCTTTTCTGGATCTTTCTCATCAAAAAAGATTCTTTCATTTGGAACCAAGAAAAGCACAACTACCAATATGATTATATACTTTTTAGGCAATATTGCCCTGTGTGTTAGCTTTGTTGGTGATAATTTCTCCTCTGTGCATCCAGCTCAGGAACACTTGCTTATTCCCCATGATTTTGAATAGGTCCCTTCCATGGAGACAGCTTTGTGTTGTTTTCTTTGTTGAAGTGAGCTCCTTTTGTCATTTTTTTTACTTGGTAATAGCAAACTTCCACCTGCAGTGTGTAAGCTAGTTTTGTGTCTTTTGTCCCTTTCTCTATTCTCATTTCAGTCATGCGCTTTCAAAATTTTATGTTGCTTGGAGTTTCAGCTAGATAATTTCTCTGATTGAGTGCCTGCCTTGTCAAGTAGGCGGTCTTTTGAGATGTGTGTATTTACTCTTTCCTTTTGAGTTTCAAGTTTAGCATTTTTAGAGGTTGCCCTATCCGGGAGGCTAATCTTACATCAAACTCTTCAAACCACTGCCCCCCCCAACCCCCCAAAAAGCATGGCAACGGCGCGGATGCATGGGTATTCACTCCCTATTCCTATTTCCCCCTATCACACATTTCCCCTCCCCGCTCAGGAATGGAAGGCTGCGTCCATAAGAGCCCTGCCCCCTTAAATTTACTAGTGTGAGTAGTATCTCATCTTTTGGGGGGGGGGGGCGGGGGGGCGCTATTGTACGATTATGAATATAGAGAGGCAGAGGCAATCAAGAAGAACACTGAGATAAAGGCACTTGCCAAAATATGCTGGGGTATTGTTCTATAAACGCTGAATTAAATGCACCCCCAAAACCAAAACCTTTAATGCATGCATTAAACTCTCCCTAGGAATGATCTTCAAAACAAAAGGTCACCAGATCATCTAACTTACTAGAATTAGTGTGATATGCTTACTGGAAAACATCGGGAACAGTGGACTAGATCAACAGAGATCTTGTTCTTGGGCTACACGAAATTGGACATGAAATTGGCAACTAGATCATTGGTTTTTTTTGTTTTTGTTTTTTGTTTTTGTTTTTTGGGAACTCAATCAGATGTGAAATCTGGGCCCCATGCTCCATGCGGGTTTGGGCAGAAAGGACCTCACAGATTTTTCATCCCTTGTTGGGCTAACTTGTGTTAGATGACCTCTCCAATGAGTCCCACTAAGCCCCCTTGCCACTCACCAACATGGTGGCCAAATGATGGAATGCTAGTTATTCGATAGTTCGAATCTCCTTGTTGCATTAATATTCCTCGCTGAATTTGGAAGGATTTTGTTTTTCAGCAATTGAAATATAAGAATACTATACATTCTGCTGGTAACTAGTATCATTTTTATTTTTAGTTTAACTTGAAGCTTAAAATACCTATTCAGGATTGGCAATTATATTTTTTAAGAAAAAAAAAATTTATAGAGATATTTCAAAATATATTTTACTGTTATAGCATTAAAGGAAGTACTTCAAAAATATACAGTATCTCATTATTATGCAATGCTCATGTAATCATGCACTACTTTGATGGGACTAACTATCGAGGTATCAGGAATGAAAAATGTAGCTTGATAATTTGCAAGCCAATAATGCGTGAGACACATATGGGTTTGTTTGTGTTCTTAGTTTTCTATTCAGGTTTTAATTTCGTACCCTTCTCATCCTGTTGCTCTTGTAATCAAAACACAATGTATTGTGGTCATTGCACATTTGCACCTCCAAATTTTCAAGGTCCCATTTAACTGTGAAGTTATTGGGCTTCAATTGAGATATTAATGCTAGCTATTCTTATTGTTGATGAGATGCCATTACAGAACCTGAGAGCATGGACATTGAAAGGTACTCTGACAGAGCCAAGAGGGCCACCAGATTTGGACGGGGTTCTCTTTTAAGTTCCGGTTTTCTAATGCTTCAACCTGGATATTTTCCTGTTGAGCTTGTTCAAGGTTAGCCAAGCCATGAGCATTTAGTAGTAAGGAAGAAAAATGCTTACTTCTTGTTTTTCCGTTTGTGGTGTGAACATTTGTTTTGCCCGCCCTGAAATCGCCTATTGAATCTTCACCACTAAAACATTCTCTGACGAGGGAGTAACCTTTCAGGAACGAAGCGCAGAGTTGGGAGGAAGGTCAATTGGAATCCAAAACAAGGTATTTGGAGTAATAGAACGTCTCCACTAGTCTTGCCTTTTTACTTGTTATTTATGTTTATATTCATCATAATAATCATCTTCGTTGTCGTCAACGTCATCATCATATTCTTTTTCTAAAATTAAAACATTGCTCACTAATTACCTATCAGGCCTAACAGCTTCCCATATGTGGCTTTATCATTATGCTTTATGTTGATAACCCACCCTTTAAACCTACCAGTAGGCAAGAGCCATGAAAAGATACTGGGTTGATGCTTGGTGCACTCTGGTCACCTCTACCTCTTAATTCAACCATTGGTGGTCGCTTTTCTGCTTTTGCCTTATTCAGCCCTATTTGACCATCTCTGTTCATTTGTTGGTTTCCTTTGATGTGCTTTTGCTTATACATTGTCTCTAATCTGTATCAGTAGGATGTCTCCAAAAATGCCATGCATACTGTATCAAAGGTTGAGCCATGTATTTTTCACTGGGAAGTCCATGGAGGCTTTTTCTGATTTTGCATAAAGAGCTTTGGTTCCACATTATGATGTGTATTACCTTTTTACTGCCTGTGTTCACATGGACAGAGGTCTTAGTTCCACAATCCCCCCCCCCCCAAAAAAAACCCAAAAATGAAAATATGAGACATGAGATGTACTTTTTCCTTCCTTTCTTTGGTTGGGAGAATGGGCTTGATGCCTATGTTGCATTTCATATTTGTGAAATTTGAAATCTTGTATTAAAGGGCAGCGGGTGTACTTCATTGCTTTATCAAAAGTTTGATAGCTACTCTGACGTCTCCAGAGCCCTGTACAAATTCTAGGGATCTTGAGACTTGTTCTAATGTTTCAAACTTCGTTCTGAGACTTGAGGTGTCCTCTGCAAACTTCAGGACTTGCAAGTCTTAGAGCTCCGTCCCAAACTTTAGAGCCATTCAGAATAATCTGCTAGAAGTTTTCAGTTCTTATGTATAAGTTTCTGAACAGATCCTAGTCCATCAAACTATGTGAACATGGTAAAAATGTGCTATCAACGTGTGGAACTTCACTTCTACTCAGAATTCAGTACAGCTCATGTAAAGCATGGGTAGAACCCAGCTCGTCGAGGCGAGTTTCTGAATCATGACGTGCCGGCTGATTTGAAGTTACATTGTTATGTACTTTTTTGTTTACGAGATATAAAATGTGTTCTAACTATTATGTTCACGTGGCAGACCTGCAGAAGTTGGATATCCTAGAACAGCTTGAGGAGAAGCGTAAGGTATGTCATTCTGTCAGTTACCTTTCTGCTTATCTGGCAATTTCATATGCCATAGATAGCGTGGAGACATGTTACTCTTAGCAGGTTATCCGCTGGGGAGAGTGAGGAGGGTAATGATATTTCTCTCCGTTGGTGAAGAACAATTGAAAGCACCTAAATTAGCAATGTGATACTGAGTAGTTTACATACTGATTAGTTCTGTAAAATGCCCTTATCATAAAATGTACCTGGCTTTTTCAAATGTCCAGGGTCAAGACACTATTGTTGACGAGAAAGAAAATGAAGAAGACGAAGAAGACGAGGAGAACCCAGAAGAAGAAGAAGAAGATTCTGATGAGGGGGATTATGATAAGGTATTTACTCACTACATTTGCCGATTTTCGAACAGAAGAATAATAGAGTGCACTGATATGAGCAGAACAAAGAAAGGTTCTTGCTTGTTATCCATGAGACTTGAGAAATTTGGGACCTCTGCTTAAATGAAGACACACTATTCCTCATTTGGATTTCTCTAAAGAAATATTTTTCCCTCATTCAAAAAAAGAAAAATACTTGTAAGGCCTGTCGAAATGTGGTGAGTGTAATTGTTGCCTTCATGTCTTTTTTTTGGTGTTTTGTGTTTTCCCTTTGTTTTGGGCAGAATATAGACTTTGATGATGATGAAGATGACTATAATGTGAACGAGAATGTTGATCCTGATGGTAAGAAAAGTCCTAGGCTTTGAGGCGCTTTTACTTTCTATTATTATCTTTGAACTTAAGCAAACTGTGAAAACACTTCTGAAATATTCTCAGAATATGCAGCATCACTAACCTTGGTTCTACATTGTAGATGAACATATCTTCTGAAGGCTGCCTGCAGTCTGGAGAGAGTGGGTTTGTTCTCATCATGATTTTGGATCTGAAGTGGAAAACGTTCAACCCTCAGCCCTTATGGATGATTTCTCCAAACTGTGAATTTTGCACATTAGTGATACTAGGCAGTGATTGATAGATAAAGCAGGCATGTGATATGAACTGGAGAAAGTGATCTGATGTGAAGAATGAGAATGGGAGGAAGTTTAAACCTAGAGCTAAGCAATATGGTACTAGTAGCCCTTATCACATTAAATGTGTGTCTGTAGGTAGTGACTGATTAATAGGTATCTCTTCATTTGCTTTTGGTATGCATAGCCTAAGCTTAGGCTTGAGCCTTCAAGGACGGTTTTCAGCGTGTTTACTTTGAGTTTGAACAATCTTTTTGGCATCACAGTTGCTTTTGCAACCTAAAAAAGTTTTAAGAGATTGGTAAGATTATCGTCGTCTATTTTTTTGGTAGAACTTGGAATACTTGATTGCTAGATTCAACGACTCTCTGCTTGATTGACCCTCTACTTGGCATCACAGTTGCCTTCAAGGACTGCTTGATTGAACAATCTTTTCGGCAGAACTCAACTGTAGGTAAAATCTCTCAAAAGATGTGAACTGTTTACTCCCTAGTCGCTACCCCTTCATGCTTTTATAATCAGACAAAGCCCACATGAGTTCTCACGCTCTCTTATCTTTTCGGTTAAGGGCCCCAAGACAATTTATTGTGTTCACTTGAGAGAGTATATTTTTGCATCTGATTTATATATATTTTTTAGACTGTATTTATTGTTTGTTATTTTTCAATATGTATTGATGACTTGTATTTACATAAGTATATATTCTCATAAATACGATTCAAGTTGAGGGGGTGGGGCTAGTTATTGAATTTGATTTTGGATTATGAACAATCATTAGATGGTTTGATCCTAATTCCCAAGGGGACTGACAATAAAAGTGCTGATTCTATCGTTGTCAGGGGTGTTCGGTCCATCGGGTGGAGTAGCTCTGTTTGTGGTCCACAATGTGGTCTAGGTCTACCTATAATCAATGCCATTTTTCTACCAAACGCTTTTATTAATTGTTTCCCTAGAAGTCTAGAACTACTCTCTGCTTGATTGACCCTCTACTAGTAATAGTGTCCACAATTCTAAGGAGAAGTGTTTTTTCGTCCCAACCCAAAACTATTAAACACTGTTGTAGATCATATCCTCGGCCTCTAACCTTTTGCTCATCACAGAACCACACCCAAAAATGAAAAGTAGATTCAGAAATGTGCACAGAAGAGACAGAATCCTCCCAAATTGTGAACTTATTTTAGGCTACGATGTAGTCATGTACTAATACTAACAGCAAACTACAAGCAACAAAAATTGAAAAAACGTCAAAAAAATAAAAATAAAAAAAATCTATACCATCTTTACAAACTACTAGAAGCACGAAACTATGACCTATAGTTGAGGGGCAAATAAAGAGAGTTCGAGCTCCAGGGAAAAGAAAATTAGGGATTTCTCAGAAAGTATTCATTTCCAATCTGTAGACTCGTTTCTCCTTCCTCTTCAACAACTCCTTTGCAGCTTCCCCTAAACCCTCATCTCCCTCAAAAGCCCTGATCATCATACCACTCAACCCATCACCACCACCACCATTTTCTCTCTCCTCCTTACCCACCTTACCATCTGGTCTTATCACCACCATTGTTGCTCCTTTCATCACCTGCCCAGAACTCTGCAATTCCAGCTCCTTCACATACCACAACTTCATCACCAAATTCCCCACATACCCCATCTGTGAACCTGATGTTGATGCCTGTGATGATGGGGTTTCCGATCCCGATCCCGATTCTGATTCCGATTTTGATGCGTTGTCTTCTGTGATATTCATTGAATCCCTCAGCTCCCTGATTTGCCCTTCATCCATACATAGCTTCCCCTGTCTTCCGGCATCCGAAATCACTGCATTAGTCAACTTGGGGCAAGAATTCACCACCTTCTTCAACAAGTTGTGCCTCGCTGAAGATGCAATTAGGCATGAGATTATCCAGATTATCCTCAATTTGAGCTCCTCATCGGTGAATAGTGGATCATCTTGGCCATTTTGATCTGATCCATGAGCTTCATCCCCAGCCTTCAATTTCTCTTTCATCTGAACAATCGAAGTAGCACCGAGGATTACGCACCTCTCAAGCTCTTTCCCGAACCCAGCTTCCCATTTGAGCAAAGGGATGGTTCTGTTGACCCCGATCTCGCCGCCATAGCAGGGGAGCTCGAGCTTCAGAGTCTGGATTTCGTTGAAATTCTTGAGGGCAGTTCCAATCCACTGAACAACATCAACCCCACCATCTTTCGATGAAGATGAACTCAGCTTCTTGCCCATAATCCGGTGCAGAAACTGAATGGGTTTAGCCACAAACTTGGACACAAAACCCTTGAAGAAATTAATCTTGGACCCAGTTCGAAAATCCTTGATGGGTTTGAGAGTATGATTCATTCGGATCGAGACGGAGTCGATGTGAGGGATCAAAGAAGCAAATCGTTTAGAAACAAGGAGGCATCGGCATAAGGATTTAGCGTCGAGAAGCTTGTTGAAGATGAGAAGAAGAATTGGGTCTGGGAGAAGATCGAAGTAATCTTGTCCATCTTGTGGTGATATTACTTGATCTGCTTGGTTATTGAAATCCGCCATTGATGATGAGCTTTGGATTCAAAGGATGATGAATGATGAATTTGTGGAGGGGAATCTGAGATGGGATTTTACATACATAATATAAAGGAGAATGAGGGGGGCGTTTGAGAGAGAGAGAGAGAGAGAAAGATAGGAATCAAGGAGATGGTTTGGATACGCGGTTTGACTTGCGAAGGGACACGTTGGTTGTGTTCAAAGGCGACGGCCACTAGGGAGCGCAAATGAATGTCGGCTTATCCAGGGAATTATTTTCATTTTTCATTTGTTTTTTTTTTTCTTCTGAGGAATTTCGACAACACAATCGTCTGTGAAATTATTGTCTGCTGCGTTGGGCCTACCTTAATGTGTCAACTAACATTAATTGCATCTTTGTGATTGCAAAAATAGTCAATTGTATTTTATTGTAGATTAAAAATTTTATTTATATCTCAATTTTTTTATTTAATTTTTGATATTTCAAAAAATTATTTTTTTAAAATGTTTGCTTTTTATATTTCAAACAAACATAACCAAATCCTGTACATATTTATATATAAATCAATACAGGTCTTGTTTTGCAAAAACAGATATTTGGATGGCAAATGACTATTTAGATGACGGATATATATTTTAATGTAACTTTTAGAAGATAGCTGTTTAAATAAGCAATTGAAGAACATATGTATGAAAATTGTTGCAATTGGGTTCACTCATTGATGTGAATTGACATCAAAAATGTGGACAATTATCTTGTGTGCGAGCTCGAAGCTATCCATCAAATAGCATGATTTGCTAGCTTCTGTCTCTGTCTCTCCTTTTTTGGGAATCATTAATGATAATTATTTATCTTTTCTCAAGAAAAAAAGATATAGATATTTGCTAGAAATAAAATTAATCAAATATACTTTTAAACTTAATAAAATAAAACACTACTTTTGAAGGTGAGACATCAATATTATTAACTTTTCAAAAACATTGATTGAAACGCTAGTCTTTATATAAGCTTACTAAATGCTAGTATTTGATTGATTAGTATTCTGATTGGTCAAAATGTTTCAACACAATTCCAAACATTATTGCTAAATATGGGAATAGATACCATTATCAATAATTTATCATCTGATAAATGAACAAAAAAGAGGTTAATTCAAAATAAACTCCAAAAAACAGAACTCGAAGAAGTGAGAAATGAAAGATATTTTGCTTCTGCCTCCCCTTTCAACATGATCCATTGAATGTGATGTGTAGACAAACATTCATGTTTTCTTGGATGGTAAGTCAAGACTTGGATCACTCTATTCCATGGCTTAAATGTCCACTCAAGTTTGCCACCCAAAAAAAAGAAGAAGAAAGTCCCTGCAGTGTCTTTTGCCAACATAATCAATCACTCAAAATAATCCAAATTCAAAGAATAGATTCGTCAGGGTCGTACACCTAAGCTTCATAATAGAAAGTGTTTGGCATGGATTCCGAGTATCGTAGGTGGATGTGGATGTGGATGTGGATGTGGATGAAAGCAAGGGGAATTCACGGGCATTCTATCGATACGATAAGATGCACAATGATGCATTCACATGATAAACAACCCACGGGGATTAATTAACATCGAGCTTCTTCTTTTTGGGGGGGGGGGGGGGGGGAGTAACATCGAGGTTTCACCTCAATCAAATTGAGTATGTATTTATTTATTTATTAAAAAAGGGCAAAAGTGATCATACTATATGAGTTAAAGAGTAGAGATGAGCAGGA
>JACYFF010031955.1:19740034-19796882 GCA_017589665.1 Selenicereus undatus
AATAATAATAATAATAATAATAATAATAATAATAATAATAATAATAATAATAATAATAATAATAATGATGATGATGATGATGATGATGATGATGATGATAATAATAATAATAATAATAAATGATGATAATAATGATCATATTAATAATAATAATAACAATAATACTTAATAATAACAATACTAAAAAAAATTATCATTAATTATCCACCAAATAAGTTCAGAATAAGTTGACAATAAGTTCAGCAAATAAGTTCAGAATAAGTTCAGCTAGTTTCTCCAAATAAAGTTCAGAATAAGTTTAGATAAGTTCAGACAAAATAAGGCGAAGAGAACAGGGCCTTATCTGGACTTATTTTGAACTTATTTGTTGAACTTATGCTAAAATTATTTTGAACTTATTAAGAACAAATTTATGAACTTATTTGCTAAAATTAGGTTCTGTTCTCTTCGACTTATTTTTTGAAAAATAAGTTCAGACTAAGTTCAAAATAAATTCATCATAAGTTCAACAAATAAATTCAGAATAAGTTCAGCAAATAAGTTCATGGATTTGTTCTTAATAAATTCATAATTAGTTCAGCAAATAAGTTCAGAATAAATTCAACAAACATGTTCAAACTAAGTTCAGATAAGTTCAGTTCAAAATAAGTTCAGTCAAAATAAGTCGAAAAGTACAGAGCCTTATTTTGAACTTATTTGCTGAACTTATTCTGAATTGAACTTATTTGAGCTTATTCTTCAAAAAATAAGTCAAGGAGAACAAAGCTTTATTCTGAACTTATTCTGAACTGAACTTATCTGAACTTAATTTTCAAAAAATAAGTCAAAGAGAACATAGCCTTATTCTGAACTTATTTTCTCAAATTTTATTCTTGCCTGAACTTATCTAAACTTACTATTCAAAAAAGAAGTCAAGGAGAGCAGGGCATTATTAGTTCAATCAATAGCAAAGTTGAACTTCCCAAAGGCCATGTCCAAGACTTAGAACATATGCTTCCAGGCTCTTCTTAGGCCCTGCTCTCGTCGACTGATTTTTTGAAAAATAAGTTCAGATAAGTTTAGTTCAGAACAAGTTTAGTAAATAAGCTTAGAATAAGTTTAGCAAATAAGTTCATAAATTTATTCTTAATAAGTTCAATAAATAAGTTTAACAAATAAATTTAGAATAAATTCATACAAAATAAGTCGAAGAAAACAGGGTTTTAGTATACTACAAGTGTAATGAAAAAGCTAGACAGCTTATGTGGTGGAGTAAAACAGTGAATTCCTTGTGTCCTAGCGGTATTACTGTGAGTAGTGGCACTATTGTCTCCCCTTTGTGAATGGGTTAAACAATCAAATCAAAGTCAAATCTTGAAATAGATCAGTCGTAATATTAATTTGAATCTAAACTTTGGAATGAGTAGCATTACATTACATGCCACTAGAAGAAGGGAACATATTTTCTGTTGAAAATATGTTTAAGGAGTTATTCTCTTTGATTTATTTTGCCTGAACTTATTCTGAATTGAATTTATATGAACTTATTAAGGCTGTGTTTTCTTTGAGTTATTTTGCTTGAACTTATTATGAACTTATTTACTGAACTTATTCTGAACTCATTAAGAACAAATTTATGAACTTATTTGCTCAACTTATTCTGAATTTATTTACTAAACTTATGCTGAACTTATTCTGAACTAAACTTATCTAAATTTAGGGCTTGTTCTTTTCGACTTATTTTCAGACAGAATAAGTTCAGAATAAATTTAGTTCAGAAAGTTCATAATAAGTTCAGATAAGTTTAGTTCAGAAAGTTTAGAATAATAAGTTTAGTAAATAACTTCAGAAAAATTCAGAATAAGTTCAGTAAACAACTTCAGAATAAGTTCAGAATAAGCTTATATAAGATAAGTTCAGAATAAGTTCAGTCAAAATAAGGCGAAAAGAACACATCCTTATTCTTCAAAAAATAAGTCAAAGAGAATAAGGTCTTATTATGACTGAACTTATTCTTCAAAAAATAGGTCGAAAGACCAAGGTCTAACTTACTATCAATCCAATGAACACAACATTATATTTGGATTTAATTAGCGAAGCTAGTCAATGTAATACTCGTTTTTTGTCCGACATTGCTTATTTTTTGTCCGTATCTGGAATGAAATGCACCGTTTTGATGAGGCAAGTAGTATGAGGTACTGCGTTTTTTTTGAGTGGAAAAAAAGAAAAGAAAGGAAGCTAACCGTTGGGGCTGGGCTGCTGTTCTCGGTTTTTTGGGTCAATTTATAGAGACTTTAAAATAAATTAATACATTTTCCAGAAACATAAATTCATATTCTTTCATTCGGGAAATAAAAATTATTTTTAACTTATACAAAACCCAATATGCAAAAACAAATTTGGCAACATAAAACAAATAAAATATGTTTAGTGGTGGGTTCCATCAACAAATATTAAATCATTTGTCCTGAAATGAGTTCCACTAGTTGGGAAAATGAAGGAATAAAAATTCCAAAATTATAGAACTTTTGCTGACATGGCATGCCAGAGTTCCACAAAACTCTGGCTAGGAATGCTCTAAAGGAGTTGGAAGAAGTTAATTGTTATAATTTGATAATTTTCATTTTAGCAATGTTGGAATATTTTAGTTTTATTATGAATGATAACCTTTGGATATAAGAAAGGTTATTTATATCACCTACTGTCTTTTTTATGGGGTGTCTTTGCTTGAGCTGTAAAATTGAAAGGAGTTTATTTTGCTTAATCCAAATAATTAAAATGTGCACATAACTAAAATATATAAAACGCTCTAGCATATTTTCTCAATGTCAAACTATTGAGATTCTTCACTTTTAAAAAATATATGCTTATATGGTCATAGAAAGATGAAGATAGCCATTTTATCAAACTTACAAAAAATGAGAAAAATTTACATATTAGACCATGTTCTCTTCAACTTATTTTTTGAAGAATAAGTTCAGATAAGTTCAATTCATAATAGGTTCAGTAAATAAATTTAGAATAAGTTCAAAATAAGTTCAACAAATAAGCTCAGCAAATAAGTTCATAAATTTGTTCTTAAGAAGTTCAAAATAAGATCAGTAAATAAGTTTAGAATAAGTTCTGCAAATAAGTTCAGAATAAATCCCAATAAGTTCAGTTCATAATAAGTTTAAATAAAACAAGGCGAAGAGAACATGACCTTTCATCGAACTATGGTGCACTAATATAGAGGACGAGGGTTTCGAAAAACCAACAAAAAAAACTAATGATTTTCGTAATGGTGAACAGTTTGAATTGGGCGTTTATGGAATATTCTGATTGCAATGTTGATGTGGACGTGAAGACTGCCAAAATTGCCTTTGCTTTACTGATTTCTGATTTCCTTCCACCCGTAGTACTCGAAAACCGTTGAAGAACTCAACAACAACAACAACAACAACAACAACAAGTTTTCAGTGTGGGTCCCGCTTTCGCGGGGTCTGGGAAGATCCAGCTGTAGGCAACCTTACCTCTACCGGTATTCCTACCCATAGAGAGGTTGATTCCATAAGACCCACAAAACAGTTTTGTGAAAAAGGGTTATAGAGAAAACGGTTGTAAAAACCATTTACTGAGTGAGAGAAAGAGAAAGAGAAAAGGTTCCGGATATCAAATAAAGAAGGAGTAGAGACATACCTCAATAAATCAGGGGCGCTTGTTGTCGTCACATCCCAGAAAAGTACGACCTGCAGGTAATCAAAACCAAAAAAACCCTACCCGCTCCACACTGCCTAAGCTCCTGCTCCCTACAAAGCCGGTACCCTACAATCAGATACCTTAATCCTGTCCCGCCACAGCCACCTATCATGAGCTATGTCCTCCGTCAGACCGACAACTCTCAGGTCTTCTCTAACCACTTCTTCTAGGCTCTTCTTCAGCCCTCAACCAAAACAAACACATGCCTAAAAAAAAGGTAGCTTCTTCTATTTAAACCGCCTTCAACCAAAACAAACACATGCCCCACCTCTCCCTATTGAGCCAAAAATATTGCAAGCTTATGGTGTAGTTGCAGTTAACAACCAGTGAGTGCGGGTCGTATCCAAATGGAGTTGTGTTTCCAATTGCCAAAGCCAATTTAAGTGTTTCAAGTTAGGTAAAACAAAGGATAAAAAGAAGTAGAACTAAACTACTGCAACAAAGAAAAAACACTTTGACTATGATTAAACCTAGGATAGACTAACTAATCAAGTCAAACCTTCACCTCTCCAAGTTATACTAGTATTTAGAGATAATCATTGCATCGTCAAAGCTCAAGACCATTTTACTTGTTCTAACAATCTATTTTCATGGAATTATCTCAATTAGACTACAAGAATAGCAACCCAAGGCCTATCTAAAATTCAAACTATTTTCATGTGCAAATGTTGGCAATCCTCCCTATCACAATAAACAATTGACATCACCTTTCAACACAAGTCAATTGTCCCAAAATATGGATGAAAATTCTTTTAAGCATTTCATCAAACACTTAGTGGCCGTGAGAGAAAACTCTATATTCGAGCATAAACAAGATAGACTAAGGTTTAAACAAAATCAACTAACCATCTTAAAGGCCAATCGCAATCAAAGATAACAAATTTAATCACAATAAACATCAAAACATAAGCAAAACAAAGAACTAATAAACTAGGAAAGAAACTAAAAGCATGAAACTAAAGAGAGAAAGAGAAGTGGAACTTAGGCTTGAATCTTGAAATCAATCGATCTTGTACAAAGTATACAAAACTAAACCTGAATTATTCTCCCCCTCATCAAGAATAAATTTTTTTTAATTTGAATTGAATATGAATATTTAGAAATTGAATTCTAATTAGAATAGAATTCTAAATTAATTTACAGATTAATATATTATAAATTTTAAAATGAATAAAAATGAATAGAATAATAATATTTCATTAAGATATACATGTAATAATACACAAAATCAATGGAATTCTTGATATTCATCAGATTCTTTGACATTCATCTAATTTATTAGATGTTTTTATTTGGATTTATAAGTTAATTTGAAATTAATTTTTTATATAGTTTGTATTTATTTTTTTGTATAGATATATTTTATTAGATTGCATTGCTAAAATAAAATAAGAGCAATCTAATAAAAAAGGAATTTTTGCAGGGGAATATTTACTCTTTCAATATCTATTTTAGTTTTATATGATTAGTTTATCACTTTTTAGAATAGATGAATTGGTCTCTGGCTCGTTCTACCATCCTTCCCAATGAATAATTAGGATTCATTTTCAATTGAATCTTCTGTATTCACGGATTCCATCGTTCCCTTCGCTTCTTGATTAATGGTTAGGTCTCCATTCTACAATGGAGCTCTTAAAGAACTTTGTTCTTGAGCCAACCTTCTTTAGTCTTTATTGGCTTGGGCTCTTACTTCTTTCTTTTTTCTATGAATAGATTCATTTCAGATAATTATGTGTGAATGCTTTGCTATTACATGGTCTTTTATGATATGACCTTACATAGTGGAACTTTATGTTATTTCTATTCATTTTTTTTCTTTCTTTCGCCTTTCCTTTTATCCGCATCCCCTTCCTTTAATGTATGTTTTTCTTTTTTTTTTGACAACTCTTTCGATTTCTTGTTTATGCAAAAAAAAATTCAGTTGTTGCAATGATAAGACCAAAGTATCATATCTTGACTACTTCTTTGGATCCAGATAATGTGATGCGATGAATTGGTTATTAGCTATATAGTCATTAGTTCATACTTCATACTATGGGCTCTTATCTTGTTTTTCGTCTTAATTCTAACAAAAACCAACGAGTCACACATTAAGCATAGCAATTCTATCAAAAGATCAATCGAATTTTTATTCAACCTTATAGAATTTAAAATGAGAATTATTTTGATGGAAATTTGATGGAAAAAAAGGTTGTCATCAGTGGCGGATCCAGACATTTAGGATAGAGGTGTCTATAAATTAATATTGTTACTAATATACACTATTTTATTTTTTTTAGGGGTGTCCATAAACCAACATCGTTACTAAATTAACCTATTTTAAAGTAGAATTTTTTTGGGGGGGAGGGGGGGCTTAGGGGTGTCCATGGACACCTCTAGGCATAGTGTGGATCCGCCAGTGGTTGTCATTCTTTGTTCTATCGTTAAATAAAAATAGAAAGACAAGTCAAGTAAAGGCTTATTATTTTTGGCCTATAAATATCCAAATTTTGATACACAATATCCCATAGACAGTTCGAACCGTATAGGTGTAATAATCAATTTTCACGCGAATGGTTTGTAGGGAAACCCTACCCTCTCTTATCCAGTCAACACGTGTAATGTCTTTTCCACCAAGACGGCCTGCGATTTGTATTTTAATTCCTTTTGTCTCAGCTTATTTGGCTAATTCAATAGCCTTTTTTATTACTTTTCGAAAGGGTACCCTATTTCTTAATTGTACGGTTATAAATTCTGCAAGAAGATTTGGATGTCTATAAGGTTTTGCAATTCTTGTAATAGCAATGTTGAGTTTTCGGTTCATACAATTCAATTCTTTTTGTAGATTTCTTTTCTGGTCTTTGATCCATCATGATTTCTTTTCTATTAATAACGTGGGAAATCCCATATGGATGATAACTTGTATCAGATCGATTCTTTTTTTAGTTTTGATACGTGCAATTCCTTCAACTCCTAAGGATGTTCTTGTCTTTTTATTTTGTACATAATTTCGTATTTTTTGATCTTCTTGTAGAACTTCAAAATAATTTTTTGGTTGTGCAAACCAAAGGGAATAATGATCTTGGGCTGTACCAAGTCTGAAACCAAATGGGTTTATTTTTCGTGCCATATTAGTAAATCTTTAGCTCCCCTTTCATTATTAGTCTAAACATTATGTCGTCTAGCATTCTGGAATTTGAAAACTTCGCAGCATAACAAATTTGTTGTGCATCTTTTCTTGAAAGAGGAAATATATCAGTTCCCAATTGTACCAAGAAGAATGACTTTTGTAATACAATAGTTATGTGACAAGTATGTCTTTTTATAATAGAATTACGTCCTTGAGCTCGGGGTTTTAATTTTTTTCTCATAGTTCCTTTGTTAACTTCGACTTTACTAATCATTAACTCTGTCGTGTCGAAACCCCTATTGTGCTCAGCATTTGCTTTATTAGCATTTGGAAGTGGCGAACCTAAACCATAATCGAGCCCTTATAGACCACAACAAAAGACTCCCTTAAAAAAATACAATGCTTACATAAATAATCCTTACAAGTCAGTTGGCCAGCTGTGCAAAATTTCTAGAAAAGATGTACGACCGTGCAACTCTCGGGTTTCGCTGACTTATCAATATGCACAGCCGTGCATCTCTTCAACTTTTTAGCTGCTTTTAAAAACTTTACACGGCCGTGCAAAATTGAACGGCAGGCCATGTTGGGCTTTTTTTTCTCCCATTAGATCTTCACTTGATTTTCACCATTTTGAACCTAATTCTTGCCAATTCTAGAATTAATATTATTTCCTATAAAATAAACAAAAATCAAATAAAAATTCTAAAATTTAAAATTTATTACAGACAAAAGTCAGATAAATGAGGATACAAATTACGATATTTTTAAATCGAACACTCCCTTCTCTTCAATATATCTTCTACCATTGAAGCTCCTAATTGCCTAGGCAACACCACTGCAGTCTTGCATATTAATTTATCAACTAAGATGATCAAAACTGTTCAATGTATATGTTTTGATTTGGTAGAACGTTATTCATGGAAATGCCATGGATACGTGCATACATTAATGTTGATCAGATGGGCAAGGTTTTTTCAACTGCAATGGTCAAGTGGGTTGAAATAACAAACCCTAAATTAGTTGGAAGTTAGAAAGTACAGGAGAAGGTGATGATTGGCAATTTGGCAGCTATAGTTTCTGGAAATTGCTTTGCTTCACCTAAAGTGGATGACGTTTTGGAGCTATTTTTAGGGTGGAAAGTTGGATTAGTTTTTGATATGATCAATGTCAGTACTTTTTTTAGAATCATTTTTCAAGGAGGATTATAATGTAATTGTACCTTTATTATATTCTATTTTAGTCTAAACTAGTATGAGAACCATGCTCCGCATGCATTCTTCTTCTTCTTGAACAAATCTCTACGTGATAAATCAATATATTTATAATACATGTATTGTTGGACAAAACTCTTGCTCATGTCTTACAAAATGAAGTAATATTTTGATAAATATAGTGTAGAAGTCTAATTTTTTTGTTAATAACTGAAGTATATACAGTTAAATCTATGGTACTATTCAATTTAATTCACGAAATATGTAATTTTAATTGTGCTTATTTTTAACTAATTATTTAAAATATTTAACGAATCCATGTTTACTTTAATTGTAAAGCTACCAATCCGATCAATTGTACGAACTCTTGAAATACTACTTGCATACATTCCAATTATTCTTGAATTACTATATATTTACTAAATAGCATTACCCATACTATTGCTATTAATCATATTATCATTCATTATCTTAGTTATAAAGTTTCATTAAAAAAATGGATCCATGCATAATAAGTTAAAAGAAGCAACCTTAGTTACAAATATCCATTAGGTACAAAAGTTTGATTTAAAAAATTCAAAAAATATCAATTAATATAATCAAAATGCTAAGGAGAATCAAAGAATTAACAGTCATTGTGCACATTCTTAATTAACATTAAGAGTATGATTACAACTAAAACCATTTCTTTGTCAAACTAAAATGTTTGTAAATATATATTATGAACTATAGTAAAATAGTTATTTTAAATCCTATTTTTTAAAAATTTTATTTATATATTCTTCACCTGTGATTTTATCGTTTTTATTTTTATAGTATTAAGATTAGGAGTGTAAGATTTGTGTAGGGTTCTAAAAAGATACTAGGTCTTATTTAAAAAAAAAAAGAAGGAAAAAACTGAACTTGTTGTCTTAATAACTTTTCCAATACTTCAACAACCATTTAGTCATTTATGATAGATCCCCACAATAATAGTCCTAAATCGATAAATTATCCAACACTTGAAACATAATAAGAGTAATAAAATCCTTTGAAAAAACAATAGCAGTATAAAACATAAAATTAAAATATTTTGTAAAATGATCATTACTCGACAAATTATAAAAAGTAATTTCTGAATAGGACTATTCATCGGTCCAAATCCAGATTATATTGGAACTAATTTTATGAAAAGCAACCCAATTATTCTTTGAAGCACTTGGCCTATTACTCTCAGAGCATATCTTCATTGTCTTTCGTTTTATGAGGGGGAAAAGACATTACAATTTATAAAAGTTGAAATATTGGAACTAATCCATTCAAAACAGGTTAAAAGAAGATGACTCAGTTACGAAAGTTTGATTTAAAAAAATATTGATCAAAACATTAAAAGGAATCGAAGAGGTAATAGTAATTTTACCCATTCTCGAAAACTAATATTAAGACTAAACTTAAGCCTTTTTTTGGGTGAACTAAATATTTACAAATATACACTAATGAAACTATGATAAAATAATTAATTTAAATCATAATTTTTCAAAATAATATTCGTAATATTCATGACCCACAATTTTACCATTTCTATATTTATAATATTAAGATTATGAATATAGAATTTGTACATGTTCTAAGAAAATACTAATTCTTTTTTTTAAAAAAAAAAGAAAACACGGAAGACAAAATTGGACTTTTAATTTTAAGCACTTCTCCAGTACAAAATTAAACTTATAAGTTGAATGCCTACATTAATTGATCTAATTACTTTTGTCAATGAGTATTGATTAATGTCTTAATCAACATTTAAAAGAAAAAAGAAAAAAAAAACCCTTATATTCAATGAGTGATTGCCAAGTGTTTAAGCATTGTGTGATCACTCAAGTTTAAGTATAGCTAGATAGATAGATAAGATGGTTAGAAGTTTTATTAGTAATTTGAGACAATTACTGCACCATTTTATTGCTTCTGTCAAATCAGTCACCAATGATTATAAATATTTCAGATTGTCTGAGTTTTTAGGTTGAATTTGTATTATCATCCGCATGTAAACGACCTATATTCATCACGTGAATAATTTACACTTATCGCTAGCAAACATTCGACTTCAGGTCGATTCATTCAAACAAATCGGATATTGGGACAAAGACTTCATACTTAGACCCTGTTTGGATTATAAATCGGACACTCTAACTAGATCCGAATTTCGATGTCCGATGTCTGGACCGGTTGTCCAAATCTATGATATGATTTTTGGACTTTTTGTGAAATTTTGTGTCACCGAACCCAAACCTAGTTGTCCAAAAAAAAAAATTTGTATAGCTTTCTAGAAATTTGAACCAAAATGACACATAAACCTAGGTGTAAGATGTTCAAATTTGTCCGAACGCAAAATGATTAAAGAATCTAGACAACTAGAACCCAATCGTCCAAACCCGAATGCAATCCAAACTTAAATTCACACATGACCTGTTGTCAGTATTTAAAATTCAAACAACCAGTTTTTAATCATATCCAATTTTTTACAAGTCAAATAAATTCAGAAATTGGGCCGAATGAATATTTGCCGACCCTTAACTACATTAATCGGCCGATATTTATGATTAGACACCGTATGCTTTTGTGTTACGACCACATTTTAGTTTACGATCAATAGTGACAATGCAAGTTGGTTGGTGTTCAAGCCCAGGGACCCCAAGCCCAGCACCTTTCTTTTTTCTTTTTCCCTTTTCTTTGAAAAAAGGTGGCATTATGTAACGACGTCGTTTGCTCTTAATGCGAAGATTTTCGATGTATGCACGATGTGCAGGCAAGTTTCGAGTTTGTGCATATCGTCTTCGGCAAGCTTCTCTCAAACCCCCTCCCATGGCGGTTTCTCTCTCCTCGTTCTCCTTCTCCTGACCCTCGTCTAGTCATCTTCTTCCTCCTTCTTCTCTCTCTTTCTCTCTAGTTTCTCCCTCCAAAATGTGCGACGAGGTGAAGTTCAGCGTGCTAGTGAGCCTCTTCAACTGGATGACAAAGTCGAAATCCACGTTCCAAAAACGCTCCAAGTTCCGCAAATTCCTGGACCATTTCTGCAAGCCAGGCGACTACTTCTTCGCCATTCGCCTCATCCTTCCGTCGCTTGATCGCGAGCGTGGCTCGTATGGTCTCAAGGAGTCCGTTCTCGCTCTCTCTCTCATCGACGCCCTCGGCATGTCTCGCGACTCCGAGGACGCCAAAAAGCTTGTCAATTGGCGCAAAGGCGGCGCCAAATCCGCCGGAATTCTCGCCGGAAACTTCTCTCTTGTCGCCGCTGACGTCCTGCAGCGCCGCCAGGGCTCCGTCTCCGGCGGCCTTACGATCCGCCAGTTGAATGAGCTCCTTGATCGCCTGGCCTCTGCCGAGAGCCGTGGAGAGAAGACGGATTTGCTTGGAGAGTTGATTAGGAAGACGAATTGGCAGGAGATGAGGTGGATAATGATGATTATATTGAGGGATTTGAAGTTAGGGATCAGTGAGAAGAGTATTTTTCATGACTTTCATCCTGACGCTGAGGACCTCTTCAATGTCACCTGCGATTTGAGGCTTGTCTGCGAGAAGCTTAGCGACCGGAAACTGCGGCATAAGAGGCAGGACATCGAAGTCGGCAAGGCGGTGAGGCCGCAGCTTGCAATGAGGGTGGCTAATTGTGCTGCTGCTTGGAAGAAGCTCCACGGGAAGGAGGTTGTGGTGGAGTGCAAATTTGATGGTGATCGCATTCAAGTTCATAAGAATGGGACTCAGGTGAACTTCTTCTCTAGAAATTTCTTTGATCATCAAGAGTATGAGCATGGCATGTCGAATGTAATTGTTGATAATGTGTTAGCGGATAGGTGTATTCTTGACGGGGAAATGTTGGTTTGGGATACTTCAACTAATCATTTTGCAGATTTTGGGTCGAACCAAGAGATTGCTAAGGCTGCTAGAGAAGGGCTTGAGAGTGAGAGGCAGTTGTGTTATGTTGCTTTTGATATACTTTATGTTGGGGATACGAGTGTCATTCATCAGACATTGAAGGAGAGGCAAGAGCTCCTTAGGAAGGCAGTGAAGCCTGTAAAGGGTCATTTGGAGATTTTATTGCCTAATGGTAGTGATGAGAGTCTTAATGCTCATAGGAAACCTGGTGAGCCGTGCTGGTCCATTGTAGCAAACCATTTGAATGAGGTGGAGAGGTTTTTCAAGGAGACAATTGAGAACCGTGATGAAGGGATCATTCTCAAGGACCTCGGGTCAAAGTGGGAACCGGGTGATCGAAATGGGAAGTGGCTCAAAGTGAAACCTGATTATGTTCGGGCTGGTTCTGATTTAGATGTGCTTATCATTGGAGGTTACTATGGTTCTGGCCGTCGAGGAGGGGAGGTGGCTCAGTTTTTGGTGGGACTTGCTGAGAGGCCTTCGCCAAATACATGCCCAAGGAGGTTCATGTCCTTCTGCAGAGTGGGTACAGGGCTTTCTGATGAGGAGCTTGATGAATTGGTGGCCAAGTTGAAGCCATATTTTAAGAAATACGAGTACCCAAAGAAGTCACCCCCTAGTTTTTACCAAGTTACTAATCACTCAAAAGAGAGGCCAGATGTCTGGATTGAGAGTCCTGACAAATCAGTGATTCTAGCAATTACCAGTGATATTCGCACCATAAGTTCTGAGGTGTTTGCTGCTCCTTACAGTCTGAGGTTTCCTCGGATAGACAGGGTGAGATATGACAAGCCTTGGCGTGAATGCCTTGATGTTGAGTCCTTTATGGAGTTGGTGCATTCAAGTAATGGGACAACGCAAAGAGCAGGACCAGATGATGGAGGGGGGGCATCTGAAAAGCCAAAGCGTACAAAAGCTATAAAAGGCGAAGGGAGAAAGAAACGTGTGCTTGCTGTTCCTTCTCATTTTGCTCATACAGATGTCTCCAATATAAAAGGAGAATCGCAAATATTCTCAAATATGGTATTTCACTTTGTCAATGTGCCTTCTAGTCATTCTTTGGATTCTCTACATAAATTGGTTGTTGAGAATGGAGGCACTTTCTCTATGAATCTGAACGACAAAGTTACTCATTGCGTGGGGGCAGAGAGTAAAGGTATCAAGTATGAGGCGGCAAAGAGGCGAGGGTGCGATGTCATCCACTATTCTTGGGTGCTTGATTGTTACTCGCAACAGCAGCTTCTCCCTCTAAGGCCCAAGCATTTTATCTTCCTGTCAGACTCTTCTAAGAAGAAGTTGCAAGAGGAGATTGATGAGTTCTCTGACTCTTATTTTTGGGACCTTAATGTTGCAGAACTGAAACAGATTTTTTGCAATGTGAATAAGTCCGAAGATGTGCAAGCTGTTGACTATTACAAGAAGAAGTATAGTCCACGTGAAAAATGGTGTCGATTCCATGGCTGCCTTGTTTATTTCCACCTCTTTGTAAAGCCTCTATCGTCCGATTGGGGAGTACTGTTGAAGTTAGCCTTGAGAAGGATGAAGGTTGAAGTTTCTGTAGGTGGTGGGAAAGTTGTCGATAACCCTTCTCAAGCAACTCATATGATAGTCTTGTCAGTCCCAGGATATGAGCTGAGTTTTGAGACCTTGTTGCAGAGTTTCCCAGAGAATCAAAAATATGTCTTATGCCGGAAAAGACTTCATGTTGTTGGATGCCAGTGGTTGGAGGATTGCTTCAAGGAGGAGCAGAAGTTGCCTGAAGTGAAGTATAGTTTGAAGCCAACTGCCTTTGAAGGGCCAACTCTTCAGGAAGAAGATGAGGCTGAAAATGATATAGGTTATCAAATTGACTCAACTTCCCTTTTTGACACTGAAAAGCCACCAAAGTCTACTCCAGAAAAGACCGCAAAAACTGTTACCCTTATTAGGGAACAGAGAAGAAAAAGAGGGCGCTCTGCTGGAACAAGCAGCAGGAAGGAAAAGGCAGCTGTAAATAAACCCCCCAGAACCAAAAGGGCCAGAATTGGAAATAGGCCCGCCAAATTGCAGGATATTGTTTCTGATGATGAAAATAGCAAGGGAGGGAGTAATGTTTCCGATGATGCCAGCTCTGAACTTGAAATGCACAACCATGTTCTCAAAGAAAGCACAGTTGATGACAAGCCGAGGAAAGCTAAAGCAGTTGTCAGTAAACACCCAACAACAAAAAGGGCGAGAATTGGAAAGAAGCCTGCTAGAGTGCAAGAGATTACTTCTGATGAAGAAACTAGCAAGGAGGAGAAAAATATCAATGTGTCATCAGGAAATGCCAGCCCGGAACTTGAAACGCATGGCCATGTTTTCAAGGAAAGCACTCTTGATGACATGCCTAGTGCGCTGGAGTCCAACAAATTGGGAAGTTATGGTGGTGAAATGAAGAACAGTGGGCTTTTTGTAAAATTCAATTCAACAGACGGGAATGAGGGGTACAGGCAAGAAGAGCTTCAGTCTCGAGTTCATGGGGCAGAGGGTCACCATTCAGACAACATTGGTCAGGTTACATGCAGTAAACTGGATAATGATAGAGAGTACTCTACCACAGGGAAATTGGAAATTATGACTGATCATGTTCAGGCAATGTTGCTGAATATGATTCCTAGTCTTGGGGTGAAGTCGTATGAAGATACAACTCCCATCCTTGAAGCCAAGAATTTGTCACCAATACCTCCTAGAGAGCTATCATCTATAAGACCCGAGGGAGAACCAGTGAAGAAAAAGAAAGTTAGCTATAAGGATCTTGCTAATTCTCTACTTAAGGATTAGCAGAATGTTGTAATCTTCAGTTTATTGAGTTTCTTTGCCTGCTGTTCTTTTCTGATTAACTGTAAATGTTTTACAGTTCGCAGTTTAAGATATGATGCATGATCTTCTTCGTTTAGATTTGGTGTGATTTATGCAGTCTGCTCTGCAATGAGATTCCTTAGATTCGGGAATATAAAATGGTACTCGACATATCCTGTGGGTGTAAATTATCACACACGGAACATACCTTGTCCAAACTTCGAATAATGGTCGGCGGCAGAATTCAGGTCTGTGTGGTCAAGACCCATTGTTAATGTGCAATTTGATGGTCGGCGGCGGGATTCAGGTCTGTGTGGTCAAGACCCATTGTTAATGTGCCATTTGATGGTCTGCGGAGAGTAAGATGTACGCAGTTTTATCCTTGTGATCTATGCAGCTTAGATCAGTCAAAATGAATTGCCGCCAATCCGACCTAAACCATAACCTAAAGTGCCACTCATGAAAAACAGAGATTGTTTCCGCCAAACCTGAAGGCCCTGATTGTCAAGTGCGACAACTATTTTGTTCTTCCATAATCTAAAATTAAGAATTGTCCTTCAATGACTCAGCTATTTAGAAAATGTACAGATGGAAAATGAACTTTAACTGGAGAAATCTGCTAACTACTCAAGTCAAACAACATGATGATTTGATTAATTAAAGTACGTTTTGCGATACAAAGCAGCACGAATGGCTTTTGGAAGTCCCAAGGAGCCTTAGAGAGTGCAGGCGTAGGAATGAAAATATTACACATTTGTCTACAGAGTACAGTGATAAAGAAAGGTAATTACATGGAAGAGAACAAGGGCATTGCATTAGATCCTAGAAGGGATCATCGGTATGGTGTTCTGGAGATATGCACAAGCAGCTGCAACTCCACTTCCCAATTTCACTGGGTAACCCACATCCTTGAGTATCATCTCCACCCCAGCCAAACAACCCAGCAGTTGCAACTGAAAAAAAAAAAGATCAGAGGTCATATTCAGTACACGTCGTAGCATGTGGAGATGGGAAGTTTAGAACCATAACTGGGCATGTGAAAAACTGATTGTACCTCATTCAGGTTACCGAGGTGCCCTATTCTGAAAACCTTTCCGGCTACTTTGTTGAGACCGAGACCTAAGCTTAAGTTGTATCTCTTCCATGCCCTCCTTACGATCTCTGCGCTGTCAATGTGTGGAGGAACGAGTATAGCAGTGACAGTGTCACTGTACCATTCTTCCTTCTGTGCGCAGTTTTTCAATCCCCAAGCCTCTACTGCAAGCCTGTACCAAATATCATTAGCATCAACATATAATGAATTATCTGTGTTTTATAGCTGTCACATATATACGCAATGACAATTTTCTAACATCCACAATCCATACATTTGCGGTATTGTTGAACAACAAAGTAGTACACCTCTCGAAGAAATGTCTAATAATGCAAAACAATCAAAAATCCTGCCCAGGAAAGTTTTTCTTGGGGCGGGGGGGGGGGGGATGTAACTTTATAAACCTTACCCTATGGTTCGTGTGACGAGAGGCCCTTTCTAAATTGGATGGCAGACAGAGGAGAAAGTTATCTACTTTTCAGTAAAAGATGAGGATAATTTGATGAGAGATCTTGCTTTAATACATCATAACCCAGTTACGAGCAGAAACAATTCCCTCAAAGTGACGCATAAAGAGGGATATATAGAAATATACGATAGACCAATCATTGAAACAGATGAATTGAGTTTGTAAGGAGAATCGAAATGGCGTGCCTCGTTGCTTTTGCCAGGCGGTTATGCCTCTTAATGACATTCTCAAGGCCTTCCTCAAATATGAGATCCAAAGCAGCTCTGAGTCCATAAAGGAGCTGGATGGAAGGAGTGTAAGGCCAGTAAGTTCCTAGCTTGTAGAACTTCAAGTAGTCATTCCAGTCAAAGAAAACTCTGACTGACTTGGCGGTCTTGGTTGCCGCCAAAGCTTTGGGGCTTGCACACAAAATGCCCATTCCAGTGGGAAGTGACAGAGCCTTCTGAGAGCCTGTCAGTGCAACATCCACTCCCCACTCATCCATTCGGAAATCTAGGGCACAGATTGATGAAACTCCATCCACCAGGAGGAGTGCTGGGTGATTGTAATTATCTGAAAGCAAAACATAAACATTAGAATGGCAGGTGTTCGTATATCAGAAAAAAGCATGAAAGCACAGAAACAACCATACAACGTACAACCTGCAAAAAGGGGTTTCGGAAGATCAAGATGTATACAAGTTTACCCTTGACCAGTACAAACATTGTTTTTGAAATACCACAAAAGCATTAATTGAACAATGAGAGGAAAGAATGCATGAGAAATTTTATGCACTAATGTCTTATGGTAAGCATTATGACATTTCCCAGAAAAGTGGAAAAAAATTCACCCAGAATCCTCCTGACAGTGGCCAAATTGTTGGTAACCCCAGTTGCTGTTTCATTGTGGACAATGCAGATAGCCTTGATACTATGTGCAGTATCAGCTGCCAGCTTTGATGCCATCACCTCTAGATTGGCACCTTGGCCCCACTCACTCTCCACGACGTCAACATTGAATCCAAGGCGTTGCTGCTGATCGATCCAGAGCAAACTGAATTGCCCGATCAGGAAGGATATGATGCGGTCTCCAGGAGATAATGTGTTTGTCAGTGCACTTTCCCATGCACCAGTGCCTAAACAAGGGACGTGAAGTCATAATCTGATCAATTATCTGGATGCTGATAATCTAAATCTAAAGCATCAAATTTCAAGTAGCATACAATATGATATGTGAATGTGATCACATTCCACATACGTTACATACACACAAAACAAGAAGCCTGTAGCATTAACTCCTTAGGAATTAGGTGGCATCCACTATATATGTTAATTGCGTACAGAGTTTCACTGGGCGCAGCTCTGACTAGTTCTAAACTAGTTGAATACTTAATGCAATCCTCTATGAACAAAGCGTGGAGCATTATAGAAAGTCAGGTTGTGATAGACATGGCTCATGTGGGGTTTGGACTGGGTCACCTGGTGAGATCAGAATGGTTGGATATGGTTTGGCCCATGCCATTTCAGTACTAAAATGGGTTCAATAGAACTGCCAAGATGACTTAATGTTGAGTAAGCCAAATTCACACTGATTCATTTTCAGTTTGGTCGAGTTGGATTGAGATTAATCCAGGCCACTTCATTTCAGGCTTGGGTCAAGGCTTGTTTTGAATCACACAATCATGTACAGGTCAGTTTTGCCAAGTTTTCTGAGTCATATGGGTGCATGAATATTTGAGTCGCTGTCTTCCATTAGTAGACCACATGATACAAGATAGTGACACTGGGTACCTGTTGTCGGAATGATAAAGGGAGTTCCAGAGGTGGTCTTGAAGATCTTCTTGACATCTTCAAGAAGTGTTTTTGTGAGTGCTGGAATAGCAGGGGACCGGTAATCCTCATTGTTACGGTTCATGGCTCGGATGACAGGTTCCGGGATGTTGACAGGCCCCGGAACAAATAGGTGATTCCTCCCTGGTCCATAGACGTAGTCCATCCTTCCTCCCCTCTTGACTGATCACCTTACTCCGAAGCCTTCAGCTGCAAAACGAACACAAAAATTTATTCTCTAATTTGATAGTTGGTATCTGGTTGTAAATCTGACTATTGGCTGCGCACCCCCCTCCCCCCAGTTCAAAGAGTGGTACATAATTCAAAGAAAGTAGGTTTCATCTCAGGTTTCACTACAATATTTAAAGATTTCACCTACATCTTCCAATATATTGACGTGCTACAAGTTATGGCACTGACACATCTACAAGTGTGGATTTCACCGAAAGCAAATGGTGAGAATATTATGATATGCACTGCCTTACCTCTAATAAGCAAAACCGATTGTTTCGAAGAGACCCATAAAAAAATAAATAGCACTTGAGATTATAACACTAGAGACTTGAAAATGGGTTCTGACATTTCCCCAAACAGCTTATGATCAAATCAAGCCATAGTGATCAACAAATGCTCCTGTTGATATAGAGTCTAGCATGAGCATGAGCATGAGCATTCCACTCACAGTACCCACAAAGCTAAAATATAAAATAAAATTGCAACAAGCAAAGAAGATAGCAATTAAGCAAACATTTCCCCCAAGATTAGAAAATAGTTTTGTTATTTCAACAAGTAACTAAGAACAAGTTTGTGAATTGTGATCAACAAGCAGAGGCAGTTGAATATGAATACCCCCCCAAAAAAAAAGAATACCTGAGGATGAGAGAGAAGACGAAGATGCAAATGATGTTAGCAGACACCTCTGGGTAAGGAGCCGCAGTGAACACGCAAGAAATGTTGGGGGTATAATTTAAAAAGAACTTTAAGCGATTTGATACTTGTTCTGCTTAAATAACATCTTGAATTCGAGTCTTGTAAATATAAAACTCTACGTTTTATTAAATAAATAGTAGCTCGACTTTAATGAAATAAATGATACAAGACTCAAAATTTTTTTTAAAAAGAACCAACTTTTTTCTAAGCAACAAATTAATTTGCGAGGTCCCAAAAATTTGCGTGATTGATTTTTTATAAGAGCGCGGGAGACCAATGAACGATCACTAAAGTGGGTCCCACTACACCCTCTCACGTGGCAGATAAGATCCTCCCTTCTCTCACTCTGCGGCCAGGAACGGGCGAACGGCAGCTCCACAAAAAATTTGGAAGCCCAAAAGAACCGAAAACACGAAGAAGGCCACCAATTACTGATTTTTTTTTTTCTATTTATCCACACCCCAATAAAATTCTATATTTTTAATGGAAAATGGAATAGTTTCGAGCATTTGGTCTTATAACCCCAAGATAGTTATAAAATTATAATTGTTTGAATGAGTCTGAAATCATCTAAAGAGGGGTGTGAAGTGTAAACGACTCTAATAACGTCTAAAATAATCTTCCTTTTTTTTTTGTTGTGGAGGGAGATACAAGCATTACGAATTTAGAAGTGAAGAAATCTATCCTAAGACTTTAAGAAATACGTTTTCCTAATATTTCACAATGCGTGTTCCATATGTCGTAACTAATGCGCTAATTCTTGCATGAGATAGTATCACTAATTGAGGTTAATTTTTGATTTTGTTCGATCCTCGTGTATTACTTCACTACATTATCCTTATGCCTCATTTTTGTTTTGAGGTGAGAAAGATGTTTTTGGATGTCAACCTTAATCACCCAAATAACAAGGCCAAGGGAAGTTTTATTTCAAGGACAGTCAAGGATGTTTTGACTACTAGGATGACTGATCATGCCATCATAAATATTAGAAATTAAAACTATTCCTTGAGTAAACTAATATGTTAATATTCAACATTATAAATATTTAATCAAATTTTTTTTCATTGTTTAGATTTATTTTATCAGTTAAAGAATCTTTGTATCTATTTTATTTTATTTTTTGGTTTAGGCATGTTCTTTTTTTGCAATTAAGTGTTCATCAATGACATTTCCAAGTAATTGATTAACGAGGAGATGGAAGTTTTTACAAGTTACACAATAAATAAAAAAAATTGTATGCATGCTAAAAGAAACGAAGTTAATTAAAATAGTAGTTAATATCCTAAGCGGTAATGTTGTGATATTTGGGAAAAACTTGTGGATTCACTCAATTTTATATATATCTATATAGATAACCTAAAATTACCATTTCTGTTGGACCCAAATAAATTCTAAAATAGATTTATTTTATTTTATTTTGGTGATGGTGTTGGGAAGAAGAGAGAGAGAAAAGAAAATTGAATTAGAACAGATTAGAGTCCAGTTAGTAACAAGAAAATGGAATATCCAGTACATGGGGCTGAGAAAGCCAAAGAGAGAGATAACAAGATAATGAGGTATCAACCACAGCCTTCATTGGTTGCCCAAAGCCACATCTCTCTCTCTCTCTCTCTCTCTGTTTGGTGTTGGTTGCTATTAGAGGAGGGCTGTGGACGTGTGTCAATTTGAAGCATTGCTGCTCCATCCTCATCCTAATTTTGCCAAAAACAACGAAGGCCGCCCCTTCAAACATTACTATTTCAACAAGTAATTGTCATCTCTACAACTACAACCAGGCCATTTGCAAATGAGGGGCCAAGGAACCAACCTCACGCAAATACTTCCAACATACACTTGGACATCTTTTTAATTTTTAGACCATCGACACCACAATCTGACTATATTTATATATCTTAGACATCCAAAGTATCGAAGATTTAGATGGCAATGTACATCTATCTTATCTGAGCCAATAACTTACAAGGTTGTACATCCACTGCTGATCATCTATAGTTGTGGTATCCTACCTTTATACAGTTTTGGGTAATCAACAAAAATCCATGTTACCAACCGACTAACTCAATATGCTATTAACAGTAGGCTCCGACCGAACAAATTGGGTTGGACTTAAAGAGGGGTCTCCAGGGACCAACTCAATGTTGTCCGGACAGTGCAACATCCACTGCATAAAAGCACACACGTCCAGATTCAACGGCTAGGATCAACCAACCCCGTCCCTGTGGAAGTCGCATCCGAGGAATGTCAGTAGGCTGCTTACTGTCAGAGAATGCTATTTGTAAATTACAATTTATCCGAAAAACATACATAAAAATTGCAGCCTTTGTTATACAGTAAAAGCTATCCAATCAGCATAAGAAAGTAACTTGCACAAACAATATTAAGAATATATAATCACATCTACCAACGCCTGAATTCAGAGTTTATACACAGAAACGGAATTAGATGACACAATCTTTGAGCTGCTCATACCATAAAATTGCACCTTAGCAAAGGCGACCATCATCGACCGTCTTCCATACATCTCTGATCACCTGCAATTTACTAATAAATCTAATCTAACTCAAAATGAAACCAGAAAAACGAGAGGGGGAGAGAGAGATCACAAGCACAGCAAAGTTATGCACAGAGACTCTTCTTTTCCTAGAAAAGGTTTTTGTGCAGCCCAGGGGGCGGGGGGAGAGTTGTAGGCCCCCACCCCAACTGAAATTATGCTCTAAACGCACTGGTTGTATCATACACTTTATCAACTGATTGATCAGAAGTAAATACACACTTGCACTCAACAAAATTTAATTTGATTGACAAAACTGCATAATGTACATTTCTGAAGGCAAAGTACATTTATCTACTCACTATAGGTTCATTTATAAGAACTTGGTTTGATCTTCTCTATATTTCTCTCTACTTCCGACTGTACTGTCAACAAATTGCTGGCCTCTATCTGATGACGAACTGAAAAAAGTGATCAGTGCAGGACTACAGGTGCCTCTTCCTTAAGCCTCTTTTGGCTAGCCACTGCCTATGTCAAGACTCTCGCAATAGATTGTTTTTCCAGTGCTCACCAGGACAATTCCAGTCTCCCGCCGAGCTTTCAACTTGGTTATCCAGTCAACAGATAGAAATCGGGTTTTTATTCCCACGGGCCAAAAAATTTGCGTGAGATGATGATGGCTGCAAAGGCATGCTCCACCAAGCGAAAAGCCATTTGGCTTTCCCCACCAAATTAACAGGCTATTCCACCCACGATTAAGAACTACTTGATACCTGAGGAGAAGCCTTGCCTCTGAGGATGACCGCCCTGCCGCATCTTGTATGCCCTCTCATTACCATACGGTCTGCTATCAGCTGGAGCAGCACCCAGTATCCCCTGTGAATTGGATGCAGGTAATCTCGGGGCGTTACTTAAAGGTTTCTGAAAAGGGCCTTGAGCTTCCAAGAAAGCATCTGTCTCTGCTCTCCGCCTGCGTTTCCATGCTTCAAACTTGTTTGAATCATGACCTCTAACAGCTGGTTCAGCTGTTTGATATGAGTTAATATTTTTTTGCCCTCTCAACCTTGCAGACTGCCGTTGATAAGCATGATTTCCATTGAAGTGGGAGGGCCCCACCCCAGCCTCCTCTTCATGTTCCTGCTTAAGTTTGGAATAAATTTGACACAACCGGTCCCCCGTTAAATTAGAGAAGGTTGACACATATTTCCATAACCGCATCATCATCCCTGACAAACAAGACATACTTTCCGTCAATAAACTGTGTAAACCTTATCTTTCATAATGACGACAGAATCCCAGTAGGGAACATCTTACAAATAACTTATGTATCTATAACACTTCAAAAGAAGGGCCAATCCACCCAGTTCCCGGCAAGCAACAGGTTGAGAGTAATTTGGTGATAAGTGCGAACAAAATGTAACAGAATCAAGCTTACTATCTTGCTTATGTGGTTCACTCTCATGTTCAAGCACTATCTGATCTATTCGCCGGCCCAGAAGCTGCAGGTACTTCCGGATCTTCGACAGGACCTGCACAGAAACAGGAAGGGATTACAAAAATGATATCACAGGACTTCAACCATCTCAACATTGAGCAAACTGTGAAAGCAGAAGTGTCAACCTTCTCCTTCGGAAGATTGGCACTGGTGGTCTGCAACTTCTGAAGACGCTTCAACGTCCTTTCTTCATCCATCATGACATCTTCACACCATTCCATCCATTTCACTTCCTTGAATTGCTCATATACTTCTTCATTATCAGACATTTCACCTTCCTCTTTGACTAAAGGTTCAGCTTTCAGGGTTCTCTGTGACCTAGTTTTTTCCACATGGCTAGTAGGCTTGAGAGAATTTGACTTTACCCCTTTACCTCTACCACGATTTTTAGGTGGGTTCTGGAAACTCTCTGCAGTTTTCAAAGATTTATTACTTCGCACTTTAGGATTAGACTTTTTCCCAGCAACAGCAGCAACTTCCTGAAAACAAAACCAGATATAAAGATACAAGAAGTTTTGCACCCATAACAGGCAAGATATTGCAGATGAATCTAAAAGTGACGACAAAATCCAACAATATGTTAAAGACCTTATCTGTTCAACAGTAAGGAACCAGACCTAACAAATAAGATGAGAGCGCGAAGTGAAAATTAGATCATACTTTAAAGATACAGTGCATTACACTCCCACTCATTATAGTTTCACTCTTTCCAAATTTAAGCCTCATCTTTTCAATCTTTGGGTTCACCTGGTCCCTCAGTTTTAATGCTTTTGAACCTAGGGTGTGTTTTTCTTTAAACTCTCCAGCTAAGCCGGAGACTAATCACCTCCAATAAAGCCAAAGTTTGAAGCTAGTAGTGTAGGGGTGTACAATGTATTATACTCATGGTGGTACAATCTAACTACTTAGTCTGTATACCTGGCGACAAAAGCAGCATAAAATAAGACTAAGGTAATACAGCAGCTTCAACAAAGGCAAAACTTCAGGTACCATTTCAAGAAGTGCAGACGCACGATCCTTTAGATTGGGAGCACGCGGAAGGAAAGTTTCGTGCGTTTGAAGTTCCGCTGGTGCAATCTTCTTCAACAAGCCGAGCCTTTCATCCAGCCGAATTTTTTCCCAATTGCCAAATCCATGATAATGCACACCCAAAAGCAATCTTGCATCATCAACTAAGCAGTAACATCCAACACCAGATCAGAGAAATATACATCAGAAGCAACACATGAAAACAATAAATATTTAAACAATGGAAAGATTACATGTCACTCACTTTGATTCCACCCACAACCTTTGGACCAATTAGCAGGCTTAAGGTACCTTAGTACCCGAAACTGTGAAATGGGATCTTCATAGCGGCTAATTCGCTTAGCTAAAAGTTGGAGCTCTTCTACACGGCTAAGCATATCATTAGCCTTTACAGGAACACCAAAGAAGTCCAACAACGGTCCCTGCCAATGTGACAAGGAAGACATAAGAAAATGCCAGGACAGCTAAAGAATGCCAGGAAGAAACATGCTAAAAGCAGAATAACAAACCTTAGGGTCAATAATCTCTCCTTTCACAGCTTCTTGACATCCATCAACTAAAGCATCGAAAAGTTCAATCTGCGCTTCTACTGGAGCTGCTTCAACCGCACCTCCTACCTCAGCTGCAATCAAGCTTACTTGGCTTGCATCCCCAAACTTCATAACCTAAACCAGCAGAGCACGTGCACTAGTCATAATATTGCACAGAACACATTTGTCATTTGGTAGATCCCTCTTCACAATCCCCTTCCCCCCACCCCGCCCCCAAAAAAAAGAGGAAGGGGGAGGAGAGAAAAAGGGGGTCCAACATCTTCTCTCCCCTTATTTTCCCAGATGCTTCGTCCAGAAGCAAAGTTCAAAATAAGTTAAACAAACCTCTTCTCTCCCCTTATTTTCCCAGATGCTTCGTCCAAAACCAAAGTTCAAAAGAATTTAAACAAACAAGAATTCTGCACAAAGCTCAAACTCATATGAGGAGTTTCCGCTGTATACAGGGATGGAGAATAAAAATAATGATGAATGAAACAGAATCTTACAGCTTTCGCAAAACGAGATGCATCTCTCTTTGACAAATTTCCATAAGACCAATCTCTAACTTGAGCAGAAGCTCCATCAATCATTGGGGCAGAATGCATAGGCTCTCCCCTACGACGCTTTGCATTTACCCTAACTGAAGTAGATTCCTTCTTTTTCCTTTTGTTCCCTCCATCAACTTGGGCAGGCTCCACATAACTCTTCGTAGATCTTGCCCCTCGAGGAGCTAATGCTTCCTGGATGTCCCTAACTTATTTAGAAATATACCTAGGTAATACAGAAAGCATAAAGTATAAAATGGCACATAGATGAACCTCTGCCTGAGCAACAGCTTCTGGCTTTATCCAACGGCTCCAGAAACTGGCATCATCTTCTGCATTGCAGAAGTTCGCAACCTAAAGATTTTGGCCAAAAATTACAATGTAAGCCACATTTAATGAAGGACTTGCTGAAATTATTTAGCAGCAAGACGCAGCGTAATGTTCATACCTTAAACTGACTGAGAAGTTCACTTCCTTGCTCCCCTTCAGTCCCCTTGTCCTCAACCTTCTCTGCTCTCTCAAGAATTTCATCTATATCCATGCTCAGGAGCCTCTTTTTGCTTTCTTCCTCATTTTTATCATCCTTGAATAGCTCCTCAGCTCCAAACCTCAAAATAGCTGAAAGCTCATTCTACAATGAACGGAGGGGGAAAAAATGAACAGCAAGAAAAAAGATCCACAATTAGAAAACTGAAATGCTAAACCAGCGACATGGGAACCAGAACGTCTGAAACAATAAGCACTAGGTGACACATAAATATACATGTCTGTACTACAAAACATAATCACAATCAAAGAAGTTGCTAATCATACTTTATCAAAGCCAATGCCCTTCTTAGCCTCCTTTTTCTCTAGTCTGCCCTCTGCATTTAACTTCTGGATCACCAGATGATCAAGCACCTAAAACCAAAAAGCAGTTGCAGCATGAAAAGGTGAAAATTCACTACGTCAACATAGAAAAAGAAGACAAATAGAGACCATAGATGGGCAGCAAGTCCCAGCATGTTACCATCTTTTTCTTCGCCCTCTCAAGTATATCTTCTTCAACACTTTTGCTTGTAACAAAACGGTAGATGTTAACGACTTCTTGCTGTCCAATCCTGTGAGCTCTACTCATGGCCTACCAAGAAAAAGGAGAAATGAGAGGGCTAAAACCAGAACTAAAATCATGATAACAATGAATAACAAACTGCACAAACCGCCACTCCTAAAATGATTTAAAAGGGACAACGTAAGCAATAACAGACCTGCCACTGACTTCAGAATTAGATGTTTCTTTCCTTTTTCTGGCCTGGGGGAAGGGGTTGGTTGAAGGGGGTTCAATGCCCTTTTCAATGAAAAGCACTGCCAACTATAACATGGTTTCCTATTATTTTTAAATGCTTGAAAGATTTTGGCTCCTAAATCACAACTATAAAACAAAACATCTTCACCCTTCTTTTTTGGTGGAGGGGGGGGGGGAAATCCTTTTAACTTGGGAAGGAGTGAAAAAGTAATATTGCTAAGAACCTGCAAATCATTTTGAGGGTTCCAATCTGAATCAAATATGATAACCGTGTCTGCAGTTGCCAGGTTTATCCCCAATCCACCAGCACGAGTAGATAAAAGAAAGCAGAAATCATCACTCCCTGGAGCATTAAAATGTTCCATAGCTTGCTGACGTAACTCAGCTTTTGTACTGCCATCTAGCCTTTGGAATTGGAACCCTCTGAGTAACAAATATTCTGCCAATATATCCAACATCCTCACCATCTGCAAAGATTAGGATTAAGAGTTACAATAAGCCCTCCATGGAATCATTCAATGCCAAATAATTGAAACACAAATCCAGCATTGCAGCCAAAGGAGTAACTTAGATTTACCTAAGGAAACTTACATATATAAAATAAAGGACGAACTAATGAAACTCTCACTTTTCCATCTAATTTGATCCTACACTGTAAAAGCAGATAAATTGCACATGCAGCGGAGATCCTAAAATTGACCTAAGAGCAAGATTTGGTAGCATATCGAAGATCATTTTTATAAAGAAGAGATTGTGAACTGGTACTAAGCCAGACAAGTCATAGACACGTCCAGTACCATAAGCAAAAATAGCGGTGCCATACCTGGTTGGCATAATTTTCAGTTATTTTCAGTTCATAGACAATGCAAGGTATCTTCTGATGTTCACTTACTATTTGCCTCAGCCTTCAAACAGTAGACTATCATAAGCTTGTCAACAAGAAGTAAAGCAGAGGCCATTTCAAAATTAAACAATGAACAAGTCAACAAAGCGACCAACATTAAGAAGAATACAAAGTCAAACCTGAGAGAAGATAAGAACACGATGTTTTGTCTCATGCAGTCTCACAAGCAGCTTATCAAGTATGACTAGTTTTCCACTGCTTAAAATAATTCGCTCAAGTTTACTGCCATCATTCAATTCACCACCATAACCATAATCTGCACTTTCAAATAAGAACGGATGATTGCAACACTTCTTCAACTCCACCACTATATTCAGTAATGAAACCTGCAGATTCAATAAATCAATTTCTCCCAAATGCTAATACAAAACAGGGGGTAGACCCACAACATCTTTGGTGGGCCCGGGGGTGGAGGGGGAATGTCATCTGCGATGATATAAAGTTTCAATAGAGGGTATGTGCTGCATTTTTTGCCTAGGGTAAGCAAAGTTCTCAGGCACTTTTCGGTGCCGGTTCCTAAAAAGCAGGAACTAGTTCAATTAGGTCCAGTTCCGGTTCTCAAAAAAATATCCCGAATCGGAACCTGGAACCTATTTAGAGAGAGGAAAATAAATATTTTTTTTATTTTTTACTACCTTTTCTTTTGTTTCTCTATTCTTGTTCCATTTGATTTTTTTTCCTTACAAAAATTGACCGTTCACATAGAGAATTTAACACAATATCAGTTAATTTGCTACTGCTACTTCAAGGATAAATCATTATATTTTTCAAGTAACTAAGATAAAAAAAATGCTAACTTAATGAACTAACTTTCTTTTTTGCGTAAAGATAGAAGAAGGATGTAGGAAAAGATCAAATATCCCCTCCAAATAAATAAGAAAATTCAATTCATTATGTTCTACAATTTCAACATTAGGCATGCCGGGCACCCTGGAATCAGAACTAGAACCTAACGTTCAAGTTCCGGTTCCCAATTTTTGGGGCAGGTACCCGGAACCGCTCACCCTATTTTTGCCCTTCTTGAGGAAAGGAGGGATAGGATGATCAATGGAAACCATTAAAGTATGATAAGACACCAAGAAGACATCTAACCTGATTTCCTCTAACTCCTTTGTTCAAGTCATGAAAATTCCTTTCCAAGATCCACTTATAATACCTGCAATACAATGCACGTTCACACGAAAGCGGCCTAAGACAGGTGACTAAGCAGCAGCTACTGAGTACCACGTAGGTTAAGTTGCTCACTGTTTCTGCAGGGGTGACATTTCAAGCCTAAGAATACGTTCAATTTTAGGCGGCAAAGATTTCTCCACATCCTTAATGACTCGCCGAAGAATGTGAGGCCTCAGCTCCTTATGAAGATTAGCAAGCTACAGAAAAATCAAGCCAGACTTCAGTTATAGGGACCAAACATTTTCTAATCAACGAAAGAATTGTCACAATACCTCCGTCTCATTGAATGAGCTAAGATTTTTATAATTATGGATAAACTCATCCTTATTACGGAACTTATCAGGATCCAGGAAGTGAAGCAAAGCCCTGTTCACATGAAATAGGGTCAACAACTAAGGTCAAACACCAAAATAAATGATAAATCTCCTTTAGAATAATATTGACCAAAATCACACCACAAAAAATCTAAATTGTAAATCAAATAATATGGCATCAAGAAAAGCAACATTCGACATCAGTAGACTGATATAACTACCAAGGACACACCATACCATACTACAGTATATTTAATGATATCGTTAGCAATTGCCACAAGGACGGGAAAAAACACCCAATGTGGATCATGCAACAATGCAGTTTGCCAGCAACTGCACTTTGGCAACCGGAGGGAGGAGGGGACACAGATCAACTCAATCCTGCCAGGAGTCACATGTACCTATCTGCCTGATTACCAACACTACACACCACAACAAAAGATTACCCCATAGCCTCTCCACACAAGGCTCCACTACAGAATAGTTGGTAGTCTCAGACATAAGCAACCTTTAACTTCGTAAGTTGTAACTGCTGCGATAAAGTTTCTAGATACTCAACCCCAAGGCATTGGTTGTTATGCTACCTGTCCCCCCCCCCCCAAAAGGACTGCCACCTCCCAACCCCCACCCCCAAAAAAAAGGCAGCTACACTCCCCCTTTTGTCCATTTCAAACTGACGTGCCGCACAGTTAATGAATACAATTCATGTATAAAAAATGCACGAGTTTTCTTATGTTAATAGGCATTATGTGGGAACATTTTCTCTTAGTTGTACCCTCAAAATCTGGTTTCCCACTGTGATCACAGCCGATAGCCAGAGAAATGTTAAGACTACCAAATGAAGATTCACCACATCACATCGACTTTTAATAAGATTTTTGATGTCCTAGGCAATCAAAGCCTAATCCGCAGGTGTTCTTATGTAAAAATAATTATGTAGGATCTACCAGCATGTCATCAGAAACCCACTCTTCAACTAATATGCAGGTTTGTCTTCTCTCCAGTTGAAAACCAACATGGCTTTACCAAGGCAAAATACAAGAAGATGCAAAGCAGCTAGCACATAACAATTTGCCTTCCAGTTATTGGCTTCAAAAGCATTCCAATTGTCAGAGCTGTTCCATAAAATAAAGTAAACTAGATACATACGCCCTATCATATCATGTGTACCACTGTCTTTTGGAAGCATACTTCAGCAAATTCAGCCAGGGGGAGGGGGAGCTGTTCTGGACATGAATTGCACACTATCACAACAGAAGGTAACAACCTTCCCAAATCTAACATGCAATGAATAGACATGGAGCATGCCATAGATGTCACTGATACCGTAAATGCCCCAGGTCACAACCCATCACCCACGTCCCCACACCCCCAGCAGCTCGGCCACATGTTCACATACATCAACAACAACAACAACAACTACTCCCATCTTCGCATATTTCATAAAATCCATCCATCAATGTGCACACGCGCGCACACACACACATGCACATGTGCACAGAACCTTCTCCAAAAAAACTACTTACCATAGCTCATCAACGCTATTTTGCAAAGGAGTTCCAGTAATAAGCAACTTGTTCTTGGTGCTAAATTCCTGCATGAGGGAGAAGGATCACGCTTAAGCCTTTGTTTTTGTAATTGAATATGCATGTCCACTGCAACACTGAATCATCTTACCAAGAGAGTAGTGTATAACGATGCTTCACAGTTCTTCAACCGGTGTGCCTCATCAACCATTAAGTAGCTCCACTTGATCTTTGACAGCACTGCCCTATCCTTTAGAATAACTTCATACGTTGTTAACAATGTGTCAAACTTGATTGCTCGTCCCGTGTTCTTCTCATGGTGAAACTCATACTGCTGGCAAACCTGAAAGCAATAAACTATATTAATAAGTATTTTTAGTGTAATCAGAACAAGCTCTTTTTCCCCTTTTGTTTCAGTAGGGAAAAATTAGCAAGTATCAGTCACTGTGCTGTTCGTAAGCAAGAGCAAAACGCTCAATTGGGACAAGCATGCCATTTATCAGCAAAGTTAGACCAATAGTACAACATTATGAAGTGGATTGACAACAAACCAAAAATGACAATTAACCTCTTAACAGCAGTTTCAAAAATCCATCATTTAATTTTGCATGCAGACAAAGATAATGCAAAATTGAAGTCTCAAAATTAACTCCTTGTGGTTGGTGAAATATCAAATATAGCTGAAGAATGTAACTTCAAACTGAAAATTCTTATTTTAGGAGATGGAGATCACTTCAAATTTGTCACATGGATTACCACTGCCTCCAAGATATCCACCATAAGTCTACGATTTAGTTTTGCATGCAGACAAAGATCATGCAAATTACAGTTTCAAAATTAACTCCTCATGGCTCATGAAATACCAAATATAGCCTAAGAACATAATTTCAAACTGAAAATTGTTACTTTAGGAAATGCAAACAGCTTGAGATTTGTCATATGGATTGTTATTGCCTCCAAGACATGTTCCTCTAGGTCTAGCCTCAATTGCTGACATAAAACACAAATATGTGCATACTACACAATGAGCGAAGAAAGCAGACTCATTTTAAATTGACATACAAAGAGTGTACACTACACAATTACAACAAAAATCAATGCGACAAAAGCATAAGCAGTATGAAAAGGAATCTACAAAGAGACCAAAATAAGAATCTAAGCATCAATAGATAACTGCAACCAACATCAGCATCTCCTATCCCCAGCCCAAAAAGGTAGCCAAAAAGGACAAAAAGGACCAAGCATGTAATGAATATTGCAACTTTTAATCAGGCTTTTTGAATGCGGAAGCCTTAAAAAAGATAATACAGGACACAAAAATAAATTATTAATTCTAACCTCTCTGCTTGCTCGAGTTCCAACATACACAATGACATTCATGTCAGGGAGCCATTTCCTAAATTCTTTTGCCCAATTGGATAAAGTTGATAGTGGCACAACCACAAGAAATGGCCCATTGATTTGTTGTGCATTCTGCAAAGAACCATAGTCCAATCATTAGTATTAGAATACCTTGGAAAGGACAGGAAACGCATACCCATCAGCCTGAACAAAGGTCACACCTGTAAGAACCCAAGCATGGAAACTGATTGAACAGTTTTACCAAGACCCATTTCATCTGCCAGAATGACATTAGTGTCATTCCTCCAGCTACAACAAGCAAGTGACAGCAATTAAGTGCAAATTTGGACATGAAGGCCGTTTCATATAACAGATTAATGACATGTTAAACATATAACACAAGAAGAGAGGTTGGACAAAACAAACAAGTAAATGATAGCAAAATATCTAAATAATGGGATTGGCCGGGGAAAAAAAACACAACTCAGATAGGAAAATTTGTGTTCCTATATCCAATAGCAATCTTGGGGTTAGGAGGCAGCTAAGACATGAGCTCTCATCTCCGCAGCTTCATTCAGTGAAGGACATCCGAAATATTCAGAAGGTACTGTTTACAACATTCAGCCTGCCAGTGAAATCAACTGCATGTTCATGATAAATTAACTGCCCAACTCATCAATTGCCATATAATATATACTCTTCTGTGCTATGAAAACCTCCCCTATTCTCAACTAAAAATAAATGAATAAATTAATACCAAAAAAGGAAAGAAAGAAGAGAAGAAAGAAGATTCAAGTAGACCACCAGACTCAATGGCAGCAACAATATAAGTAATCTGAAAGCAAAGGCGGCAGTCAAGCAGCCCAGAGAATACAGATCATTCTTACCTGTTCACAAGAAAATTCAAACCCTCAAGCTGATAATCACGCAGTTTCCCCCCTTTCAGCCATTCAGGTTGCTCATCCAGCTTTCGTAAACTTCCTACAGTGTGAACTTTCTCAATATGACGAAACTTCCACGAAGAGGATCTAAGAATTCCTATGCAGATTATATACCTTTGATCCTTTTCCGCTGGGCATCCACTGTTTTTCCTTGCACCATCATAGCAGCCTCACGAGCCTGCCAAAAGCACAAGCACATTAGAAACAACTCACTGCATACTAATGAGCCAACTGAGCAGGGGCCTATCAGGTAGAAAAAGCTATTATTTTCACATAAAAGAATATACATTTTAATCTCTTATCAATAAGAGAACATGAGTCTAACCCTGACTATTCAGCACAGCATTTATTCCACTTGCACACAAACTACACAGCACAAACTCAGGGACGATAAAGAGAAACACTGCAGCCACTCAGCAATCAGGAGCACCAGGCCATCCCCTCCATACACCCCCCCCTCCCCTTTTAAGAAGCATTGTGTGAGACGCAGGTTGACAGTAGCTCGGTTATGGTATATAATACAGTACAGGATCTAAAGATCTTATATTCCCAGAGAATCAGGTAGACTATGAGCAACTTTACTAAGCTTAACCTTTTATAAGGAAAATTAGCCACTTAATCCTTTATCAAACTTTATACACCACAACAAGCAATGAAACAGCAGCCAATTTAAATGAAAACGATGAGAACGGGAGAAGTCCATGATATGTATACGTGAAGGGGAAAAACCACAAGGCTAGCAAATGGATTAAGCAACTGAACATAGCAGGCCATCCACCAAAAGCTTTAACGAACATAGCCATGACAAAGGACCAATTTAAATAACCAACCAGCGCAAGCACAGTCCGGGTCCACCAGTGTATGTGCCAACCCATACCACACATGCCAAGCTAGAACCAATGGCCATCTCTCACAGAAACTTGAGAAATGCAGAAATTTTATCAGATACAAAGAGATGTGACCATTATCAAAGCTCCTCAAGACACATCATTCCCTCTCTCTCCCCTTTCTTTGGGGCGGGGAACACACATTTAAGCAACCCTTCTCACAAAAGTCCTCAGATAATCCTCATACGATATTTTCAAAAGCTAATAGCTCTCTACATACCAGCCATGTTGGGACATACGGAACTGTACTGTACATCTATCTAAACTCTAAAGCACTGATGAAGCATACGTATATTCTGAGAATCATAAGCAACGCTTGGCGAAGTCATGATCATTCTCAAGAAGAATACAAAGAATGTGAGCAGAATGATAACTGAAAAAACAACATTATGCAATTGCTTAAATTTTTACCTTGAATTCATCAATAGCATCCTGAGCAAATGCTATATCTACATCTTTCTCCCTGAAAATAGAACTTTTTCATCACCCAGAGATCCATAAACAAGTTATAGAATTCAAAGACACAGATATAGTAAGCTGGTCTGACAGAAAAAGAAGAGCCTTAGACAGTCTAGAAACGCTCTTCAGCACATCAAAAACAACTAGATGACACTTTGTATTCTTGGAGGACTTTCTCCAGCTTCATAAAGGTCCTTGCAGATAATCCTCTAGTCAGTTGTTATCAAGTGAGGAGTTTGCATTCTCTTTATAAACTTTGTTCTCCCCCCCCCCCCCTCCCAAAAAAAAGGAAACAAAAGAAAAGAGAGAAAATAAAAAGAAAAAGGGTACTGAACAGGATAAGAGAATTCAAGAGTTTGCATCAGTCTCACTGCTATATGACACTAGTCAGGAATCACAGCCATAAAAAAGAGAGCACAAGCAAGTCAAATAAGAAAAAATACTATAAGTAACCATTACCAGGTAGCTTCAGCATAAGATAACCCTTGCCATTTCACCAGATACTCAGGAGTCACATCCCCTGAGCTATCTTTGCTAATCCTACCAGCAATGATTCTCTCCACCTGTAAATACCAGAGATCAGATACTAATGAAGAACCTAAAGGCCAAACTCATCACTTACAAGTGAGATTACACAGCGTACAAAGGTGAAGGTGTTTGGTGTTCAACAGCAAGAGAACAACAAGTCTGGGAGAGAATACCTGACAATTTTGCTTGAAAAGATCCAAGTCCATTTCTTTGCTTACATCGTGGACCTCAATCTAGGAAGTTACCAATGAGAACTACATTAGAAAGGATTAAACTAAATAAATATCTATTTATGGGTCTTTCTGAGTAAAGAAAATTTTTAAGCAGACATCACCATCAACAACAGAGGGTTTGCAAACGATAAGAAAACAATCTAGAAGTTGATAAAAAAAAGGAATGACAGCCCACATCGTTTTATCCATAGATGGTATCTGCCACCCAGCCCTCCAAAGGAAAAAGCGTTGTGCTCCGGCTGGTTCATTTTTATTGCTTGTTATCTCCATTATTATTGACTACTACATCAGTTCAAACATGACAATCAATCCCAAACCCTTAACGAGTTCAATAAAATTCCAAACATTCTTATAAAGCAGCCATGAAAAATGGACAGAGCACAAAGCCCAAACTTGTTCTCCACATTCTGACCATCCAATCAAATTCTAAAGGAAATTAGTAGACAGCCACCCTTCCTAAATGTGAGGGTCATTCACACAGACAAACATGTAGATAAAAGCATATTGCCCATTGTTTTCCAATAAAGCTAGCAACTGGAGTAAAGTTTTTTTCCCCCTATGAGTACTCAAAAAAAAATTGTGAAAGCAATTGGAATAGGTTAGTCCCACATGCCAAATTTCATATCCCCAGTCACTTCCAAGTTGGATTCCATCATCAGGATCATCAATCTCTATCTAGTTTGTAGCAATTCTTACAGGAATAAGATGCATTGCCAATCGAAATTTAGATATTACCATTAATCTACCTTTGTTCCACCACCGGTTAATGTGAATAATGGCCATTAATCTTTTGTCCATCCCAAAATGCGAATAGTTACCAGGAGTGCCACAAGCACAAGGAAAATGCACAAAGAAATGATTCTAAATGAAATGCTTTCTATACGACTGGATATGACATCATACAAATAGAGTCAACAATTAAAGTTTGCACTCATGCCCAGTTCCACCTGGGATCCATAACCAACCATCATAACAAGAAATTGAAAAGGGGGCTTTCAACTACAGCAAACAGCATACATGGGGAAATAGCGAATAGTGCAAGCAAGTGAAAAGCAGATAAGCAAAGTGGAGTAATAAGAGCAGATAAGCTTGTCAAAAAAAAAAAAAAAAAAACCGAAGTAAGAGCAGACGAGCAAAGCTTTCAAATGAGTCCTAGATCCCTCTGCATTGTAAAAAGGTAAAGGTTGAACTTTGGTCTGATTGAGAACAAAGCAAATTGTATCTTACCTCCTCACGGGATACAGATTTCCGAAACCTTACATCCTCCACAACCTTCTTCATATAATTCAGGACCTTCTTGAAGCCACTAAGCTGCAATTTAGAAAGGGAAGAAAAGGAACCACCAAAGAGGGATGTATGAAAAAGATAAGGCTCATCAGCAATAGGTTAGAATTTAGCCTACCAACACCTTCAAAGGCAAAATGAACACAACAGTCTAGATGGTAGATACAATGCGTACATTTTGTAACTCTGTAAGCGGTTTCCACTGACAATGTAGATGTGATTGACCCTTCCATTTTATCAGAAATTCCATTTCATTCCAGTCTGGTTCAGTATCAAATAAGTGACTTAATAATACAGGGTGAGTTGACCTGTTGGTTCTCGTAGCCTCTTCAGCCATCCCTTTTGGCTGATGCCACAAAACCTTTTCAATTGTGTCACCATCGTCTTCTTCAATATCATCCTGTAAATCAGAATCTAAAGGAATTGGAGAAATATTTCCAAGCAAGTATTACACATAAACCAAAGAGAAAAGAGACAACAAAAGATCAGAAAACATCTCGCGAGTTATTCCTAAACAGTGCAGCAGTTCATAACACACCCAAAACATGGAATCTTTACTTGGCGAGAAATATAGAATTTAACAAGCCTCTAAACCCATGCTACACACGGGTTGTTTTAAAATGTTAGGTAAAATATTTTTAGAGATATTATAATTAATCTTATAATTTAAATTTTTAGAAATAATATTATTAACATATCAATAATTTATTTTCTTTTCTCTTCATAGAAGTAGCTAAAAAGACATTATTCATTTGGATCACTTTAAATCACACGTTGTTTTAATTTTTATTTTAAATAAAGTCTTAATAAATATTTAACACACATCACAACCGCATCATTCGCACTCACCTTTATATATAAAATATATGATATGATATATGACTAGAGATAGTTTTACCGGCTCCATTAGGATGACATATTTGATACTACAAGATTCGTTAAATGTTACCATCGCCACAAGCAGAGAAGAACATGCCTCAGTCAAATGGGGACCATAATGGAGAAAGGGGGAAAATCAACAAGCTTTGATTTGGTTAAACTTAGTTGACACACTTCGAACGACAGGCAAAACTAAGGGAACGAGACGTATGTAAGTCAACAACGCACGAGTTCCACTTGTTGAAATTGTCAACTGACCCGGCATGAAAAGCCAATAAAAGGGTCACCATATACACAAGTTTCATAATAATATGGCTGGCCCTTTATTTGGAACGAGCTGATAGGCAAAGAGATGTACAATTACAGGAGCAGTTAGCAGAAGAGGATCACAAAAAGGGAAAATATACCTTTTGCGATTTTTTATTTTTGCCTTCTTCAATTTCTTCACTTTCATCACTTTCAACATATGAGACCTTGCGAACAGATCGGCTTGATGTCCGAGTCTCATTTCTCCTACCCACATTGATGTTTTTGCGACCATGTGCACTTTTCCTTGCCCCAAAATCCTCATCACTCTCATCGTCTGAATCCTCAGCAGAAAATTCATCATCTGACATCTTGCCTTTTCTCCTTCGAGCAGAGCCAGCAAGCGATCTCTGACCCTTAAGGCCTTTTCCAATTCGTCCACTTTTGCTTCGCTGACCACCCCTCGTCTTCTTCTTATAGTAACCATCATCATCACCTGAAATATCAGGATCTCCTTCACTTTCCACATCTTCATCTGACCCTTCAGCTTCCCAGTCCTCATCCTAAAGCCATTCAGAGATAATTAGGAAGTACTCCAGAAAAATTTTTAAAAAAAACAATAGCTATTCTACACACAAACATATCCAATTGTAACAATTTACCGAAGACAACCTTATTTCCCGCAGGGCCACTAGCAGCTACACAGTCAGGATCAAAATCCGCATCATCAGGGTCATCTTCTGAAAGCAGAAATGCAAAGAAGAATTCAGTATATCACACACCTATATTACAGAGCAAAACGAAGGGATGAAAACAGATCAATAAGTATGAAACTCTCAATTATAGCACGACAAATCCCCTCAGAACTTCTAGAAACCTGAACGCAAAAAACAACTGACCATCTACTTCATCCTCATCCTCGTCATCGTCTTCATCTGCATAGTCATCATCATCATAAGCTCTCCTCCTATTTCGAGGAGCTGTGTTAGTTGGGGTAACTGTCTTTGACTGTGGTCTTGAATAGAGACTGGCATGATTCATTCCTCTAGATTGTAAGGTATCATTCTGATCATCCCCATCCTGCTCATAATACTCATCAGACAACATCTCATCTGCTGGAACCTTTTCTGTTTCCTTCTGCCCGTCACAATCATCTGACTCTAATCGGTCCTCTCCTCCACCAGATGAATTACCTTCAGACCCTTCATCGTTTCTGTACTCTGAGCCACTTCTAGATTCATGTCCAGAGTCAGAAATGTCATGTGAACCAACAGGTAGCCGACCACTCCAGAAAGTAGACCCCCATTTCCCAGCTGAACCTCCTGTTCTTCTTCCATATGTCTGAGAAGTTGATAGGTCAGCACCATTATTAACAGCCATCTCATTGTGTAGCCTGTTTGGGTCTGCTTCGCCATCACTTTGATCGTGCCCATCTAATTTCATTTCAAAATCATTTTCACTTGAGTTCAGGTCTATTTCTATGGGGCTATGTGCTCTATTGCCTGTATGATTTCCGCTCTTCTCATTCATAGCTCTGTTAGTGACTGTTTCAGCGGAATAATCCCTAAAAAATGCCATCCTCTGACATGGAAAGCAACTTGCACCTAGCAACTCGCTGCCGGCACGTAACAAACGAACCTGACTGCCCCTGAAACAATCCCGCAAAATGCAGAACGAATATGGGAAGTGAGAATAACTAACGCTGCCTACAGAGAAAGCACAATGCAGTGTCCAGAATGCAGAAGTAGCAGGATGAAAGAAGATGAAGCAACAAACATGCATGCCACGTGAATCATAAAAATACACAAGAAGTTAAATGGATCCCAGTTATTCATAAATCTAACAAGCCCTTCTTAAGGTCATGCCGAGCAAGGTGATACTATAACCTCCGCAGAGACTGATAAATCAACCATAACAACGAAGGCTACGTATGCAGTCCCTATAAATTATAAACCCAAATCCAAGCTTTGTTCGACTAAATGACGCTTTAACCATGGACGGACATTATTATGATCAAAGACAGAGCAGCAAAACAGTTGGAATTGCCATACTCTGCCTACGTCACTCAAGCCCAACACAAATTGAACACGTATCCAGTCCTAAATATCAGAATACCAAATCACGCCTACAAGGCATCGATCAAAAGAATCAAATTGTGCAAACATCAGATCGGCCACTAACCACTCAAAATACAACAAGCTAAACACTCGAAAGCTTCAACAACCTCCCGACGAACAAACCCTAAAATCGCATTAAAACTACAATCAAAAAACCCAATCATCTAAATCGATCACTAGTTTCCCACACAATTCACCTATCAGAAGCAGAATACACGACATCCATTGAGGTTGTGTGCCCTCGTACCTTTAAACCCGGACACAATACGGGTAATCGGGCACCGATGAAGGAGAGAGAAAGATGCCCAAGTAAGTAATCGCGGGTCGGAGCGAACGTCGGGAAAATGCCCGGGAAATCAAAAAAAGGAGGGACTACTATTCGAAAAAATACTTTTGAGGGGTTCTTCAGGCAATATTACGTATCAGAAATTCCTTTTTTCCTATTATGGTAAGAATCGGAAACTAGGGTTTCTCCGGAGACGGAGTTCGCCGTCGGTGGGCGGAAGAGAGAGAATCGGGTTTTCCGATTGGGGGCGACGATAGGGTTGATTTGGGTTTTGTCAAGAGAGAGAAACAGGCTCCTTCTAGAGAGAGAGTCAGGCAGCCAGAGAGGGAGGGGGGGTAGGGAGAGAGAGAGAGAGAGGTTATCAAGGGGGAAATAATAATAGGAAGGGTGAATTATTTTTTCTTTGGAGAAACGGGTTTATAGAGAGAACAGGGGAAAAAGGTGTAAAATTTAATTGGATTTTTTTCCTAATATCTCTGATAATTACTAGCACTATAAGTGAGGGTTTTTTTTTTTTTGAAAAAAAGTTAGGCGATTAATCGTTTAATCCGGGGGTTCGTGGGAGTGATTACAAGGCCAATAAGTTTCTTCCATGTGGCTGTATCACAATGAATATGTCTTGAGTCCTCGGTGAACCGACGGCCGTGATTGATTTGAATTTGAATATGCATTGTTGTTTTTTTGTCGTGCAAAATACATTTTTATTTTTATTTTAGTGATCAATAAACATATGATATCGCAAATAGGTATTCGTTTGTGTAGTTCAGCACTTACGTTATTTATCGCTTGGGTCTCGTACCGTAAAATTAGTTATTTGAACAGTGAATAGTTGTTCAGGTAACAATTAGTTGTTAGGTACTGAATAGTATTTCTCATTTAACTGTTAGAGGATAGTTGTTAGATGAGCTGTTGAAACAAATGCGTGCGGTAAATTTAATTGTTGGGTTAGCTAATTAATTTAAATTGCTATAAAAGTACATAGATATTTCTAAGAATAAAATTTTCAAAGGTTTTTTTGAACTAAAAAATATGAAACGCTACTTTTGACTGTCAAAAGTCAATACTGTTAAGCTTTTCAAAAACGCTGTTTAACATGCTAAAAGATACTAGAAATGTTAGTCAAAACACTAAGTTATTATAGCAGCCCAGTGCACAAGCATCTTGCATTCATGCAAGGTCCGGGGAATGGCCTAACCTAAGAAGTGAATTGTAGGTAGTCTAACCGGACTTTGTTAATAGCTGATTTTAAGGCTCGAACCCGTGACCTTTTGGTCACACACAAACAACCTTATCATTACTCCAAGGCTCCCCTTCCAAAACACTAAAGTTATTGAACACTAAAAATCGATTGATTAATATATTTATTTGGTCAGAACATTCAATGTTATTCAATACGTTATTATTGAACATGACCTCAGTTTTAATGGGTCATATGAGGAAGGTAGGAAGATTCACTGGCTAATCATAGGTCTAGCAAAAATATGCGCGACGCAGTCACCCATATCTGCTTGGTATGGAAAATAAGTGGGTACTTTGACGAAAGTCTTGTCTAAATTTGAAATTTGGTCAATCGCACAAGTCCAGTTTGAAATCCAGTTTCGGGTTCAAGTTTACAAATCTAGGTCCAGGTTGTTTGGATTTTTGTGCAAATTCGGGTCCAGTCATATTTGAACAATTGGTCATTGTACGAACCAAGATTATTTGCGAATTAGGACAATAACATCAAGCCTTGAAAAGCCTCAACAAGCCGACAATAGCACTATATATTGATATATATGCTTATTTGAAGCCCAAAATGTTGGTAAAAGTTGTAAAAGAAACAGCAGAATACGATCTCCTTAATGATTTAGACGTTTGGACTTTTGGACATTCGGGTTATTAGACACCAAAAAATAAAAGGCCCATCTGGATTTGAATATCTTACATTGGTCAACTAGGTTTAGGTTCCCATATAATATGGCCTATCGAAATTGCAATCCAAATAAGGTCTAGGTATGGTAATTTTGACCGAATGATCTGTTTGTCCAAACACATATTTTTGCTAGGTCTAACTTAGCATATCCGAATTATGTTTGTTTAAAATTGATAGGAGAATTGGTTCTTTAGGAGAGGGAGACTTTTGGTGATGCAGTCTTACAAAAACAAGTATGATGCTTAGCTAAAAAACCATTTTTCTTTGGTAGTCCACCCCATTAAGGGTCATTATTACCCTAAATCCAACATTTTAAATGCCAAGTGAGGTTCGCAGCCTAGCTTCATTTAGAGAAGCCTTTGAAGTGCTTGTTATGTTGTCAAAAGCGGTGCCATGTCGTTAATTAGCAACGGTGAGGTTGTGATTGCGTGGGCTAATCGATGGATCCTAATACCACGTTCTTGCAAAGTGATTACACTCGGACCTATGCCCATGTTTCTTATTATAAGATACGATATCTTATCAATTTTGAATCTGATTGTTAATGTTTGATGACATCAAAGACTCTCTCTTCCCATATGTTGTGGATGTTATTTTTAATATCTCATTATTATATGATTCTTGGCTTATATATAAGCTCGTATGGTATTGCTCTCCTAATGGATTCCTTACTGTAAAGCTAGTGCATCGTATGATTCTTACTATGATGCATGCAAGTAAGGGATGCTCCATAACACTCAAGAGAGAGAGGGAGAAGACTCTAGAGAGAGGTTTAGGCTATCTAGTGAGAGCGGCCCCTTGACCATAAAGAAACTGCCCGACCGCCAACTGTCTTCTTTCAATGAACCTTCAGCAACCTCCAAACCTAGCTTTAATGGTGAAGTCCCTTCGACTTCCCATCAATTCGCCTTCTTTGTCACAAACGTTGCACCTTGGTGGTTACAGCTCCAATTTATTCCCACCCACTTTGATTTGCCCCCCAAAACTACTTCATTAAACTGGTTCCATGATGAGATCTGCCTCTGCATGTCTCGCTTTAGATATGATTTATTGCCTAAATCTTCTTCATTAATGGTGGACATGACAACCGTATCTCCTCTTCAGCACTCGGTCTTCGTCCAGATCAACACCTTTCTGCCTAAAATTCCCTCTCTCCTTTGTCTTAACTACACTAAAAAAAGTCGTGAATCTTCAAAGCCAGAGATGGTGTGGGGGTATACTAGAGGCGTCTTTTCGCCTCCTGGTGGTCATTAACTCCTCCAATATGTGAGAATCGTTCTTCTCATAGGAGAACTATGATTACAACCAAGATTCTAGCCACCAAGCTACTTCCATAGCAGCACTCGAGTACGAAGCCACTAGATCAAGGTGGTTTGTGAGCAAATTGGAGGGCTATACTAGAAATTTATCTTGGATATGTGGTGTATTGACCCAATTAATGAGAATTGGAGAGGAAAATCCGCTCTTTCCAAGTGATATCCTTCCTTTTAGTAGCTTTAAAATCATGTTATACTTGCATGACTGTCGTGGTGTGAGGGTGATCCATATGTTTTTATTTATTTTCTTTTTTAGTCCTGCTTGTGCCTTAATGAAGTTTAAACCACTGGCATGCCTTAGCACTAGGTGGTCTAGTATAAATAAAAGTAGTGTGAGCCCCCATTTTTACCAAATCTACCATTACCTCCATCGGTTTAAACCGTTATTGCCTATAAACAGTTCGTCTCCAACATTTCCCTTTTCACTAGCTAATAGCTCAGATGGTAGTTTTGACCACCGCAATAATGTCCCACTACTGCTCATACTTCCCAATCTAAAGAGTTACCTCTGTTGGATGGAATTCAACCTCACAATAATAGCCATCCCGATTAAACTAGACACAATCCCTATGGAGATGCCCTCAAATTCGATGTTGGGGGTAATGGTAATTCTCAAGTCCCCACATCTGAACCAAAACTTTGTCCTTAACTTTCAAGAGATAACCCTACATGGCTCATTCCCTTAGGTAAGTTTTCTCACCTTTCTGACCAGCCTGAAATTGATCCTCCCATGCCCCCTTATCCCCAGCCGAGTCATAGGAATGAGTTGCTTGCTTGTTGCCTGATTGGGAAAATATAGGGGGACCGTCTTCCCCTCCCTGATATTATTCATAAGACCAAGAAGGAATGGTACTTTGTCAAAGGGCAAGTTGATTATATTGACGCTGAGAATGATTGGATAATGCTTAGGCTTGCCAACTCTGAGGATAGGCTGCTTCTCTACGACCAGAGGTTGTGGTATGTAAATGGCCTTAACTTTGTAATCCAAAAATAGATCCCTTTCTTTGACTCGTATTATGCTTCCATTACTGGAATTAATCAATGGGTTAGAGTCCTTAGGCTACCATGGGAGTTTTGGGATCATGACTCTTTAGCTGTGCTTCTGAAACCTATGGGTCCCATAGTTATAGTGAATCAAAACATTCTTCTACACCCCAAAGGCAAGTTCGCTTGTGTCTGTCTGAATATTGACATAACCCATCCCTTGCCTGAAAGTCTTACCATTGCCAGAGAGGAGTTGTCTATGAGAGTCCCCCTCATTTATAAGGGACTTCATGAAGTCTACCCCCTGTTTTGAGGTGAGTCACACCAACTAGATAGCTGCCTCAAACTCCCTTCCTAGAAAAAATCCAAGTTGTGGTTCAAAAATTTGAAGAACTTAGTGATTGCCCACCTAATAAGGCACCCTCCTCCTCTGCTTCTGCCTAACCCCCTCTGACTGAAAATTGGGCTACAGTTTCCCCCAAGAAAAGAATCCAACCTGTCCTAGGCCCTCGTTAAAAGAAAACCTATAATCTGAAACCTCAAGATGCTCCCGTTTGGCCACTACTCCTTCTAACCCCCTCCCTGTGGCTGCCCAAACAGTGGCTACTAATTTGAAGGGAGCCCCAACCCTTCTTGACCCTATTGGGATTATTTTGGCAAATCTTATTTCCATGAAGACCCAAGGTGAAGGCTCTTCCAACTCGGACACATTAATTGCTATGGAAGATGATGAGGAAGAAGGTATGGATGCTGATGAGAATGTTGACATGTTCCTTAATCTCGAGAATATTGAGAATGTGGAGATGTCAACGAATTCCTCTAAAAGGAAGAGAGTTGAGGAGGGTGAGGAGTGTAGCTCTCACACCTAGTTACCTCTGACCCGGATGCTCATTACTTCTTTTTTGCTAATGTTTAGAGCTTATTATTTTTTGTCTATGTGTCACTCCACTAGATGGAGATGGTGCACTTTGCAGACTACTTTGTACATTCCTCCTTTAGGAACCCTTCTTATTGTTGTACTATAGATTCTTGTACTTCATGTTATAGTGCCTGAATGTAGGGTGGTTCTTATCTTTTGTGATGCTATTATTAGCAGTGAATGGCTAGGAATCTATGCTAGCTGTATTAGTTTCGGTTATTATATTTTCATCAAAATGGCATACTGTGGTGATAATGGTTTGGATTTGAGTTTCTCAACCTACCCCCTGCGCATAGTGATTGGTTGATGTCGGTTGTAACCGGATTATTATCCAGTATTATGATGTTGTGCCTAAAAATAGGTGGTTGTTGGACTTTGCCTATGTAGACCGAACTTCGTGTTGCCCCTAACTTTAGTGAGCAGCCGAAGTTATGGCTTTTATGGTTTAGTCCCGCACCCATTAAGAAGTCAATGATGCAAATCATTATGCCCGAGACTTCCCGACTTAAATTACACACGATCTCCAACCCTTTTGTGCCTTGTCATGCAATAGCTCAATACTAGACTAATAGCATCTCGTTCTCGTATGAAACTATTATACTATATATTGTTAATGCACTTCCTAATTCTTGCCTGGGACTGTGTAAAGGCTATGAGTGGAAGAATGCATGGGCTTCAACCGGTACATGGATCTCGCCTAAAAGTTTAATGTCCATTTATGCAAGTGAAGGGCGTTGCCCTTCCAAGGCTATTGAATTGACTGCCATTGGGCCTAGAAAAATTTTGCAGATTTATTATATTATGAGTTCTCTTGATAAATATACACAGCTTATTATACGTGGCCTGCTTTTTGTATTACTTACAGCAAGTGTTAGCCACCAAACTCCTGGTTATTACCAAATATCAAGTCTTATTACAGGAAACATTTTAAAACAAACTGCTAATGGCTTATTAAAATTTCGACCATATGACAACATTACTTTTATCATTGGCAACAATGATAGACATTATTATACTATAAGTATGTATTGTCATCCTTCTAAAGGCAGATACTTTGTATTATGGCACAATTGTAACCTCCCCCAGCCCCATAGATAAAATTCAGCCTTGGATCAACGTATGTGTATTACCCTTAACGTAATTGGTATGGTGCGACTATTAAAGGATCTAAGTGTTGGCACTATCCAAGCAAGCTTAAGTCTCGACACCATGAGAATGGAACGACGAAAAACTAGATCACATTCCCGTTAACCTATGATAATAATTTGCCAGAATACACAAGGTGTAAAAAAACCACAGGTTATTAAGGAAGTTCGATCCTTACAAAAACTTATAAGGCGGATATGATTTTCTTGCTAGACACATGGTTAATGAGAAAAATATACTTAAAATGCTTCTTCATCAAATGGGATTTGATCACTACGATTATGTATTAATGAATAATCATGCGGGAGAAATTGCAGTACTATGGAATAATGGTAAAATTCACGCATCTCCCGTACTTAAAGAACCAAGAGTAATTCATATGCTCATTCATGATCTTGAAAAAGGCCAGAACTCAATCGTTTTCGGAATCTATGATCCAACCCAACTCAAAGAGAAGGATAAGTTTTGGGAACATCTCCTACAACTTAATCTTGTGTTCGATGTGCCCTGGTGTTTAATGGGAGACTTTAATGAACTTGCTAGTCCTAATGAAAAAAAGGGGGACAGACACTCCCTAGCGGTAAATTTCAAAGACTTAATCACTTCCTCTCAAGGATTGATGTGGAATCTATCCAAGTCAAAGATAACTTATTTACGTGGAAAAAGAAAGTTCACGCGCATTTAGTATATGAAAGACTAGATAGAGCTATAGTCGGGAAAGATTGGTTAACCATGTATTCTAACACTATTGAGGAGCATGGCAGCTTCACCTGCTCAGATCACAGGCCCAGCGTTGTCTCTTCTGACGTCACACTGAATAGACACAAAGCGTTTCTCTTCTAGTTTTAGAACTTCTGATGCAAGTATCATCAAGTTGATACTATTATCGCAAAAAACTGGCGATCCAATTTCAAAGGAACAAACATGTTCAATTCCGCTAAGAAACTCAACATTATCAGACATGAAGTTAAAGGTTGGTTGAAAACCCACTTCGGCAACCTTCACAAAAAAATATCTAGAAACAGACAAAGAATTGACTATGAAGAAGACAAACTCCTATCAAATTCACAGAGTTTTTGACTTAACTCATGGTTAACGTGACTCCTTAAACAGAGAGAAAAAATGATGTTCTTCCACCAAAAATATTGGGGCAACTGCGACAGAAAGAATGGTTAGTGAGTGGAAACATAAATACTACCTTCATTTAGCATAGAGCAAACATTGGAAGGAAAAAGAAGTTGGTTATCAAGCTTTGAGATGACTGTGGTCTATGGATAGCTGACCATAAAGCAATAGCAGACAAATTTACAGTTGACTTTTCCAAAAGATTTAAATCAAGTCATGATAACCGGCGTATCCTAACTGACCTTGGCCTAGGAAGTCTAATTTTGGACCTTGAAAATAGTGAGTTTATAAGGCTCCCTAATTTGGAGGAAGTAAAAGACGCACTGTTTAGCATTGATTCCAATAAAACACCAGGGCCTGATGGTTTTGGAGCAGATTTTTTTAAGAAGTATTGGAATATTATTAAAAAAGACTTGTTTAATTGTGTCCTTGAATTCTTTACTAATGGAAAGATTTTAAAAGAACTTAATCATACCTTCATAGCACTCATCCCTAAGATCGAAAATCCAGTGCAAACGAACCAGTTTAGACCAATTAGCTGATGTTCCACTATCTATAAAATCATTGCCAAGATACTTGTTAATCGGTTAAGACCACTGCTTGATAAAATAGTCTCGCCTCTATAAAGTGCCTTTATTCCAGGTAGATCTATCATTGATAACATCCTCATTTCTCATGAGATAATGCATAAATTCAAGAATCAAAAGGGCAAAGCGTCTTGGGTAGCCATTAAACTTGATATGGAAAAACTTATGACAGAATGGAATGGGACTTTATTGTGAAATGCTTTCAAGAAATATGCTTCCACCCCACCTGGAACAAATGGATTAAGGAATGTATCTCGTCAGTATCTTACTCTATTATCGTAAATGACGAACCTAACGGTCTATTCACCCCGACTAGAGGAATTAGACAAGGTGAACCCCTTTCTCTATACATATTCATCATTTATACGGAAGTCTTTAGCCTTTGGTTATCAAAAGAGGCAACCACTAGAAAATCAGGAATAGGAATCAAAATTTTTCTGAGATCCATCACCATTCCCAACCTGCTCTTTGCAAACGATTGTCTAGTTTTTTGCAAAACCAACATCGGCAACTATATTACCTTGAAATCATTGTTGGACACATTCTGCTCTATTTCAGGTCAACTATTTAACTATCACAAGTCGGTTCTCACGCTCTTAGAAAATGCCTTTACTCATCAGAGGCAGTTAGTTACGAGCTTTTTAATATTCTACACAGAGCCTCTTTAGACAACTATTTGGGTTGTCCTCTCTTCCAAGGTCGACCTTCCAAATCTACCTTTAAAGAGATAATTGATAGAGCCACTGCCAAACTTCAAGGTTGGAAAGCAAGCTGTTTATCCAAAGCAAGAAGAAGAGTGCTAATTCAATCTCAATTAGTGTCGTTACCAGCACACACAATGCAATGCTTCAAGTTTCCAACGACTACTAGTCAACAATTGGATTAACTCAGTTGAGAATTCTTTTGGAGCCATACTAAAATAGAAAAAGGGTTACCACTTGTTGCATGGAATAAACTCTGCATGCCAAAGAGCAAAGGCGGATTAGGATTACGAAAAACAGAAACGGTCAATAAAGCGTTCCAATGCAAATTGGCTTGGAAAATCCTTACTAATAAATATGGCTTATGGGTTTGAGCCATGACTGTAAAGTACCTACACAATGTTGATTTCCTTACTTATAAAAGAAAAGCTACTGACTCACCAGTTTGGAAGAATTTACTAAAATGTCAACCACTAGTAAAGCAAGGTATTATGTGAAAATTAGGAAATGGCGAAAACATCTCTTTCTGGCTTGACAACTAGATAGAAAATAAGAATTTAATCAAATTACCAGATGTCGATGAAGAAACCATCCCTAGTCCCCAAATCAAGGCTTTCAAGGTATTATGTGAAAATTAGGAAATGGCGAAAACATCTCTTTCTAGCTTGACAACTAGATAGAAAATAAGAATTTAATCAAATTACCAGATGTCGATGAAGAAACCATCCCTAGTCCCCAAATCAAGGCTTTTGATTTTATCCAACAGGACAAAACCTGGAACCTCACAAAGTTAACCTCTATCTTGGGTAATCACCCGATCATTCATAAAATACAAGGAATTGTCATTCCTGTCCGCATCAAACTAGATTCCTTTTGCTGGGGACTAGATAGCTCAGGGAATTTTAGTACAAAAACTGCAACATGGATAATGCACGATAAGTTAATAAATGACTATTCGGATTGACCCTTTAAATGGATTTGGCAAATAGATACCATGCCAAAAATCAACAATTTTTTTATGGCAAATCTGTCACAACGCGATCCTTGTCCAAGGCACTCTGCTCAAAAGAAGAGTGAACGTTGACCCAAGTTTGCCCAAATTGCCTGGGTGACATTGAATCAATTGAACATTTATTCAGCGAGTGTCATGTAGTCAAGAAAGTATGAGAACTAGCAGCAAAACACCAATGGTTCCCAATCCAGTTTTCACCTAGGGTACCAAGAGATAATTAATGCCCTAAAAAGGGTAAGATCTTCCCGTAATCCAAAGCTGCTTCAAAAATTTTCATTCCTCGTTTGGAGCATTTGGAAGGATAGAAACACTGTAGTATCCGATATTTTTTTTTAACCCATTACGATGCCTAACCAGAGCAAAGTCGACATATGTCGAATGGAGAATCCGAACTTGTATGTCGGACGATTATTATCAAAGGAGACCCTTTTTTCCCTCTTATATCTTTCTATCTTGTAAGATGGAACTCTAGCTCCACCTCTAAGATTCGTCAAAATCAACTTTGACGGATCACTCATCAATTCATCAGCAGCAAGAGGTTACATACTACGCTATTGTATTGGCAAACTAATCAAAGCATGAGCAGCTGCTTATGGGCATACATCAATCCTTGTAGCTGAAGCAATAGCGTTGCGAGATGGAGTTAATGCGGCCATACGGGCAGGCTTCAATAGGTTATGTATCGAAGGTGACAATTTCACAATGATCTAGGTGCTAAAAGGCAAAGGCATTGTCCCTTGGAAAATTGCCACAATTATTGAAGGCATCCGTACCTGGTCACATCAGGATACCCAATTCCAAGTTACTCATATCTTTCGGGAGGCAAATATGGCTGCTGGTTGGCTCTCTAAATTTGGTCATTCCATCATGGCTTCCTTTTATTCAGATGTCTGTTTTTCCCCAGCGCTTGGTACTATCTTAACCGCAGATGTAGTTGGACAAACTCTTGTGAGAAAATACACTTAATTTTGGTTGTTCTTAACCTTTTACAGTTGTAAAAAAAAAAAGTAAGGGATGCTCCTCCTGTGATGATAAGCAAAATTGGTGAAACCATTATGGGGCCTTGGTATCCTACCTAGAATTCACTATTTGGATGGAGGATTGCCATTATTCTAACTGATAGTAATATTGCCAGCAGAGTATTGGGTTTGGGTATGCATTATGAGTCGGACGCTTACATGCTTTTGGAGTGCCTTTTATTAGATAGTATATAGAAAGCCAATTTGGTGGAGCACCCATTTTTGGGAGAGAAAATTCAAGTTCATGATGGTCAGTATTGTGCTTGCAGTGCCTAATACGTTACGTCCCTTGACGAGTTAGGTGATTTTGGCCCTGTTCTATTTCGCGTTTTTTAGGATTTAGCTAAGAGCTTACATCTCCTTACATCTTCTTACATATTCTTACATCTCCTTACATCTTTTTACATCTCCTTACATCTTCTTACATCTTCTTAAATCTCCTTACATCTCCTTACATCCCATATAGATTTTGTATAACATTCAACAGCTACTTACATATACCCTTAAAGCTCCTTACAACTTCTTACATCTTCTTACAACTTCTTACATCTCCTTACAGTTCCTTACATCTTCTTACAACTCCTTACAGCTCCTTACATCTTCTTACAACTCCTTACAGCTCCTTACATCTCCTTACAGCTCCTTACATCTCCTTACATCTATCTATCTATCTAAAACGCGAAATAGAACAGGTCCTTTATGGCCAGATTATAAGAGTGCTATAATGAAGTGCTTGCAATCAGTTTATGTAATAGCCCTACTCTAACTACATAATTAATGCAATAAATGTTGTTCGATAATGATGATAAAACAAGTAAATTGAGTGTGCATATTTCAATTCGGTAATTGTTAATTCATATTTTTCAGGACTCGAGCAACGTTGAAGACCCACCAATTAAATCTCAAAATTTTCATTTTCACCGTCATTAGTGTTAAAGTAAGTAACGATGATTGTTGCCATTAAAATCCTATCGTCCTCACATCTCCTAAAATGTGAAAAGAATAGAGGAGTGAGGATTAGCACTAGAATATTAGTTTGAATATCTTATTAGTGAGACGAGAATTTTGTTTAATTTGAACTATAGATGCCAAACCCTTTAAAAAAAATCCAAATTTTTCAGGGATGACAGATGCCAACTAAACCCAATTCGATTTTCTACTTATGTTGGCTATTTTAGTTAGCAAAGGGGCGAAATGGGCTCGAATAATTGCTTTTTGGTCCCTTGAGGTTTGGTGAAATGATTACTGATTGAACGTCTTTTGAAAAATATTTATAGGACTACTTAGTTTAGCGTAAATGTTTTTCAGAGCACAGTTCTTTGGATTAGCTGATTTCTGGGTGCCAAATATTTATTTTTATGCCCCTGAACTTTATGAAATTTCTGCTTTTAGCCCAATTGGGGTTCAAAATGCAAATATTCAAAGCTTGTCCTTTTATAGAAGGGTTTGGAATACATAGGATGCCCTAACAGTAATGGTACACACTAATTTTACACATGGCCACAGTTACATTCCCATGGCTACAGTAGACTGACTTATTTTACAGACCTGACGCTTTTCAAAATAGTATAATAATGGAGCAACAACTTTTAGAGTCTTTTAATGCCGATAAGATTAGTCATCATTATTGAGATTTTGTATGTTTTCATCTCCAATAATGTCTTTTAGTCTACCATTATTCGGATAATTATCAAAATCTTTATCTAGTTGAAGAAGTTTTGGATCCCATTTTTCAAATAATTCATGGAGATATTTATTTATTTATTTCTGATAAGAATTTTTCAGTTCTAATATCAAAGAGATAATCAAAGACATCTTCTGAAGTAACTCATTCCACCTTCATATATTTGCTAAAGTCATTATGGTAGGCAAAAGTAGTATTTTCGCAATACATTAGCAGTACTCCTTGCTCAATCAATGCCCACATTTGATGGTAAATATTGAAAAAACCAATGACTCTTGCTAAAGCAGGATTAGTAACTAACTCATGTCGTTCCGAAAACCATTCTTATTGTTGATCCTCTGGGATTGTCTAAATCAATTAGTTGAACCAAATAATTGGTCGGTTTGGCTTTTCCATTTTCATACTCAATTATGCACATGTACCTCCACGTATAAGCATCTCATGTATGGGATTTTTATTGGACCATCAGGAGATATGAGAATCCAATGGATTCTTTTGAACATGCATTGTTGAAATTTAGTTAGTCTTGAGAAAAATGAGAAATTCAGATTTTGAATTTTCATTAGATAAACTACCATTCCTTATTCCCAAGCTTCCACGATTGGGTCATGTGAAGACTAGTTTAGAGTATTCTAATTGATTTTGATATTGAAAGGAACAAGTTCCCTAGCGATGGCGTAAAAAGCTTGTTATAGTCTTAACCATAAGTGCATGGTGCAACTATAGCTAACAACCAAGAAGTACGGGTCGAATCATTAGGGAGCTTACTTTCAATTACCAGAACTAATCGACTCATTCAATCTAAGCAAATCAAATTGAAAAGTAAAGGTATGACGACAACTAAAATTGTGAATCAGGAATCACATAATTAAAACACTTAGGTTGAAATTAATTGCACGATTACGACAACTAATCAATTAGTAACTCCATCAAACCCCCCCTAAATTTGCAACATGAATAGATGTATTGTCAATTAAGTCTGTCCCTTCCCTCTTTTGAAGATCAAAGATTAATCCTAAAGCTATAACCACTTATTTTCATGGGACTAAAAGTCGAAAGATTACAAGATACACGATATCATATCCCAATTAAAACCTCAATTATTTTCATATTGAAATCCTAACCGTCTACTATTTCATCTTTCGACGCTTTTCTACACCTGAATAGAAATACTGAACACTCTTTCAAGCAATTGATCGAACCCATGGTGAGGAAAGTAAAACACAAACATGGAACAAGTAATATTGGAGTTAATTCATGTTTAATAAGCATAATTGACATTAATCCCAACCCAAGTTGGGAGATTTAGCTGCTAAATATGATGAAAATTAGAGCACAATAATCACAAGGCATCATACTAATAACTATTAAAGAACTGAAGCGGTAGACAACAGAGAGGGATTGAGGATCAAACTTAGGAACTAAATAATTGAAAGAGTATAAATCACGAATTCACAATAATAGTCTTCAAAAACCTCCAAGTGTTAGTGTGCTAGAATACACTTAAAACCCTAATTGAAAGCCTAAAAAAAGATGATCCCCCAAATAAAATCACCGAGCATTATTTAAAATAAGAGTAGCAGTCGACTTACGGAATAACAAGCTATGCCAAATAGCATGGGATGCTATGTTAGAAACGTGTGGGAACTGTAGAGACATGGGTCATGTTCTTGGGAACTACAACAACACTGGCGTGCAGATTTGCATAACACTCCGTGTCACTTTCTGGAATTTGGCCTGGAATGCTGCAGGGATCTTGCATGGCGATGTAGTTTCACATGACACCTAATGTCATTCCTATCAACTTTGAGTTGCTGCAGAACTGCACAGTATGCCATGTTGTACCTTTTTCCTTAGGTTCTTAATTGATTTCTTTCTTCCTTTCCTCTCCTTAACTTCCTTTATTGAGAATTACACTTAAATCCCCAATTCAAAGCCAAAACGTCTGCAAAATGTGAAAGTGGGCCAAGTTAAGTGATTATGTGGGAAAACACCACATTTTCTCAACCCTAAGGCAGAAAGAAAAGGGAAGGATATATATAACAAAAATAGGTGAAAATATGGGGTTTAACACTGTCGGCTCTAGAGAGACAACGCTAACTCTTAGCTATGTTAGAAACGTGTGGGAACTGTAGAGACATGGGTCATGTTTTTGGGAACTACAGCAACACTGGTGTGCAGATTTGCATAACACTCCGTGTTAGTTTATGGAATTTGGCCTGGAATGCTGCAGGGATCTTGCATGACGATGTAGTTTCACAAGACACCTAATGTCATTCCTATCAACTTTGAGTTGCTGGCATGGGAATGCAGAACTGCACGGTATGCCATGTTGTACCTTTTTCCTTAGGTTCTTAATTGATTTCTTTCTTCCTTTCCTTTCCTTAACTTCCTTTATTGAGAATTACACTTGAATCTCCAATTCAAAGCCAAAACGTCTGCAAAATGTGAAAGTGGGCCAAGTTAAATGATTATGCGGGAAAACGCCAAATTTTCTCAACCCTAAGGCAGAAAGAAAAGGGAAGGATATATATAACAAAAATAGGTGAAAATATGGGGTTTAACACCGGCAACGCTAGAGAGACAACGCTAACTCGTAGCTATTTGGTTGCAACCCCAAGGAAAGTTACTTCCGTAGAGCTTAAATATTTATTTATGCAAAGGACAAAGATTGTTAACAAAGCATTTGAAAGTAGTCATAACATAACCACCCGATAACGCTCCAAAATTAATTTACAGTCATTTTAGGATTCTACAAACCCCTAAGTCAAAATTTAGTTTAGATGAACTCAATATAGCATAGCTCAGTCATGAGTTAGTGCTCACTACATTGGCTTCTCCCATTCCTTTTGCTTCAAAAGGTTCCTGCTTAATCACAACTTACTTCTCATTCTCTAAAACAATTTAGAAACATAAAACAAGGAAATGAGCTATAAACTCAGCATGTTACTCTGGTACAGTACAATAAGCTTTTGGGAGAACCAGTTAGTGCATGTGCAATGTTCAACTCAAACTTTAACATTGTCTTTTTAAGCGGGACTGCACCTACATTTGCTTATGTAATTATCTATTTTTCTGCAAGGACTTGACATATGAATGATAGCCATGACATTGGGGGACTTACAAACTCTAAATTTTCCCGTTGATCGGGAAAGATCCAAAACAATGAATTCTACTAGTAAATACTTATGAACATTGATTATTGGATATTACTTGATAACTAATGAAATGGGTCCGAAATGTTCCATTGGTTGAATAAAAAGCTTTGTAATAGTAGTACATGAAAATTTAAACATATTTAAAGGCTACAAGTAATAACGTACTTCGATGAACAATTTGTTTCCCTTCAGATTTTGATTTCTAGGCCCTTCTGCTGATTAGCTTCGGTAAAATCTCTGCATTAATGAGAAATTTAATTTCCATAAGCTTTTTAGACCACATTAGTTATACGCTTATGCATTTGTAGTGATTTTTTGCTTTTTAGCTTTCTTACAAATTCTTTTTCATTTGAGGTTTGCTTTAGAAATTATCAAATTGGTTTTCCAGTTTAAAACGTAACTTATTTAAACCCTACTTCTCTAGTAATTATGTGAAATCATACTTTTTTTACTCCATATTGCTCATTTGCTTTATTTTTTATGAGTTACTCCCCTTATAAATCCAATGACCTCACTACCTATCCAAATTTCCATCACTTGATTCCATTCCCTCTCAAACAATAATCTCACCTTTTATACACATAATTCAAATTAAGCTAACTTTAATCTCAACAAGGCCCTAATATTCAAACGTTATTTCTATTCAGAATTCCTTGTATTTGCTTGCTTACATAAGTCCAATTACATAGCCACATATTGATTTTAGTGCTCCCTCCATTGCGAATTATATTGATTAATTCATCATTTTTAGCATCCTCAAATTAGTGTCCAATACAATCTCACTCTAGGTATAATCCATAGCAACATCCATATATTTTTATAATTCATTTAATCAAACATGCACATATAACCTTGTTCAAATCCCCCTCTTTAATTCGCACTTGACAACACCATTTTCTTTGCATATTCAATTCAACAATTAACATAACTCAATTATATATAACTAAGGCACAATTATACTTCCAACTTCCACAAATTTACCCAATCAGCTCAATTTAACCTATGATTTCGTAATCACTTTAGCCTCATTTCCCTCATCAACTACATAAAGGAATCAATCTTTTTATCACACCAATACCATAATCAATCACAACTCAATTACAATATAACTTAACCACAAAATAAACAAGGAACAAGCATTTATACTCATTCATAAACTTATTTTAAGACTTAGCGTAGATTTTCTTGAATCTCCCTTCTACACACCATCAACCATGCAATTTAATTACAATCCAGTACTTAATCAGAATCCAACTAGTTCAAACTTACTATATTTTTATCAATTTGAAAGAGAATTCATGAATTTGGATCTACTTTGAAGAGGGTGCAACATGTTAGCTTTGATGAAACAAGATGGTGAGGACAGTGGAACGACGGTGGCAGCAGCAGTGACGATGGTGCTGGGGTCAGGAGATGACGGCCAACCACCAGAGGCGGCAGATGGCACCGACACGAGGTGGCATTGGCGGCCTGTTGTTGATTCAAAACAAGCAGGGTGTGGAAAGAGAAAAGAAAAAAGGTGGTGCTGATGGTTTCTGCAAGTGGCGATGACGGTGGCGGCAATGATGATGCCAGGAACCGATGGCGGTGGGCAAATGCAAGCAGCAGCAACCGGGGGGCTTGCATTGCTGCGAAGAGGAGGAAAAGGAAGCAAGGGGTGTGGAGGGAATTGGGTAGTTTTATTATTATTATTATTATTATTATTATTATTATTATTATTATTATT
>JACYFF010031955.1:19796892-19812522 GCA_017589665.1 Selenicereus undatus
TTATTATTATTATTATTATTATTATTATTATTATTATTATTATTATTATTATTATTATTATTATTGTTGCTAGTATAGACCCGTGCTATGCACGGAGTATTTAAATTTAAGATATATTTTTTTTAAAAATAAATTAAAAATTTAAAAACCAATGAAAAAGACTCTTATGTTGTATATATGTAGAAATTAATATTGTGTACTAATCGATATTTATCAAATTTATCCTTATAGGAAGTCAGACGCTGATTATGTTTTAATTTAAGTTTTTCAAAATTAAAGTTTTACTTAACATTGAAGTATATATTTCTTTGCATTGAATTCGGATTATAAACACCAGATAGAAAATCACTCTATCCATTTTAGCATTTGTTATATAAAGATTTGCATCAAAACAGCTGCATATATGCAGCAATTGTGATCCAAAATGTCTAGTTGAAAACCCCCTCAATGATGATTTGAAATATGGATCATGACATGCATTTCTCATGTGATCGCATTGAAATTAAGTCTAGTAATGAGATTTATAAGTTGATCAACCGCACACACTTAACAGAAAGACATTGTTTCACACACCACCACAACAAATAGACAATTTATTGCCCCTCTGTTTTTTGATTGATGAAATTTTGCAAATTCTCAACCTCACTCCACAAATTAACAACAGACTATTATCCTCCATGAATTCAACGTTGAACTCAGTAACACATCATTGTCACCCCATTAATTCCCTTCAGCCCCTAAAAAAAACCAAAAAAAGAAGAAAGAAAATCCGCAAACCCCCCCTCCCCAAACAACTTACCACATCAAATCCCCTCCCAAAAGTTCCCTTTGAGTATTATATCTGTGTCATTTGTTCAACACCCCCCCCCGCAAAAAAAGTAAAAAGAACACCACCTAAAACCAAAAGCCCATCATACAAAAAAACCAAATTTGAAAGAGTGCGAGTCTACTTGCAATTCGACAATAAGTCAATGACCACCTTTCATCTGTTTATATTGAGAGTGAGAAGAGGAATTATAGAGTCTTATGAAACTTAGCTAAAATGTGACAATTAAACAAAGTCGAACCCGAACAAAATTTGTGAAACATTAGGAACAAATTAAAAGGAACCAAAACTTGCATTAAATTAAAAAAAGAAACTAAATAAAAAAAGAACACATAACTAATATGATTAATTAATCAAACAGAGAATAAGATGCGACAATTTACCACTCTTTATTTATGTAGTTATCGTCGTTTTGTCTCATTTGCTTTGCCTAGTCCCCATCTCATGTTGAATGCCATAAAATGAGCTTAAGTCACAATGTGTACATTAGACGTTGTCACCCCAACAACACGGACAATTTATTACCCCTCTGTTTTCTAAGTGATGAAATTAGCAAATTCTCAATTTCACTCCATAAATTGGAAACACACTATTATTCTCCTTTAATTTAACCCTCCCCTGAACTCAACAACATATCATTATCGCCCCATTAACCCCCCCCCCCCCCAAAAAGAAAATCCACAACCTCTCCCCCCTAGAAAACCAACTTAACACATCAAATCCCCTCCCAAAAGTTCCCTTTGAGTATTCTATCTATGTCATCCGTTCAACGTAAAAAAAAAAGAAGAAAAGAAGAAAAAGGTAAAAGAGAGAACACCTAAAACCAAAAGGCTATCATACGGAAGAGCCAATTTGAAAGAGTGCAAGTCCACTTACAATTCAACAATAAGTCAATAACCCCCTTTTATCGGCATATATTGACAGTGAGGAGAGAAATTATAGCAAAAGTCTTATGAAACTCAGCTGAAATGAGACAATTAGCAACATAAAAATCAAAAGACCTAGTGATGATCCATAGCTGATCCATCCCTCATTTCATATTACCTTATCCCCCTCTCTTGCAAATCTATTGTCTTTAGCAATCACAACTAATCATGATCAAAAGGAAAATACAAACCACTAATTAACCAATCAATGATTCTCTACTATTGTATTACTACTTAGACTACTTTTTGCAACATCATAAAGCCTTACCAAAGATCTCTAGTTAGAAGGTTGCTCCGCCTAGTAATCATCACCCTTGGATTCAATATTTATTTTTGAAGATCATGGTGGACAACTATTTTAAGTTCTCCATGCCTCAAAAGACGTCCATTGTTCATCTACTCAGTGAAGCCATCCCCCTCTAGCTTTAACATTTCTCTTGAAATCAAAATACATTAAAAACAAGGTTTATTAAATTAAAATAGCGCAGAAAGAAATCAAATCTAAACTTGAGTCAAACTAAATTAAGAATGATACATACTTTCTTTGACACAGAGTAAGGAATTGAAGTTCTCAAGAATCAGGATGAAGGAAATCAAGAGACAAGAAAACTCAGAAAGTACAATTACACATAACATTATTAGATGCCCTGCATAGTCAATTGATAAAATCATTATAGTCAGTTGCTAAAATGGTTTTAATTCACCTAACGTCTTAACAAAGACTACGTGAAAAATGATTAGAGAGAGAAAAAAAGAATCAGATACATACCAAATAAACTAAAGAAGAAAGCTTGAATTTCTTTCTTCAGTTTGCCTTCATCATTTGCAACATCGTACCCATGATTCAAACAAAAGACAAATTAAAATCAGTGCTAACTTATACAACCTGGTGATCAGTTAATTAACCATTCACATTCTAAATCTTGCAAACTGATATGAAAACCAAAAGTAAAGTTACAAAATCATTTTATTTTAAAAACAAATCAAACTTACGAAATCAACTAATCAAGATTGCTATCTTCATATACAAATTTCACCTCCAACTCTTCAATTATGCTCGTGCCTTTCTTGCATGTCTAATCTATGGAATAAAGACAGATCAAAACCCGAAAAAAAGAAACCCAGACAGCCTAAATCATAGCAAACGATAAAAACAAATTCTAAGAACAAATGAACTAAAAAAATAATAGCGGAAGATAGTTGATGGTGTGAACATAGCAATAATGAGAACTTACATGATAGAACCCTGAGTGAACATGATTCATTACTCAAGTCAAGTGGTAATCATAGAAATTCAAGACTTATAAACCCTAGATTAAAGGAAACTTACATAAAGAAATGAACAATAAAATGGAAATCATGATGTGGAGAAGTTAGGCAACAATCTGACTATCATATGTGGCATCTGCCCCTATAAACTCATGCATGTTTGTGGGCATTGGTTTTGATATCTTTTGTATTTGAAGTTTTAAGAATGGAAATTGACTTCTAATTGGGGGGGGGGAGTTTATTGGTGGGGTGGGACAGGCTGTTCAGTTATAGAGAGAGAAACAGAATGGGATGTGAGCAACAGAGAGACTGGGACGTGCAGAGATGGAAATGGACATTTAACAGTTAATTAATGTTAATGAGAGAGAACTTGAGGAGACATAAGAAGAAGAGAAGTCGGCGAGAGAAGGGCATATCATGGGTATAATTGCTGTTAGGCAATAAATTGTTGCATTTTACATGCCTTTTTCATCTAATTTTAGCTCGTGTAATAATCTAATATTTAGAATTTTTCTTGTTTTATTAAGTAATCTTTAGGATTTTTACTTGTTTTATTTACTTTCGTAGGTAATAAATTCAATCGGGCAAGTGCCGCAAAAAGGAGTGAAAGGGGTCAAAAACGAACGGAAAAAGTGCGCGCACGCAGAAAAACGGCATGGGCACCCCATGCCAAGCGGCATGGGCATGTCGTCTGTCCAGTTTCGGCCTGTTTCGACTTCTATTTAAAGGGCTTGTTTTCTTATTTTTACGGGGGGTCGCTCGGGGTCGCTTGGTGCTTCTCTCTGGCGATTCTTAGATTAGATTGTAGGTTAGTTTATCAAATAAAACCTCAATATGAGGATTAGTTTAGGATTGAAGATTATAATCTTGGATTCAACCTTTGGATTTCAAGTTCCTTCTATCAATTCAAGACTAAGTTTTCTCTCTCTTTCTCTATTTAGTTTATATGTTGTTCTTGTTTATGTTTTGTTAGTTTTAATTCTTGTATTTATTTTGTTTAGTTTATATGTTTAGTTTTTGTTGTTAATTCATGTTATTTAGTTGTTTAGATTTGTTTTATTTCATCCTCTTTGTTTTGTTCTTCAAGTTTACGTTCTTGTTTGTTAGTTTAGGTTTTCATGTGTTTGTGATGTTTTGTTGGTAGATTGTGTTGGCTTGGATTGTGATTAGCCTCTTGATGGCTAATTAGTCTTGTATTTGACCTAACCATACCCAATCTATGCCTAGAACTTAGAGTTTTTCTTCACGCCCGCCAAGTGTTCGATGAAATGCTTGAGAGAGCTTTCATCCATATTTTTGGGCGATTGACTTATGCTGAGAGGTGATGTCAATTAGCTAGTGTGGGAGAGGGAATAGCCGAGTTCGGGACATGAAAATAGTATCCGAATTGAGCTAGGTCCGGGGTTGCTAGTTTTGTGGTCTAATTTGGGCTAACCCCATGAAAATAGGTGGTTAGGCTAATTAGACTAGCTCATGACCCTTGAGAGAGGGCTTGGGTGGTCCTTGATGGTGCAATCGATCATCTCTAGTTCGTGATGTAGTTTGTGTAGGTTAGGACTCGTTTCGATTTGTTGGCTTGTCCATTGGTCAAATCACAACTCCAAGTCGCTTTTTCTATGTTTGTTAGCGTAGTTTAGTTTTCCTCTTTCACCTTTGATCTCGCCTAGATTGATACGCTCCAGTGAACTCTGGTAGTTGGAAGCACAATTCCCTGTGGACGACACCCCAAGTACTCAACGATACACCTTGCACTTGGGGTTTATAAATATTAAAACTGTGTTTTTTCCCTAACAACTGCCTCCCAAAAGACCCGTATTAATCTCACGTCTATCCTGTAATTTATGTGTTTTTTATTTTTTATTTTTGGGTATTGGATGCTTGGTCGGTTATCCCACATCTCCATAATAATTGGGCGGGCACTTCAAAATTTAAATATACCTGCTGGGGGAACAATTGGGCGGGAGTGCACAGAAATGCAGCAAATGTGTAATCCTCAAATATGAGCACTTCATGTATTCTAGCATTTATTATATAAAGATTATTATTGTTGTTGTTGCTTATGTTGTTGCTGCTGCTTTTGTTGTTGTTGTTGTTGTTGTTGCTGCTATTATTGTTGACTAAACTTGTTAAATTATGACTTGCTTGCTAAAATAGAATCAAGCTTTCCCCTGTTTTATTTTCTTTTTGTCATATCAAATTAATATTGATCTAGTCATTTTATCTATGTTGCCATATGGTCAATTTCTTTCTTTACCATGTATTTGGTTATCTCTAATTGGTGATTTTTGTTTGTATTATATAATTTATTTCCTTAGTTATTAAGAAATAAAATCAATTTGGTTAATTTTCGGTATTTTTTGATGCATATGCATACTTGTATACAAGTGTGTATCTTTACTTAATTATTTGTGATTAAATTTGCTTTGAAAAGAACATGATCAATTAAATTGCTCAATTTGAGCAATTCATTTATTGTGCCTTAACTTTTGCACGTCTCGCTGCTCTGATAAATATTTATAATCATATGACTAATGCAAGACTAGAAATAATTAAACATGATTAACTAATGGGATCAAGGTTGTGAACCGTACGTAACTAGCTGCTTGGCATGCTTGTGACTTTTGAATGGCTGGAATTGTAGTTGTGTTGTACTGGCTTTTATTTTATCTTAAGTTTGCTGTATTATTAGAGTTATGATTATCCACATTCGATTGCTTTAGATATGATATTCACCTCTCCTATGTTTTTTTTTTTTTTTTATGTTTTTATGTTGTCTCTAAGTACTTATTTATACATTACCTTTGTCTATTAAAACTTTCATCTTTTAAAGTTTTTCTTTAAAAAAATATATATGAGGATCTCTTGGAAATTACATCTCTATGGACATAGACGTATATAGAGACAGGATTTCCTATAACTAGATCCCTGCATATCCTGTGAAATACGAGACCCATATTGGGAGTTGTAGTTGATTAACTAATAGGGTACTATATTGTGGGAGTGATGGTAAGGGTAGGAGAGGCAGATGGGCAAGTTTGAGAGTTTTTTTTTCTTTTGGGGGGGGGGGGAGTAAAAAATCTTTATCTTACAAATGCTAGAATGGGTGGATGCCTAAAAATGCTTCTCTCCCTCAATCCAAACTTCTCATTAATCCAAGCTTTACAACCATTGATCAAAATCTTAGGCAATCTCAGCCACTGGATTTATCTTGATAACCGCCAATCTCTCCTTTTTTACTGGGTACATTAGGTCTCAGGTTTGATTCCCCCCTCCCTCATTGTATTGTACTCTTTACTGGACATATTAGGTCTCAAGTTTTATTCGCCTCTCCCTCATTACATTGTATTGCCCTTTATGGCTCCTACAAACCAAAACGTTTTTGATTTCCATCGTTATTATTAATATTTTATATTTTTCAATACAAATATAAATTTGAGCATGTATTATTAGAGATAATAGAATAATAAATACAATTTTCATGATTATTTTCATTATTACTATGTTGGTTGTTGTCGTCATTGTCGATATCAGCAATGTTATCTTCCTCTTTGAATTTGATAACATAGTCGATATTAATTATGATCATCTAATTATCAAAGAGAGATTAGGAGATTATAATGGATATAAATTTTTTTATTATTTTATTATTATAGAATAAGTTCATATTTTAGAAGTTTTAACTTAAGAAAACTGAATTATAATTACTGAACAAGCCGTAAAACCTTATGTGGCACCTTATTATTAACACATAATATAATATACACATTTATATAGAAATAATAAACATTTTTGATTTTCATGATTATTATTATTATTTTGTATTTTTTTGATACAAATATACATAGAGCATGTATTACTAGAGATAATAGAAATATAAATATGATTTCCATAATTATTTCCATTATCACTATTGTTGTTGTTGTCGTCATTGTCATTATCGTCGTTGTTATCTTTCTCTTTGAATTTGATAACATAGTCAATATTAATTATGATCATATATATGTAAGGATTCTGCTAAAAAATTACATATTGTAAGCATAATATAGCACACTGCAAGGATTGAATGTGAAATATATAAAAAAAATTAAAAATAAAACATGATCATCATATTAGGCCCGTGAAGCTGAATTTCTTTCACATTTAATATAATCTATTTAACAGAAGAAAATAAACGAAAGATTTTTCTTTTTCTTTCAAAGCATACATATCTTATAATTATATTTAATTCATATAAATCTTAAAAGTATAATTAATGTTTTAACGTTTCAAACAAATTGACCAAAATCTAATATATTTAACGCATAAGAAAAAATGAAATAATTTTTGTTTTCTTTTAAACCATACAAATCCAATAATCAAATTCTCTTCATAAAACACCTAAAATTATAATTAATCTTTTACCGTTTAAAATAAAATGCCCCAAATCATCATAATACTTCAAACTAAGAAATATCTCAACTCACAAATCTGAACTCAACCTATATCTTACAAGACAATATAAGGGCATTGGAAGTTTATGTCAAACCCCATGAAACTATTATGTTGACCTAAAAACCAAATGTACAAACTATGAATATATAATTATATTAGCACCCCCTCATGAACCACTTTAATTAGCCAAAAAAGTTATATAATAGCATAAATATAATGTTCAAATTATTTTCGTTGAAAGACAAATTTTATTTGTGTTACATGCGGAACTAAAACTAAACCTACTTTAAAATAGTTTCTACCTAACTTCATCAGAGAATTAACGACTTCATAAATTTTTACTCACCAACAAGAAGAGAATGTGGACTTTTTGTCATTGACGTCATAAATTGACTTATCATCATCCTATTTAGCATGCTTTGTAACAAATTTACTATCTATTGTCTCCATCATACTTATATAGACTTTTTTTACAAGTATATAGTTTTCAAATATTAATCTCATTAATTATGCACGAAGTGTTTGTATACTTAATTTTTTCATTGAGTTTTTTCATTATCTCCTCTAAATTATAATATTAATCATGTCTACCATAACTATTCGTTTATTATTTCAATAATATATCTACAAAATGTTTATTTGAACATACTCCGTGCAAAGCACGGGTCCAGACTAGTAAAGTTAAAAAGATATAATTGTCATTTTAGGACTAAATTATATAAAATGATTCGTGAGGACACTTAAAAATGAAGTTAGATAAATTGAGCTTTGAAAAATTAATGCCATCAACCTCAGAGTATTCTTTTTTTGAGGAGGAAAAGGGACCAGGGTGATTCATATAATCAATACCCAAACAGTTCATGAGTACATATATTTGAATTTCCTTTAAGTATAAAAGGACTCATATTATCATTAGAACATATATTTATTTTCACATATTACATCAAATGAATATTTGAAAATCCAAAGTGGGATTTATCCCCAAAAAGAAAAAAACCAAACATGTTTATCTTCATTATCCTCCTAGTTAAGCCTTCCACTTGAAATAATTTTTTCAATTATTTTTCAAAGAAGATGACTGAGAAGATGTTGGGCCAATAGCATGAATGTGGTTAGTTCTTTGGGCTGGGTTGAATGTGAGGATGACAACAGCCCAACTCCAAAACGTGAGAAGAAATAAAATGGGATCCTGGGAGTTCAAGCCTCGCGCTCTGCCTTCTCATCCTCAGTCTCACTCGATTGGAGCGATGATGATGCAACGAGAGAAGAAGCCCAGAAAGGAGAGAGAGAGAGAGAGGGGGGTATGTCTGACCTGCTTGTTTGCGACCTTGATTAAGCCCTTTTAAATTCAGCATTTTGGATTACATTCCTGTATTATTACTACGCATGATAGTTCGATAATTTGAGGGAATTTGAAGGGAATTAGGTGATTGCAATACGTTGTGCTTATTGATTCGATAAAGGTTGCGTTTGACAAGGAAGCCACGAGTTTTCCGAAGCTCTATCTTGCTGTCGATTTGAAATCCATTCTAATCGGCCATGATTCAATTGAACAATTCGATGTGGTTTCGTTGTAAAGTCTAGTTTTAAGCTATTATTTCCTCTAGAAGTTTAGGTGTTCACCTAATTGGCTGCTGTTATGGAATGGCGAATTCATCTGAAAGCGGAGATGAGGTTTGTTCAATAGCTTGGTCTTAAGATACAGTTTCTTATATAATTAAAGCTTATAATAATATAAGACTGCCTTTATGCAATAAATTGACAGTTTAGTTGGAATCGCATTGCTTGTTTCAGTTCTACATCACGTCAGCAACTCATCATTTGTATCAATGTATGCACGCGCACACACACACACATATATTTCCTTCCTTGAGATGTACTGTTGGAAGATTTTGCTGAAGAGAGGCAACGTATGCTTGAAATGCTGTTTCCCAGTTTCCATTCCGCACGCTCCGGATGCAGAACCTTAGACAAGTTTGGTTTGGATTTTGATTTTGAAAGAGCTACCAATTGTAGAAAAGATCGGGTTTGGATTTGAATTTGGGTTTTTAAAGAGCCAACATATAAAGATATTGAGAAGGTTGGCTGGAAGATAGTGTGCTAGACCTTTTGATTTGAAATATGTTGCAAATTACCTTGTTCATGTTTCGGATTCTGAACACCTAAATGATTGCCCTGACTGTTCCAGAATTTGCACATCCCACTCTTATTGTCATGTGTTTTGGTCCACAAACTTTAATATGATTCCTGTCTTCTTAACCTTTGTTTTCATTTCATTTGTGGCTCGTCTTCGCCCCACCCCTACCTATCCTTTTAAGAGGCGGAGTTTGGGGTTTGCTGAAGAGAAAGTGCTCTTGAGGAAACAGATGCATCCCATTTTAGTTTTGTCAAATGCAACAAATCTGTTTGCCACAAGCTGCACGAAGAACATCAGTGTATTCCTTTCAACAGGAGTACTTTCCATTGCGATTTTGATAATGCTTTGCCGTGGACTAGACATGCTCGTATCTGCAAACCTGTGGAACCATTATGAGAATGATTGCTGGCTGGATTGTCAGTCTTTTTGGCTTGAGGGGTCGTTGGGGTTATGCATAATTCGACGGAAAACTAATTAAATGTTTCTAATCCTGTGGAAACAAGCCAGCATTTTAGCACTCATCCATATACCTCTCTGCTTGGTTGTCCTGGTTGACGTAACTGAGTGCAAATCCGTAGCACATGAAATTTGCATTCTCATTGCAGTTGTCCTCTAGCCCATCATCTCATTGCAGTTGTCCTCTAGCCCATCACTATGTTGGGCTTGGGCAAGGAGCTGTGCTTAGTTAAAAAAGAGGTGGTGTGTGAGGGATAATGGGCCATAGCCTGTACACTAAATATCTTTTTGGAATTGGACCCTAGATATTGCTCTTCACTGCCTTGATCTTACATTGCTGTTTGTCTGCCCAATTGGGAGAGTGTATAACGGTCAAGCCCATATCTTGATGAGTACGGGTACACGAGTGTTCTGATTTCTGAAGGGATACATTTTCAGCAGTTCAGGTATCTTGACTATTTTCAGTTAACTTGTAGGATTTTTTAGCCTAATCTGAACTGTCTAAGCATTGTACATAACTATGTCCCAGTATCATACCTGAGAGACGGGTTCCAGGGGGCTAAAAATTAAGAGTTCCGAGAGCAACATAGGTCAAGTAACTTGTAAACCTACTCGCACAATCAGTATACAATACTTAGTAGTATTTTGATATTGGAAGCCTGGAAGTACAGAGCTATTGGCTGACCAGGAGCACAAGGGGGAGTCTTCACTTCAGCTGATTTTGTATGATCAGGGGATAAGTTGAAAGAACGTTGGATATTTAGTATGAAAATTAGAATCATATTCAATCAGTCTGCTTTATTCATATGGTTTTTCCTGCAGGGTGGGTACATAGTTTGATTTATTCACATAGTCATACGCTTGAATGATTATTACTTATTAGATAGAGGATATATTGCTGCAGTAAATCTGTCCTTGTTCCGTGTAGATGTAACGTGTCATCATGAACAAAATCTAAATTCCTGTGCCGGGGAATACTCGTCCCCTGCGCTGCGATATGTGAGGCTGTATTTTTCCCCAGGGGTCGTTCTAATCCAAAGTTTTTTTACCCAGTGGCCAAAATGTGTATGACTTGAAAACTTAGTCATTTCTCGTAGCTTGAAAATTGGATGTTGTAGGAGAGGAGGGGAGAAGAGCGTTGGATTTGGTGTCATTTCTCATAAATAAGATTAGACCCAAAAAGCCAAACTGGCATTAAGTCATAGCTGGATCCCCTCTGTAAAATCAGCACTTTCTTGTTGACAATGTAACCCCCATGACATGCTATGCCCCCCTCCTTTGCAGATATTGTCTGCCGTAAAAAGGGGGGGGGGGTGTTAGATTGACGCGGATTCAAAAATTCCTTTCAGGATATTTATTTTTGAGTTTTTTTATAAAAAAAATTAAAAGCCCTGAGTAATTTTTATGAATGTTGATTTTAACGATTTTGGAAAATTTTGATGGTTTTTGTATAGAATTTACAAAAGAATTCGGCTAACCGTTCTACCTAGTGTAGGGAAAGGGATGCGATGGAAGAGTTGGATACAACTTTATTCTTATGCGGTAATATACTAGTCACGAAAGCAAAATACTATATTATATTATGCTAGGAGAAAGAATAATTTTACATAAGCATAGTCATCCTTTTGAGATCACATACCTTAACTACGCTTTGAGGTACGAAATAGGTAAAAGGATTCAAAGGAAGCTTTAAAACTAGTCGGGTTAAAATGTTGTATTTAAAGTGCGTATTGCATTGTTTCTTCAAATGAAAATTACATTTACTTGCTTCTGTCCATCTATAAGCATGCAGAGTTCACAATGTAAATTGATAATTTTGTTTTTAATGTGAGGTAAAGCTATTGTTATCCTGTGGTCGAACACCTTCACATTAAAGTTTAAACAATAGTTTAACTAGCTATATTTCTAAAATAATGTCATATTCAAAATGATACACAAATAATTCTAACTTTATCGTCTTGTGTATCTTCTTGTGTACCAAGGGTATGTAGAGTATGGTTAACAACGTAAATGAAATGAGCCCTAAAAATTTGTGTTTGGTTTGGTTTATATGTGAAATTTTATGAGTTGGTTTTGAAAAATATATTTTTTCCCCCAATTTGTGGCTATTTCAAAAAAAAATAAAATAGAACTACCCAAACCATGAACCCAAATTTTAAAATCCTTTAACAAGTCATTGTCATTTAATTAAATACTCTGAGTTGAGTAATGCAAATATGAGTCCGAGCACGAATTTGAATCTGAACCTGAATCTTATAAGCTTGGTGTATTTTAAGATGAGCTTTCATCTAACTAGACTCGGACTCAGCTCAACCCAATTACATTCCTTGACTTGCATCATAAACACCTAGTGTAGTTTTGTGTCCTACATATTATAAATGTTTTTTTTAAATAATAAGTAATACAACAATTGAATAGTTCTTTTTTTAAGGATTATACATTGTCCACAGAAAAAAAAAACACTATTTTTTTTTTTTATTTTGAAAGAAAGATAAGTAGTTCAATCTTGGTAACCCTTCGCTCAAGGGTTTTCCCCAAATTATCCTCATAGAGGATATATAATAGATCCCTATGTGGGACCTCATTTCATAGCATTCCACAGTATTATGGAATGTAAAGATAGACCATATCCAGCTAACCAATCAGCTGCACGATTGTTTTGCTTAAAATTATGAGTGATAATGACATTGTTACAAAGGTGGAAGTAAGTGTTAATAATCTTGAACCAAGACTTAGATTTCCTATGGCACTTGAATATGATCTTGCACTGCTTGGAGGAGAATTTTGTTATCCCCTTTAGTAAGAATATTGGTAAAATCTAATTGAATTGCTATTTTGATGTAGATTCTCATAGCCACTACCTTTGGTACGAGTATTGATGCCGCTCCCAGGTAGGTACAGTTCCATCAGAGGCAGATATAATCTGATTTGAAGTAAAATTATCCGATTCAAATACGAGGAAATCATTTTAGTTCAAGTCTAATAAAAATAATCCGAATCCAAGTGGAATTTGGATTGGATTTAAAGGAAGGATAAACTTGGATCCGATTTTTCAATCCGACACGACTAATTTTTTTAAATATTTATAATTTAAAGTTTGAAATTTGAAATTTGCAGAACTTAAAAATCTCCCCCTCCTCCACCGTCTCCCAAACTTGATTTTAATTTTTAATGTTTTTCAACATGTTATTTTTAATTTTTAGTGGGTAAAGATAGAAACCCTAAGATAGCCCCACCTTCTCGGCTCTCCCTCCCCCAATTAGCCGCCCCTCCTCAATTTCTTGTCTGTCTTGAGTTCTCATCTCACTCCTTAATCCTTATTGGCTCTTCTCTCATTCGACGCTTTTTCCCTCATAAAGTTGCTTTGTTATCAGCCATGTGTCGCGCGCCATTGACCATGTTATCAGCCCCTTCTCATTGCTTAAATGTTTAAAGATTTGGTTAATATGATAAATATCACGTCGATTGATGAATGAAATAAAATTGAATGAAAAAATAGTATAAAATTATTTTAGGGCAAAAGGAATCATTCTGAATTGTCCGATTTCAATCTGATCCGACTTGAATTTGATTCAGAGGTTCCTATTCGATCCATTGGATCGAATTTTTGGATTTGAATTCAAATGTTGGAACATCCGATTTGAATCTATTTCGTTGACAACCCTACTCTCAGGTTGAGTTATACCACTTGAATAAATATTCCATCCCAATTAGGAATAATGAAACCTTCTGCTGCTTCTTGTGAAGTTTTGGATACATCAAAATTGATTTTGATGAACCCAGTTTGTGATCTTCTTCATGCTATCCAGTGTGTCTTCTTCCAGTTAACAGCTATAGAGTTTTGCATTGGTGGTTGAAATAATTATGTAACTTTGTGTCTAATGGAATTAGGCGTTTCATCGTGAAATGTTGTACTATTTCTTATTTTCTATATACTTCAAAGTAACACCGCTGCCCTATCCATCTTAACCACAGGAATCATAGTTCTAGCTCTAAATAACAAACAATTATTATATACTACGGTACAGTAGCAGTACATAATCCAACTACTGACGTCACAGTGTTGTCATCATTATGTCTGTCAACATGAAGTTTCCTATTTGCATCTAAGTCAAGGTTAATATTTTAGAGGGATAATTTGGTGTGGTGTGGTGTCAGTGTGGGATGTCAAATCGAAAAATCTATTGGTTTAAACTGTCAAATTAGCGTGTTTAACTTGTGCTAATATGATATAATTCAATGTTTTCTCATTTTAATTAAACCGTAACCACTACCAAGTACTTTTTGTAGGAGCTATTTAGATTTAGAATGCAACATCCCCGCTCTCTCTCTCTCCCTCTCATAGATACACACGCGCGCATACACACACATACAATATATTTAATAAATTTCAATTAGAAAAGTCAACTCTCTAATAAGAAAATGCCATAAACAATATGGTTGTTATGCATAAAATAATTGTCTTCATAGAATGCAAAGTTTTAGAATAAGGATATCGATTATATCACCTATGATATGAGTTATTGGACCTCTTTCATCTCACTCGCTTAACAATATAGTTTAATGTACTAGTTTATATTAATTTCTAGAACATAGAATATTTTTTAACACTAATAGTAGAAAGAAATATCGATAAAAAACAGTTAAAAAATGACCTTATTTTGCAATTGTTACTGAGAAAGAATGGACAATTATTTTAAAAATGATAGTAATGTAGAGATATGAGCTATAAAAAATAGACATAAATAAAGGAAAAAGAAAACTGAATATTTCTTAAATGAGAACTAAACCCCTCTTTTAAAAACACTTTTAACCAAATACTCCCAACATGTCTTAGGTGAGATTGAAATTAAGTTCCCCAGTGTAGGACATCTCAACTCATACATTATTATCGTTCATAAGTTTTTGTATGAGACAGACTCTCATAAATTTATAATGAAACCACCTATATGGTGAATTATTTTTTCTATAAATTACCGTGAGACGGTTTCATTATTGTTTCTTGTCATTCTATAAATGCATTTGTCTTGTTGTTTCTTGGGTTTGAATGAAGACAAAAGTTGAAACGCACAAGATCAGCAAAGCTCCTTTGAAGCAGAAAATAGAAAGGAAAAGTGGCCAAAAAGCTGAGGAAACTGTCCAATTAACATCACCATTCCTTAATAAATTGATTGCTTGCAGCAGTGTGGAGTTAGTGAGGCTAATTGATTGAATAAAACAAAAATCTTTTCAAAAATCGGACAAAAAGTTAGGAAGATACGGAGGAAAAAAGCATGACTCTTTGGCTTCCCACTTGACAAATACTTTGAATCCAGAAAGCTACTCTTTGCAGTTAGTCAGAAATTGTAGCTTTCTTTTTCTGAGTGTAAGTTGCAATTTAATGAATGCTGGTTTTGAATCCAGGTTTAGATTCGGCATTTAAACTTCTTGCATTTGTACTTATCCCCATTCAACCTAGTTTTATATTTTAATTATTTTAAATAAATTTCTACTGCACGATAATTTTATTTTTATATCAGTCATTACTTTGATAATGATAATAATAATAATAATAATAATAATAATAATAATAATAATAATAATAA